>CM035174.1:93540357-94140357 GCA_020205615.1 Panax quinquefolius | reverse complement strand
ACGAAGTGTTAAATCATATGAAGGAAGTGGAGTTTATTAGATGGAGGCGAAAACAACTTGGCGGTGTCTCGATGCGAGACAAAGTTTGCGAGTTATCCGGTTTGCACCTCATTTGGTGGAGAATGAAGAACGTGTGATGCGGATGTTTCTTAGAGGTTTGAAACCCGGCGTACGTCGATATCTCATTTCTCATAAATTTTCTCTCTATTCGGATGTTATAAATGAGGCTCAATTATTAGAAGCGAGATAACTTGAACTGCAGTCGGTGAGGGACCACAACCGAGGATCGTACCGGAGATAGCGATCAACAGAATAATGATAACCACGAGAAAAAAAACAGACGGACAAAAATGGTAACCACTACGGTGGTAATCATGGCCATGAAAATAGAAGAAGCGAGTCGGGAGGAGATTTTAAAGAGGAGATTTAACAATGACCATGTGAAGACGACAGCAGTCTTAAGCGGCCCCGGTTCTAAGGGAGGAGAAACGACCACCAATCGTATATATTACAAATGCGGAAAAGAGGACATATCGGTCAAACCGTCCACAATAGTTCAAGGTATGCTATAATTGTGGAAAGGAATGACATATCGCTTCGAGATTATGCGATGGCGAAACCTAGTCCAATGAGGACGGTGACTCAAAAGATCGTCCCGAAAAAGTCAAAGTCAACGATTACGGGAAGAAGCGTTTGTTGTGATTGGTCATAATGCGAGGAACCCAAACGAGGTGATCACGGGTAAGCTATTTATAAATTCTTGCGAAGTCTATACCTTACTTGATCTGGGTCTTACCCATTCATTTATCTCTCCTGCGTGTGCTCAACGTTTAAACTTGACTCAGGAGAAATTAGACTTTGACTATCTGTGGAAACTCCAGTTAGAGAAACTTTCATCACATCCACTGTTTATAAATCTTGTTTGATTCAAGTTGGCACCATCACCTTACCCATTGACCTTATCTCTTTAAAGATACTTGCTTTTTGATGTTATTTTAGGGATTGATTGGTTAACTACTCATCATGCCAAAATTGATTATTTTCGTAAGGTTGTTGGTTTTCATATTCCTAACCAACTGTTATATGAATTCAAGCAACTAAACCATTAAAATCAATCATTTGTCATATCTAATCATAAAGCAATTCGTTTATTGAAAAACGGATGTCAAGCTTTCTTAGCCCATGTTATGGATTTGAATAAAGACACGTCAAATTTGAATAATATTCTGTTGTTATTGACTTTCTGACGTATTTCGAAGAACTTCCTGTCTACCCCGAGCGTGAAGTTGAATTCTTTATTGATCTTGAACACAGTACAAGCCCATTTCTAAAACCCTATATCGAATGGCTCTATTGAACTTCGAGAGTTAAAGGTCCAACTACTGAGAATTGTTGGACATCGGTTTCATTAAATCTAAGTACATCTCCTTGGGGTGCTCTGTTTTATTTGTAAAGAAGAAAGACGGGAGTATCGACTTTGTATTGACTATCGGAATTGAACCATGTCACCATCAAGAATAGGTATCCTCTACCTCGTATTGATGACTTGTTTGACCAAATTCTGAGGGGCACAATTCTTTTCAAAAATCGATCTTAGATTACGGATATCATCAATTGAAGATTAGAACGAGGATATTCCAAAGACGCCTTTAGAACTCAGACGGGCATTATGAATTCTTAGTCATGTCTTTCGGATGACTAATGCTCCTAAAACTTTCATGGATATGATGAACCGAGTATTCAAGGAATATTTGGATCGGTTTGTTGTTGCCTTTATTGATGACATCCTTATATATTCCAAAAGTCGTGAAGATCATGAGCACCATTTGAAGGCTGGTACTCGAAAGGCTTCGTGAAAACAAACTATATGCCAAATTGAAGAAATGCGAGTTCGGCTTGAGGAAGTAGCATTCCTTGGGCACGTGGTGTCGAAACATGAGTATCTGTTGATCCGTGAAGATTGAAGCAATACAAAGTTAGAATGTAACCAAGTCGGTGGTGAAGTACGTAGCTTTTTGGGCTTAGGCGGTTATTATCGGAGATTCGTGGAAGGGTTTTCTCGAATCGCTACTCCATTAACTTCGGCTAACTCGGAAGGATACAAAATTCGTTTGGAGCCTGAGAATCGCGAGAAAAGTTTCCAAGAGCTTAAGAGAGACTTATTTGGCTTTGTTCTAACAATACCATCCGGTTCGGATGGATTTGTTATCTACAAACGATGCTTCGAATGCAAAGGGTTAGGATGTGTTCTCGTGCAACGTGGGAAAGTCATAGCCTATGCCTCGCGACAACTTAAAAGAGTATGAGAGGAATTATCCTACTCATGATCTAGAGTTAGCGGCCCGATCGTTTTCTGCTTAAAGATATGGAGGCACTATCTATACGGGGGAGAAAGTGGAGATATATTCGGACCATAAAAAGCCTTAAATATTTCTTCACTCAAAAAGAACTCAACATGCGGCGGCGACGTTGGCTCGAGCTATTGAAAGACTACGACCACACTATTTGATACCATCCTGGAAAAGCGAGCGTGGTAGTGACACGCGTTGAGTAGAAGATCATATCACGAGGACGAGTGCGATGATGTCAAGTATCGCGTAGAGAGCCAACTTTAATAGAAAAAGTTAAGGTTGCTCAAGCCACCGAATCTTGAAACCGATCGTATGAAGAAGAAAGAAAGTACAAGAATGAGCTATTCGGAAGGGAGAATTAATGAAGAAGGAATACTTGAGTCCACTCTAGACTTTGTGTTCTAACGACTCGATTTGAAATACAAGATTATGATGGAGGAACACAATACACCATTTGCAATCCATCCGGAAGTACTAAAATGTATCGTGATCTTGACATACATTTTGGTGGAACAATATGAAGAGAGAGATTGCAAAGTTTATCTCAATGTGTTTAACTTGTCAACGTGTAAAGGCGAGACATCTAGTACCTAAAGGTCCGTTGCAACCACTTGAGATTCCGAAATGGAAGTGGGAACACATTACCATGGATTTAGATTCATGGGTCTTCCTATGGTTTCTCGGGCATCAATGCTATTTGGGTTATTGTTGATAGATTAACCAAGTCTGCTCATTTCTTGCCGACACGGAGACTTATTCACTTGAGCGTTTTGCTAGTATGTGCGTGAATGAGATTGTGAGGTTGCATGACATGCACTGTATCCATAGTTTGAATCGTGACCCAAGATTCACTTCAAGATTTTGGGTTAGCTTGCAAAAAAGCTATGGGCGCGGTTTATGATTCGATTCGGCGTACCATCCTCAAACAGACGACGACAATCGAAGGACTATTCAAACTCTTGAAGATTTATTAAGACTCGTGTCCTGAGACTTCAAGAGGCGGTTGGGATAAGTATTTACCATCGGTGGAATTCTCCTACAACAACAGATTATCGAGCAAGTATAGGTGTAGCTCCATTTGAAGTATTATATGGGCGAAAGTGTCGCTCTCCAAGATGTTGGGGACGAGGTGGGTGAAGCAACACCGTTGGGACCCGAGTTGGTACGTATGACTACGGAAAAGATCCAAATGATTCGACAACGTATACAAAGCGGCACAAGATCGACAATAGAGTTATGCGGATCTTCATCGAAAGGGCGTGGAATTTAGTGTAGGGATCATGTATTATTGCGAGTTGCTCCATGGAAGGGAGTTACAAGATTTGGGAAGAGAGGAAAGCTCAATCCACTATTTATTGGTCCATTTCAAATTCTTGAATGAGTAGGAAATGTAGCCTATAGACTGCGTTACCTCTCGGAAGTATGTCTCGTGTTCATAATGTGTTTCACATATCATATTTAGTAAATATGTGAAAGACCCGAACCACGTTATAGAGTTAGAACCCGGACGAGATAGCCAAGACTTAACGTGTGAGGAGGTACTGTCAAGATTTTGGATAGGAAAGAGCATGTCCCTACGCCAAGAAAGGTCATACCACAAATTAAAGTTTGTGGAGGAATCATCTTATAGAGGAAATGACACGGGAATTGGAAATATTACTCGCGTCCAAGACTTGGATAAGACGTCACATTAATACCAACTGTGACTTCTATCCCTTAACTGGATAACACCTCACAATGATACCTATCAACTTGCCATCTTCAATCCTGGCGTAGCCTACGAGAAAGTCGGCTTCGGTGTATTCCACACAAGAAAGTCAACAACGAAAGGATCGGGGCTCTTTACTTATGGCTTGATATGACAATGATTGACTTTAGTGGTTTGGTTACTTTGAATTAGCATAAACAGGATGGTTATGAATATAAAAGCTAACAACCTTACAAAAAGCATGATGAGTAGTTAACCAATTGATTCCTAAAATCACATCAAAGGCAAGTATTTTCAAAAAGATAAGATCGACGAATAACGTGAAAGTGTTTATTTGAATCAAACAAGATTTAAAAATAGTAAGCGATATGAAGGCTCTACTAACGAAGTTTCAACTAATAAGTCAAAGTCTAACTTCTCCTGAGTCAAATTTAAGCGTTGAGCATAAGCAAGAGAGAGATAAAATAATGGGTAGAACCGGTATCTTATAAGGTATAGACTTCGCATGATTCATAATTAACTAACCCGTGCTAACTTCGTTCGGTTTACTCGCTTTTTGAGAAGTCATGAAAATGCACCTCCTAAAACTAACGACTTTGTTTTGTCCATATCCACCTTTGGTGCCACCGTCCCAGCTAGACATGACTTTGGTGCACAACAAAATTGGGCTAAATGACCTTCTCTTCTTGTAATTTCCACTTCTATTATCTTTGCCATGATTACCACCGAAGTGGTTACCATTCTTGGCATGATAATTTCCCCCACGATGGTTATCATTATTACGATAACCGTTGCCACGATATGATTATTATCGTGTTGTTGGTCGTTACCTTTTGTTTGAAATGAATCAACACTCTCATGTGTGCTTCATTGCTTATCTCAAAGATTTTCGGATGCCATTCTCAAACAACATCACATATTATTCCTATATATACTCTCGTGACCAATTAAATAACAAATAAACTTAGGTAGGTCATACTAGCGAAGGTATTCCCGAAATCTCTCCCTCCTAGTTCTTATCTCACATCTCGGTCGGGATCATATCCTAAGCTCGATACCAACAACGCGCCCCTTAAAATTAGGTATCGTCACCCATCTTGGGTCTTCACTTACATGGTACATAAAATTCAAATACAACTTACTAATATAAGCGTAAGTATACAATACGACATAAAGCGTGAGTTTGAATACAAATATTGTCTACTAGATATTATACAAACTCATAAGGAGTCCTCATTACTACTATTATCACACTATTTCACGAAATAGTGAGGACTACTAATGCTATCCTCTGGACCATTACTCTGCTTCTCGACTCGTCCCGTATGTTCTCATTTCACGAAGAGAACGGTGAAAAGAAAGGGTGAGCTCAACTAGCCCGAAGAAATATTATGACTAAGATAATGCGAGAATAATTTATCATTAGCCTTCAAATAAAGATGTTAAACCGATAAAATACAATGACAACAAGTTTAATCTGCAATGGGAATAAGCAATCCATTAAAAGAGTCAAGTAGAGAATAAAGTCTACTATCTTTTAGGTTTTAAAGGTTTTCATCATTTGTTATAAATGAGACTCGACTTTAATAAATAATCCACATCATCGAATCACCCCTTACTTTACTGACGAGGATATTCATCAAATTATCAATGGTCGTGACTATCTGAATCACCCCGGTCATAATCATACCAAAACTATCCATCAACGCATTCAGACCCACCGAGGACTTTTATCACATCATTTATAACAAGCCATGATTATACTTTAATGATCCTCGATCATAATCATACTAAGTTCATTTATACACGTAAAGTTCAAGATAACATAATATAACATGAGGATGATGACAATGACATAATAATTCAATAAAACAAGTTCAAGAATTATTTTATCCGGGAATTATTAACGTCCAAATTGTCAAAATGATCTTGTTTTGTAGAGTAAAATTCAAGAATGATCGGAAGAATATTTCCATGAAAAGATCTTTGGATGAAACGCAAATATCGAGGATATTTTACTAATTTCATGGAGTATAAAGTCAAAGTTTTAACCAACTTGGGTATAATAAAGAATGGAATAACAAAAGAAGTCACCATGCATGCGGTGCCGACATAGACGAGATTATTCAACAGAAATATAATAACGGAACAGGTCGTGTGAAATTCACAATCGAGCGGGATGTTCCAACAGAATAATAAAGATGGAACCGGATCCGGTGTAAAACACACGATAGGATATTCCAATGCAATAATAAAGAAGCGGAACCAGTCCTGTAAAACACATGAGCGTGGATGTTCCAAATAATAATAAAGATTTTAAATCAGGTCCTGTAAAACACACAGACGGGATGTTTCAATGTAATAATAGAAGAATGTCACCAAGTATAGGGTAAACCACGTATACAGGTTATTCCAACAGAATAATAAGCAATGGAATAACAACAGTTCTCTTCATGAATAAGAAAGAATAACACCCCTTACGGGTACAACAAATAATATTCCCTACCTTAGAAGAACTGAATATTGGCAAGGTGAAGTAGCAGAATACTTTTCTTTTTTCTCTATAGTTTCTCTCTACAGAGTTTGATGAACTCGTGAAAATAATGAAGCACTAGGCCTCTATTTATAGAAGATTTCTAGCTTTTTGCCCTGCCATGTGAAAAGCAAGTGGCTCGGCGATTGATGATGTGAAAAGAAAAGTGGTTTTGGCGACGTTGTAATGTGAAACAACAAGTGGTTCGGCCTTTGTAATGTGAAACGACAAGTGGTTCGACGCCTGTAATGTGAAACGACAAGTGGTTCGACGCCTGTAATGTGAAACGACAAGTGGTTCGACGCCTGTAATGTGAAACGACAAGTGGTTCGACGCCTGGTAAAGGTAATTACTATTGACGAAGGTAATTACTATTCACAAAGGTAATTACTATTGACGAAGGTAATTACTATTGACGAAGATAATTACTATTCACAAAGGTAATTACTATTGACGAAGGTAATTACTATTGACGAAGATAATTACTATTCACAAAGGTAATTACTATTGACGAAAGTAATTACTATTGACGAAGAGACTCTTAGATGATGACATATGAGGCCCCCATAAAATAATCAAACTTACCACAAATGTCTCATAACAGACTCTTTATATACATCAAGGATTGAATAAATATTACCACAAATCATTTTATTTTTAATCAACACATATTTAATCTTTCAACAATTATTAATCATTTATAACTTGTCGTCTCAATTATTGATTTAATACTATAACATATTATACAGATGATACTGTGACAATAATTGAATCAATAATATAAGAGATATGATGCAGCAATTACTATAGCAATAATTGAGCATAGCTGAGTGACTTCTCACGTAAGCATCAATAATCAATATCGTGTCTTCTATACAACTACGCCAGACATATTCTTTTTTTTACTACCGGGTAGCTTTCAACGCTTTTAACGATAACACCTCTGTAGTTTATTTTTATAGAAAGATAATTTTGTCGTTTTCTAACTACGACAATACTTCCGCTAATGGGGTCCACCAATTATTGAGTAGTCATCTGAATATTCCCCGACCAAACGAATATTTTATAACAACTTGCATACTTTGCAAAATTTATAAATACTACCCACAACTATAATATTATCTTAAATTCACACCATAATATTAAAAAATTATTTCGACAAAATTTAAATCTTTATTGATAAAATCTGGGGTCTCACAACTATTCACGAGTTACTATTCATGAGTACTATTCATGAAGCGTGAAGATATTTTTTTGGGAAATTTCTATCTTTTGGTGTCTGAGTTTCTTATTCACGTATAATGCCTTATTCACGTGATACTGCACTATTCAATTAGAAAAATAAAATTTCTTCTTTTTGTCCAAAATATCTATTCTGGATACTAGCTTTGATTGTATCCATGTTTTGTTCATTCTTGAATTTTACACCACTATGATTATTTTTGAGGTATTTTTGAACATAGATAAAATAAAGTACGAATCCTTAATCCTTAATCCTTGTCATTTTGTTTCACTGGATTCGTTTCTTTAAAAATATTTTTCATCATCCTCAGTCTTAAATGATGATATTATTGAATATCTTTAGCTTTGTAGTGCAAAGATGAATGATTTACTGAAAAATATCTTTGGCCGTAGTGCAAAGATGAGCAGTGTTTAGATGAAACATGACCAACTGATGAATATCTTTGGCACGTAGTGCAAAGATGAATATTTGATTCGGATGTATATTGATTGATGTTACGAGGGATAAAAGATAGATGATGAACTTTTAAATTCATACATAGAAGATAGTAGTTTGAATTCTCTACTTAACTCTTCTAATGAATTATTATTTCATTGCGAATATTGATTTAAAATTTGTTGTCTATTGTATTCTATTAGATTTTTCCTGTTGAAGACTAACGTAATTTGTTGTATATTATCTTAGTCATAATATTCTTTATTTGAAATTTGGTTGAGCTCACCCTTTTCCTTTTTGTTCCATTTTTCTTCTTAGGAGGCGAGAATATAATGAGTACGAGTCTGGGTATGGAATGAAGGTTTTAGAAAAGAATTGTTTAGTAGTCCTCACCATTTTTGTAAAATAATGTATCAATAAATGTGATGAGGATTTATTTGAGTATAGATATTGTCTAGAAGATAATATTTGTATTCAAACTCGCAGCTTTCTTGTTGTAATAATAAAGTTGTAGTTGTTTCGCACTCATGTATCGACAACCTCGAATAGGTGATGTATACCTATTTTGGGGCGTCCACAGAGATAACATGGGGATATTCTTGAATCTGGATAAATTATATTATAAATGTTTAATATTTATCCTTTATCTCATTTGATTGATTCTTTATATCATTATCCTCATGCTTATATTGTGTTGAAAGTCATCTCGGGCTTACGTGAATAGATGGACTTGGTATGATTATGACCAAAGTGATTGTTCTAAGTATAATCATAACCGTAATTGAAAACACGATTATCTTTGGCCGTAATGCATGGATAATTTGTGGTCGTGATACTAATGAATACACGATTATCTTTGGTAGTAGTATGGATAATTTGTGGTCGTGATACTAATGAATACACGCTTATCTTTGGTAGTAGTGCATGGATAATTTGTGGTCGTGATACTAATGAATACACGATTATCTTTGGTCAGTAGTGCATGGATAATTCGTGGTCGTGATACTAATGAATATCCTTGGCCTGTAGTGCAGGGATGATTCGATGATATGGATTAATTATTGAGCTGAGTCTCAGTAATGAAATATTAATTCATGGATGTGGTAAAAGTCATCTTTGGCCGTAGTGCATTGATAGACTTGGTATAATTATGACCGAGGATTATTCGGTATAATCATGATCAGTATTGAAAACACGAATATCCTTGCCAAGAAGGTGTATGGATAATTCGTGGTCGTGATACTATTAAGTCGCGTCTCAAAGATTATTGGTTTTACGATTGTATATCTTTGGCCTAGTAGTGCAAAGATGAATTGTTAATGAATATCTTTGGCACAGTAGTGCAAAGATGAATTGTTAATGAATATCTTTGCCTGGATTAAGAAGATGAATTTAATATTTTAACGATAAAGGTATTCAAGGTATCCTCACCTCTTTATCATATCAGTCGTACTTTCTAATTTCGAGGGCTTAAATTTCATAAGAAGGGAGGTTGTAAGACCCTCACTTTTATAAATAAAGATGAATTTTTTATAAATATTATTTTTGAATATTATGGAATAAATTTGATATAATGTTATTGTTGTGGGTAATATTTATAAATTTTGCAAAGTAAGCAAAGTTGTTATAAAATATTAGTTTGGTTGGGGAATATTCTTTTTATCGGGGAATATTCGTGCGACTACTCAATCAACGGTGGACCCCACAACGGAAGTATTATCGTAGTTAGAAAATGACAAAATTATTTTTCTATAAAAATAACGACGGAGGTGTTACTGTCAAAACCGTTGAACTACCCTATTAGTAAAAAATACGATAATCTGCCGAATTGTATAGTAAGACACGATATTGATTATTGATGCTTACGTGAGAAGTCACTCATATGCTCAATTATTGCTACGATGAATTGATGCATCATATCTCTTATATTATTGATTCAATTATTGTCACAAAGATCATCCATATAATATGTTATAATATTAAATTATTAATTGAGACGACAAGTTATAAATGATTAATAATTGTTGAAAGATTAAATATGTGTTGATTAAAAATAAAATGATTTGTGGTAATATTTATTCAATCCTTGATGAATATAAAAGAGTCATTATGAGGCGTTTGTGGTAAGTTTGATTATTTTATGGGGGGGGGCATATGTCATCATCTAAGAGTCCATTCGTCAATAGTAATTACCTTTGTGAATAGTAATTACCTTTGTGAATAAGAATTACCTTAAATCAATAGTATTTACCTTTGTGAATAGTAATTACCTTTGTGAATAAGTAATTACATTCGTCAATAGTATTTACCTTCACAATAGTAATTACCTTCTTCAATAGTAATTACCTTAGTCAATAGTAATTACCTTCGTCAATAGTAATTACCCCTTCGCAAATAGTAGTTGTCCCTTCAATATTACCAAGAGTTAACTCGCCTCTTGATGTTCCAAGGGTTAATTACCCTTCATGAATAGTAGTTGTCTCTTCAATATTACCAAGAGTCATTTTGACCTTCGTTAAAGACTCAAGAGCCACCTCGCTTTTTTTATAAATAGAAAGCTCATTCCTTCATTATTTCTTACTTAATTCAATTTTGAAACTCTGAGAGAGAAATTATAGAGAGAAAGAAAAAAGTATTTTCTTCTTCACTTTTCCATATTCAAATTCTTCTAAGGTAGGGAATATTATTTGTTGTACTAAATAAGGGGTGTTATTCTTTCTTATTCATGAAGAGAATCATTGTTATTCCATTCTTTATTATTCTCATTGGAATAACTTTTGTAAAAGTGGCATACCCTATACATGACACCTATGTACGCGAATATATCCTATACTTGGTGAAATCCTTATATTATTCCATTCTTATTTATTCTGTTTGAATAACTCAGATATGCTTGAATCCCTATACTTGGTGACATTCTTTTATTATTTTATTATTCCGCTTGGAACATCCTGTCAGGCTTTTCTGGCCTTACCGTTCCGCCTTTATTATTCTCGCTTTATTATTCTATTGGAATATCACATCTGTATGTTTTACACCCACCGGTTCCGCCTTTTATTATTATCATCTTTTTTATTCTATTGGAATATCCATGCTCAGTGTTTTACACCTGGACCGGTTCCGCTTTTATTATTCTCAGATTTATTATTCTCATTGAATAACTCGCTTCATCTGAAGTACCGCATGCACGGTGATTTCTTTTTGTTATTTCTTTTGCAAAGTATGCAAGTAGTTATATTATATTCGATTGGTCGGAATATTAGGTTTTAAGTAGGAATATTCGTACATAACTACTCAATCATTGGTGGACCCCACAATGTAATTATTGTTGATTGAGAAAACGACAAAATATTTTTATTGAAATAACTACGGAAGTTTTACCGATTGATCATTGTTGAACTACTTTCGGTAGTAAAAATACGATGTCGTATGGTTGCATAAGTAAGACACCAGATTGATTATCGATGCTTATGTGAAGTTACTCATTTGATTCCATTATCATTTATTAATAATATGAATTATTATAATGATAATGACGTTTTGTTTTATTCAGTATTATTAACGTAATAAAATGTAAACATCTTTTATATAAAATGTAATCTTTATTAAAGTTATTCTATAAATAGAATATATTATATTTTATTATGCATAATGTTGCATAGTGTTTTGCGTAGTGTTGCATAGTGTTTTGCGATAGTAAAATGTTTTATATAAATAGAATATATTATATTTTATTTAAAAGATTTTGCTTTAAATATGGATGAAAATCGATTAAAGTAAATCAATCTGGACCGCTCATGGATTAATTACTATGCATTCTATTTTCCTATAAATAAGCTCATTCCTTCATTATTTCTCACGACGAATTCACTTTGAAACTCTGTAGAGAAAATTATAGAGAGAAGCTATAGAGAGAAAATCTATAGAGAGAAAGAAGAAGAGTATTCTGCACTCACTACTTTGATATCCAAAGTGTCTTTTACTAGTAAGGGATATTATTCGTTTGTATTCACGAAGAAAACTTCAATTATTCCATTCCTTATTATTCTCATTGGAATAACTTTGTATACGCCAGATACCCTATACTTGGTGAAATCATACATTATTCCATTCTTTATTATTCTCATTGAATAACTCTTAGATATCTGCCAGATACCCTATACATAATCTGTATAAGTGGTTTACCCTATACTTGGTGACATTCTTCTTATTATTCATTGGAACATCCTGCTCATGTGTTTTACAATTTGACTTCGGTTCCGTTCTTTTTATTATTATTCATTGGAACATCCCATGCATGTGTGTTTTTACACCGCACTTCGGTTCCGCTTTTATCATTTTGTTGGAATATCCTATCTACGTGTTTTACAATCGGATCCGGTTTCATCTTTATTATTCTTTGAATATCCTGTTGCGGTGTGAATTTCACCGACCGTTCCGTTATTATTATTCTCGTTGAATAACCTCGTACATCTGCCAAGCACCGCATGCATGGTGATTTCTTTTGTTATTCCATTCTTTATTATACCCAAATGGTTTAAAACTTTGACTTATACTCCATTAGTAGAATATCTTTGATATTCATGTTTCATCCAAAGATCTTTTCATGGAAATATTCTTCCGATCATTCTTGAATTTTACTCTACAAAGCGATATCTTGTTGACAATTTGACGTTAATAATTCCTAGATAAATTAATTCTTGAACTTGTTTTAATGAATTCTTATATCATTGTCATCATCCTCATGTTTATATTATGTTGAAAGTTATCTTTGGCTTACGTGCATAGATGAACTTAGTATGATTACCACGATTCATTCTATATAATCGTGGCTTGATATAAATGATGTGACAAAAGTCCTCGATGACCTATAATGCAACATGGATAATTTTTGGTATGATTATGACCAGGGGTGATTCTAAGATAGTCATGACCATTGATAATTTGATGAAAATCCTCGGCCAGTGATACAAGGATGATTAGATATTATGGTTTATTCATTAAACCGAGTCTTAGTGATAAAAATTGATGAAAACCTTTTAAAACCTAAAAGATAGTAGACTTTATTTTCTACTTGACTTTTTTAATAGATTGCACATTCACTGCCAGCTTAAACCCATTGTGTATTGTATTTTATCGGTTTAACATCATTGAAGGCTAATGATAATTTATTCTCGCATTATCTTAGTCATAATATTTCTTCTTGGGCTAATTTAGTTGAGCTCACCCTTTCTTTCACCGCTCTCTTGAAATGAGAATATAAATTTGAGACGAGTCGGGAAAAAGAGTGATGGTCCCAAGATAAGATTAGTAGTCCTCACTATTCTCATTAAATAGTGTGACAATAAATGTAATAAGACTCGAAAGTATGGATATTGTCTAAATGACAATATTCCTATTAAAACTCTCGCTTTATATATTGTCGTATGTTACTGCTACGGATGTATAATTAAGTTTGTATTTGAATTTATGTACCATGTAAGTGGCGATCCAAGATGGGTGACGTATACCTAATTTTGGGGGCGTCACATGTGAGGTCTTGTGTTCTTGTGTTCTTTTGTTAGTTAGAAATGCTTGTTTCATGTCATTTGCTATTGGTTTTGGCTGTTAAAATTTACTCCAGTTTATTGGCATTTCAATATTTACCTGCTAAATATATTGCAGATAGCGCAGCTTTAGATTTTTGAATATGTTTGTCTTGGGGGTCCGTTTTACGTGAAATCTACATTTAACTGTTAAAAGACAAGTCTTGAAGACGTTACTTGTAATCTTTTTCTTTCCCTTCTGGAGTATTAAAACGGCGGGGATTTGAGGGGAAAGTATGGATGCAAATGAATGGGATTGAGGTTTTCTAGATGGAGAATGTAACGGAATATTAAGAACTTGTGTTCCTTTTGAATAGAATGTGACAACCTGGGAAAGTAAGATTTAATGCAGTATTGTTAGATGGATCTGGCTAGTTTTGAGCATCAATTCTTCACACAGCTGAATGTAATCTTATTTATAAGTTGGGTGATCTCTAGGATTCTAAACCTTTTTTTAAGTTTATCTGAGCTTAATCCTGCTGTAGTAGACTAGGACAAATCCATTACTACCTATGTTCCACAAAAAGGGTCCCATTTGCAAAGTTTACAACTTTTGGATATATTTAGTTCCATGTTAAATTTAATGTTTAGTTTAATAGTAATGGAGTGATACTAGAATTGTCATAGTAAACTTTAGGGTCATTTTACACTACCTCAAAAGAAATAGGACTATTTTTTGAATTTTCTTTTCTTTTCTTTTTTGTTTTTTTGAAGAATTGGACACTTTTTGTGTAACGGAGAGAGTATCAATTAACTCAAGTGACACAAAAATGTTTTCAGATAATATGGACAAGTGTACAAATTAAAATGCGTGCAGTAGCAGTTGTTGTTATGGAGCTTACAGTTTCTTTACCTTTCCTCTCTTTAGAAGCTACATTCTAGTTATTACGCTTATCTTAAAGGATTGGATTACTTAATTATTAATTGACATTTCATATTTCTAAAAATCACTCTGTTTTCTTTATTTGAAACTTAAAAGAGTGTACTGCAGCTGGAATAGAGTAAAAGGTTTCACTAGAAAGGAGATATTCTTTTATTCATCACGATCCCCTGCAGGGTTAGTCGGAGGGGTGGGGGAGTACCTTGTGAATTGCTGCGGAAGCAGGGGACTAGTCCTCCCTCCGGGGTACAAATTTTGCTCCATAACCGTTAACGCCAAGATCTTTTGTCACGTCCCAATCACTTAAAACGTCCTGATCCTGCAACGTAAACACAATAAACACCACAAGCTTGACGGCGGCTTTCGTCGAGATAGCTTCAAAGGAGAGTCGATATCGTGTTCACAAGATTTATCGAAAACGGAGGCTATATCACCTAAGTATATTGAGATAAAGAGATAATAATAATTCTCCGTGTGTATGTGATTCGAATGATGAAGTGTGATGAGAACGCATCTTGGTGAAAGACTTCTTCATAAGTTATACCCTCTTTTGCCTAAATTACCGTACACCCACTACTACCCGACACACTTTCTTTACTCGATGGGTCCCCGCCGATCGCATATAGTTTATCCACCGCTTTGGTCATCATTCATTACTACCGAATCGATTATGATCCCATCCACATTAATGCATGGCAGGGTTATTTAGTCAACCGACATGCTTTTTCATCATTACAAGTCAAAGATGTAGATATTAAAATGTCTAAAGGATTGATCCAATCGAATTCAATCTTTTGTCCTTATAGTTTGAAATGAAAATAATATGATGACCGGGCTTAATGACTTTCATAGTTCAAATAATAAAGGCCCAATAGAATAATTAAAGAATAAGCCCAATACACCCTACCTAAAGAGATAAAAATATCATGACCCAACATTGCCCCTAATTTTTTGTTGAATGTAATGTTTAATAAAACTATAAACAATCCATGATATTTTACCGAGAATCAATAAATAACAAGATGTAATTAAAACGTACCCATTTATCGCTCATGAAATGAAATGAAAGGAATTTAAGGGCCCAAATCGTAAGGGCTCTATCCATTAAATACCCTGAATTCAAACCGACGCTTCCCATTCAAATTCCAAATTATTACTAGCATTTAATGCACCCGTCTTGAACAACGTATGGCAAAAGATAAAAGGATAACTTTACCAAATTTGACAGCTTTTACTGCTCATTTGAAATTCGAGCGCCTTTCTAAATTTTCTCGATCTTTCTCTCTCGCAAATCGTCACAAATGGCTTCCCACAACCCTCAACAGAGTTCCCCATACTTGTAACACCCATCACCGTGGTTCCTCCAAACCCTAATCTTCATGAGGGACTTGAAGCACGAATCCCAAACAGAAAACCCAAAAACCCCCTCCGAATACTACAGGAGTACGGAGCGATTCTCGCATGCTAACACTCCTTCCATCATAACTGAGGCTGAACTAAAGAGGGTTCGAACTCGGTTCCACATTCCGGATACCCATGCGGTCAGGGTACCCCGTTCTGGTGAGAAGATGTATCAACGGCCTGAAGGATGGACGGCCGTCCCGGTGACTTTACTGGAGAAGGGGGTTCGTTTCCCCCTTCATGTCTTTATAGTGACCCTACTGGGGTTCTTGGGTGTGGGATTTTCACAACTGGTGCCAAACTCCTACATCCACATTCTGGCCTTCGTGGCCTTCTGTCATGAATTGGGCGTCGAGCCCTCCCTGGACTTCTTCTTCACTGTCTACAAGATAGTGCAATCCAGGGAGAAGGGGTTCAAGGCCCTCAGCAAACATTCTCCGAAGTCTGGAGAGAAATTCGACAGACGTTCGCTGGTGAACACCCCTTCGAGCAATAGGGGATGGCACGAGAAGTGGTTTTTCGTTAAAGGCCCAGAGATTTCTTCTTCAATAATCGGGCAATGACGAAAAAATATCTGCACGACTTTGAGACGCGTTTAGAAGCGCGGAAGTGGAAATGATGGGGCTATTTGACAACTTCCGAAGAAGAATGGAAATACTGGACTCCTCTCAAGCAAGCATGGTTATATGACCATAAGTGTAAGTACCAAATTATTTCATATATGTATACCTTTTGAAAATATTCTATGATATATAATTTTAACATAGAATTGCTTTGATTTATGCAAAGATTCTTTGATCGAATCGAGCTCCTTAGAAATAAAGGAGTTCAAGATTTCTTGTCTGGGAAGTCTTCGGAAGCAATTGAGGCTACACCAACTGAAGCTACCCCCGAAGTAAATCCAACACCAGAAATTCATACGGATGAATTTCAAACAAAAGAAATAGAGGCCGAAGAGGTTCTCATACCAAAGAGACCCTTCACCTCGATGTAAGAGGAGAGCTACCGTAAAACCCAATTCACCCCTTTTGTAACTCCTCCCAACCCGCATTGCGTAAATGTAACCAACCTCCAAAACCATTCCTCGATCAAAGTAGTTTACTTGATCGTCTCCGATCAAGAAATATACTTAGGATCAAAAATTAAAAACAAAATAACCCCCTTAATCGCCAAGAGCTCAGGGTTCCTCGATTCTTGGTCATTCCACCCTTCGTGCCCCACGTAGAAATACAGATAGAAGAGGATGACGACCAGGATTTAAGGATTCCAACGTTATCCGGAAGAGAAACGTACTTCGATAGCCATCCAAGTTCGCCTGCTTTGACACCCAAAGAACCCACTCCAAACAAATCCCCAGAATCGAAACTATTCATGCGAGACTCTATACCTCCCGAACGTATTTCATTCTCTCTCTCCGAAGGTTGAGACCTCTCCCCGAAAGGCCCGGTCCTTGAGTCAAGGTTATCATCTGCAAGTCAGGGATCTCCGACCCCGTGGCCCGTGTTCAACGCCAACTTTCCTTTTCGACCTCTTGAGCTTTCGTTAAGACACCGACGACCACCGGTTCAAAGGATCATACTGACGGAAATCTTCTCGACGAGGGAATGAGTTATTTGGCCAAGGTAAATAACAATCACTTCTTCCTCCACATCTCTATTTTCCTTTGAGCATTTTAGACGTTTGACTAGAATATTTTGAAAATGTGCAGGAGCTAATCTTTTCTTGGACGATCAAGTCAAGAGACATATAAATGGAGAGGCCGAGGAAGATTTCATGCGACAAGAGATAAATATGCTGAAATCGACCTTGGACCGAGAAAGAGCTGGTCGTGAAGATGCTTTTCATACCATCAACGGTCTTCAGATAGAATTGGATCGGGCTAAGATGGATTTGAAGACATCTGATGACGAACTAAGGGTTACAAGGGATGGGTTGGTTGCGTCCGAAGCCGCCCAACAAACTCGACCAACTGAATCTCTGGTTTGGTTGAAGAGAACTTACTCCTGAAGGCGAAAAATGAGGAGTTTTCTTCACCAATCGAAGCTTCAGTCCTTCAACTTGGTGAGGCCGAGACGAGGATTCAAGATGAAGCCCGAAGGCATAAGGCCAGCGTCCACAAGCTCCGCCCATAAAATAAAGGACCTTGAGGGACGAGGCCCTATTTTGATCAAGAGCTCCGGAAGCGATTCAAAGCGAGTCTGTGGACTCGGATGAACTTAATGTTGAGATCATGAAGGTTTATTCGGAGGATATGAGGATCGGGAACGAGGAAAAGAGAAGCTATCGGTGCTTTCAAATGGACTCGGCATTGCTCAATTCGGCGATGATGAAGAAGCGGTTCTGAATATATATCATGTTTTTGGTTTTATGTAAATATTTAACTACTTTAAACTTTTTATGTTTATGTAATTAATTTATAATTGACTTAAATGAAATGAGCATTTTATGTATATTGATAAATCTTTTAATCGTCTTGATTATGACTTACATTCGGTCGGTTTCTTGTCAATAATTTAGTACCAATAAGATGAACTATCAATTAGACATAGCATATAACAGATTAACTTATGCAATGAAGTGAATTGAATTTTACTGACGGATTCAAGTTAAGCTCAATTAAATAAACCGAACTCAACACTTAAACAAAATAAATAACTTATACTCACTTGATGCATCAAGAGTGAGATCGACCATCGTGAAGTAAATTTGGACGACAAACAGATAAGGACCAAGACATAAGGATTAATAGTGACCATTGACTTACCACCCTGATAAGATCAATATAGGACCAAAAGGACCTGAGGCTACCATCGAATGGCCAGCTCGAGTCCTACCATACCTCCTTACACCATAGTGACCATCTGGACAAATAGACCAAAGACCATTGACTTACCACCCTGATAAGATCAATATAGGACCGAAAGGACCTGGGGCTACCATCGAATGGCCAGCGAGTCCTACCATACCTCCTTACACCATAGTGACCATCGGACAAATAGGACCAGTGACCATTGACTTATCACCCAGATAAGATCAATATAGGACCAAAAGGACCTGGGGCTACCATCGAATGGCCAGCGAGTCCTACCATACCTCCTTACACCATAGTGACCATCGGACAAATAGGACCAGTGACCATTGACTTATCACCCAGATAAGATCAATATAGGACCAAAAGGACTTGGGGCTACCATCGAATGGCCAGCGAGTCCTACCATACCTCCTTACACCATAGTGACCATCGGACAAATAGGACCAGTGATAAATTGTGGAAAAGTGATCTTTTATTAATATCAAACAATCGTGTACAGACTTCCGATAAACTGACTTAATCTTCATTGAAAATACTTCCGAAGTCTGCCAGCATGCCAAGTGTTCTTGATCTCGGAACCATCGAGTGCCTTTAATCGATAAGTACCTGGCTTTGGTACTTCGATTACTTCATATGGCCCTTCCCAATTCGGCATTAGCTTTCCCGTGTTTTGAGGTGTAGAAGCTTCGGCTTCTCTAAGAACGAAGTCTCCCACTTCAATCTACGAAGTTTTGACGCCCTTGTTATAATGCTTGGCCACCCTTCGTTGATAAGCAGCCAATTTGATTAAAGCTTCCTCTCTGACTTCGTCTAGCAGGTCCAAGTTAGCCTTCAGTCCTTCATCGTTGTAGATTTCTTTGAATTGACCTACCCGAAGACTTGGAGATCCGATCTCGACTGGGACTAAGGCATCAGTACCATAGGCCAATCGAAAGGGTGAATCCCCCGTAGTAGTCCTTGGTGTAGTTCGGTATGCCCACAGCACGCTTAGCAATTCTTCTGGCCATCTCCCCTTAGCTTCATCCAATCTACGCTTGATTCCGTTCAGCAGCGTCCTGTTGGTTACCTCAACTTGCCCATTCGACTGTGGATGAGCCACAGAAGTCTTCTTGTGCTGGATCCCCAAATCGTTCAAAAATTCTTCAAATTTTGAACCCACGGCGTCCCATCATCCGATATCAATACCTTAGGGATTCCGGCGAAACACCACAGACTCCTTTATAAACTTTAAGCACTCTGTTACATATCGATCGAAGTGGTTTTGCCTCTACCCACTTAATCATATAATCAATAAAGAACTATGATTGAAGCTAACCTGACCTTTAGCTTTAGGTAACGGTCCCAATATATCCACCCCCCAGACAGCGAAGGGTATAGGAGATAGAATCGAGTATAACTCTTCCGGTGGCTGATGTGGGACCGGACTATTGAGCTGGCATTTTTCGCATTTCTTGACGTACTCTGTAGCTTCTTTGAAAATTGTCGGCCAATAGTAACCTTGTCGAAGCACTTTATGTGCCAAAGACTTGGCAGCCATATGATCACCGCAAATCCCTTCATGAACTTCCCGAAGAGCATACTCGGCTTCGGACGGAGCCAAACATTTCAATAATGGTGAGGAAAATGCCAATCGATAGAGATCCCCGTCAATAAGACTAAAATTAGTACTCTTGTACTTGATCTTCTTTGCTAGCATTTGATCCGAAGGAAGGACGCCATCTGCCAAATACTCAATGTAGGGGGTCATCCAACAGCTTCAGTATACGTGTTCACAAGATTTATCGAAAACGGAGGCTATATCACCTAGTATATTGAGATAAAGAGATAATAATAATTCTCTGTGTGTATGTGATTCGGAATGATGAAGTGTATGAGAACGCATCTTGGTGAAGACTTCCTCTTTAAGTTATACCCTCTTTGCACAATTACCGTACACCCACTACTACCCGACACACCCCTTTACGATGGGTCTGTTGGATCGCATGTAGTTTATCCAACGCCTTTGGTCATCATTATTACTTACCAAATCGATTATGATCCCATCCACATTAATGCATGGCGAGTTATTTAGTCAACCGACGTGCTTTTTTTAATCATTACAAGTCAAAGATGTAGATATTAAAATGTCTAAAAGGATTGATCCACCGACCAATCTTGTCTTATAGTTTGAAATGAAAATAATATGATGGTAGATTTAATGACTTTCATAGTCAAATAATAAAGGCCCAATAGAATAATTAAAAATAATAATACACCCTACCCAAAAGAGATAAAATATCATGACCCAACAATAACAAACTCAAAATGTTATTTACAGTAACTTTTCTTCATTGGGGGATTTCGTACCATGGTTACTTATATATTCACATATCATGGTTGTTGACTAAAATCGGCGATCCACAAAGTACACCAGAGAGGCAGGCACTGGTTTTAAGTACTTGTGTTTAAGAGATCTAGTATGTGTAACATAATTTTGCATAATTTTTCTTTTAAACTGAAGTTTATGAACGTAATCATGTTGAACGAACTGTTTTATTTCTTTTGCACGCATGTCCTTTGAATCTAGATATTTTACAAGTTTACAGCTTATATTGAGATGGAATCAAATACCTGGAACTTGTCTAAGACTATGCAACCCAAGACACCACTCCTTCACACTGTGAGGCCTGTGAGCCAACAAAGTTGGTCCGAAAATAAAGTCACATGAAATCAATATGAGCAGCTTCACTTTCAGTGATCACAACGCTCGTGCTAACTTGTAGTTAATTAGAACTCATCATACGGTGTTGAGATATAGTACTTTTTTGGCTGATGCCATTGCATTGGTTAATAGCTGATATGAGTGAAAGGAGAAGAAAATACAAATCTTGTAAGGTTAGACATAATTTGATTGCGTTTTAGGGTTATGATGTGTTAGCATTTTTCACAGCTTAGATGGTGTTCTATTGCCCAAATTTTCACAAGTGGATTTCGAAGTTTATCATTCTGTGTAATTATCCTTTTTTTGTCTTCTTTATTTGTATCAAATGCTGACTGTCTCATCATATATGTGAAAAACTTAATAGCAGGTAGTTCATTGTTGGGAAACTTCAGCAGTAATTCTCTTGGTTTACTGAGGATGTTAAATGAGATGACATGCAGTGACTTCTTTTCTCAGGTTAGTCTTGTTCTTTATGCATTGTTACTCTGTAGTTTGCAGCAGATTAATCCCTCTGCACTTAGTATTCATGCACTGTCTTGACAAGACCTGCTACAAATCGATTGTCTTAATTTTACCACTTGCTCGTTGTCAAGTCTGATTTTATCCTAAGCATCTATCAGAGTTCATTCTTGCTAGAACATATTTGCAGAATATGTTCTATCAATATAAAGAATTATATAGACCTGGAATTGATAGGAATAATTGGCATTTAAACTGGTAGAAAGTTTTGAAGTTGTCCTTGTATCTTTCTAAATAACTGTGTATAGGCCAAGTAGAAAAGAGACGAGATTTCTGAACTCATTTATAGACTGAAAATTGGCTTCTGAATTTGCAACTTTTAAGGCTTTTACATATGCTAATCCTGATGTCCGGGAAGAGTGCATTGTTTATATACTGAATTAGGATCTGCGACAAATGCTATTTTGGATAGCATCCTGCAGAAAATTTAACCTTGGAAAGTGAACTCAATGTTACTGGTCAGGATAGTCTTCTTTTGGAGCAGAGTGCTGGTCTTGGTTTCAAAAATGGGGCTTCTAACTGAGCAGGAGAACCTATTGCTGACTAGAACTACACTCTTCCCTCTAATCCTTATTGAATCTGACTTTAATTGTTAGCTAAGAGACACTCGGCCTTTACCCTCAAATAATTGTTTTTCTCGGTCAATCAACCCATAATATTCTGTTCTGCTGATTTTCTCCTTTTATCACATCCAAATACAGTTAATCTGCACATTGAAATCTTGTAAGGTCGCATTACCTATGTCATATTATCGAGTAATCTTTTGTTACTTTAACTGCAACTGGTAAAGAACACGTCTTTAAGTCTGTTTTTTCACCATGATAAAAAGCAACCTTGATATGTTGACAGGCCAACACATTGTTCGAAAGTGTGGCTTGTTTGATTCAAACTCATTATTCAATTTTCTATTTTCTTTCTCATTTGAACAGCAACGAAGGACATTCATACAAATGGGAACCAATCTCAAAGTGGCCGATAACTCAGGTGCAAAGCGAGTGAAGTGTATACAAGCTTTGAAGGGGAAGAAAGGGGGAAGCTTGGGGGACACAATAATTGCATCCGTGAAGGAAGCCGCACCAGGTGGAACAGTGAAGAAAGGAGCTGTAGTTTACGGTGTTGTAGTGCGTGCCGCAATGCAGCGAGGTCGTTGCGACGGGAGTGAGGTCAAATTCGAAGACAATGCTGTTGTACTTGTCAACAAGCAATGCGAGCCAATCGGAAAGAGGGTTCATGGGCCTGTTCCACATGAACTGAAGAAGAAAAAGCATATCAAGATTCTTAGTCTTGCAGAGCATATTGCATGAGGTGTGGATCTCTTGCCTTCTCTTTTGATTCTTAGATGGAAGTCGTAATCTCTCTGGTTTTCCCTTTAATTTTTTTTGAACACTTTTTATGCAGTTGCATAAATGAACATGCCTGTGAAGTTTTGATTGTTTGTGGTATATAATAGAACTGTTTATCTCAGAGCCAGAATTCAGGATATTTGCTAAAAAAGTTCTCTCCTATACACTTGAATGAATGATCCTAATAGCATTAGGAAAGGAAGGATGCAAAAAGAAAGAATTATAATAGATATAATTCATCTTTTTTCACTGTACAATCAAGTCTTTAACAATAAAAAGAATAATAAATAACATAATTAATTTACAAATCAATTAAAAATACATAACATTCTTACCCATTATAAGGAAAAAAAGAGAGGAAGAAAGTCGAAACTCCATTAAAATTAATTTATCAAAGTCCGTAGAATTAATTACTTTCACCTTAACGCCACCCTCCCCCTCCAAACTCTAGCAGCTCCGATCACCATGTAATGTAGATACCGGAATATCACCCGGAAACAAGCGGTTAAGCACGAACGGCACGAGACCTGAGTCTTGATCTTTTGTAGAAAATGGGTCAAACAATTCCGGTCCCGGTTGGTAAGAATAGCGGACTGAACGTAGACGGATGCGGCATGCTTGACCAACACATTTCTGATGGAAATGGTGGAAGAATCGAAGGCGACGGGGTCGAGAGATGCAGCATTTGTTGGTGGGGAGTGTATAACGTCTTTGAGACTGGTGTAGCCTTGAAATTCAATGTCTGGATCATGTTCTCTGTGGATTGAGGAATCGGTTCGCCGGAGTTTGAAGGAATCGGATTTTAGATTGAATGAACGTAAAAGTTTAAGTTTTTGAATCTCTGTCTCCTCCATATTTCTAAGGCCATATATTACTGTTTTTGAGGGAAAAGGGTAGCGCTAGCTAGGGAGATGTAAAATTTTGTTAATGGCCATCCTTTTTTGTAGGTTAAATAAATATTGTAGCTAGTTGAGGTGGGAAATACACTAGTATTTTTAATATAGGGCTTTTAATTTGGACCTCCCTCTTATTATTCAACTTTTTCGAATAGTATATATTTAGCGAAATAATTATAATTATTTTTTTAGGACTAAAATACTACTCTTAAATTCTTTTTGAAGTTATATATATATATATATATTAGTAACAGTCTCGAGCCTTCGTCACTATTGACGGTAGAATTTATCTTAAAAATAATTTATTAGAATAGATGAGAAATTTAAAAGTATTTGTATTTTGTTATATAGATGTAGTGCGTTTATTCGGGAGTGAGGTGAGCAGAGGCAGAGCAGGCTGTAGATAGTAAAAAGGAAAGCGACTGAGTGGGCTGACCGTCAAACGACGGCGTGTTAGACGTTACCTGTCGGTTTGTCGACAGTCTTTCATCAGCAAAACAAAATCCTCTCATTTCTCTCTCTTCGCATGCATATATATGTATGTGTATTAACGTATGAATTAAGTCATGAGTATATTGGAGTATATATTAGCAGTATAATGAAATAGGAGTAATATATATAGACAAGAAAAAATGTATACTAGTACTCCATATGTGTAGGCTAGCTAGCTAGCTACAAAGTTAAGTTGATCAGGCTAGCTATAGATGATACATATATGATCAGACAGAAGCCTGCGCAGCTGATAATATCCGTACGATGCTCACGCCTTGGCAGGCAGCTGCAGTAATTCGTACTATAACCCCCTCTTACGGCCTTAAAGACTAACAACGCTAATCTTACGTTTCATTTGAATTCAAGTGAGGGAATAAAATAAAATACAAGTAAATTATTTTAATAAAATAAAATGTATCTATTTTTTTTATTTTATGTGGAATCAAATTTATTTTAATAAAATAGATATAAAAATAATTATATATATATTTTCAGTTATGTTATTGTATTTTACATTATTTTACTAAGTTATTTTATTTATATTTTGTTTTAAAAGAATTTCTTTCATTTTTTCTATAAAATTTGTTCATTTTCACGTCAACTTTCTCTCTCCTATGTGGTTAAATTGTTAAAAGTCAAATGACGGATTTTTCCGTCGCTATAGTATAAAAAAACAGCTTTTTATGCTATAGCGACGAAAAAACGTTTGTAGTTCACTCGTTAGAGAATCGTATTATAAAGGTTAGTATTAAAAATTAAAAATCGGGACGGAATAAGAGTTTTGACTTATTAACAAAGGTTTATGATTTAATTATTAATCAAGATTTAGGGTTTATTAAGTAGGATTAGAGTTTATTAATCAATGTTTAGAGTTTACAATTATGTATCCGCAACTTGGTCTGTTAGTATTAATAGCGGACGATAAGTATTTTTTTTACCGTCCATTACTAATTGTAGCAATCATCGATTTTCAATTTATAATATATTGATCGTTTATTTCTTATTTGCAATAGTATAAATTGACAAATACATGCTATAAATGAATCATTCCCCAATTATATATATTTATATATATATAAATAATTATTTTGATAGTTATATATTCTAGTATTTTAATAATTGTAAATTTATTTTTAATCATACAATTATATTTGTATCAATGATTAAGTATGTAAAATAAAGAATCAACTTACCTGTGAGGATGTAAAACTCGATGGATACTATCCCAACCCCGAGACACCCCACCATGCAATTGGCTAAAATTAAATTTAAAAGGACAATAATTAAGTCAAAATAATATTTATATTGCCACAACTATTTAGGTTTAATCCAAGTATAAAAACATGGATAATTATGTCATTTAATCAATTTTATTAATAATTTTATTATTATTTTATCATTTTATTAACTAAAATTATATCATTTTAGCTAGGGTAATTGCTCAACTAAATGTGATAACTACACTCATTCACACTTAATTATGCTTTTGTATATATGTATATATCATTAATTTATGTATGTCTTCTGTATATAGTATTTCACAAAAATAACTCAAATATGTCTTTTATGAATATAGATACTCCATATTTCTCATAATAAACGTCTTAATCTAATTTTTATAGGTAAATTGACTAAATATAAAATTATTAATTAAAATATTTATATAAAATTTCAAATAATTATGAAACTTGACACTAGTACATAATAATATTTATTATGATCATTATAATCACTTGACGTAAATTTTAATTTTTTAAAAAATTTATTAATTTAAAAAATAGTCAATTTGATTATAAAAATTAAATTAGGACATTTATTATGGGGGACAAGGAATATATGGGTACTTTTGTTAGGGTTTTAAAATACCCTAGACTATTAAACAAAGGGATTCGGTTAGCATGAAGTTATTTTTTTGATTAGTTGGTTAATTGGTAAATACAATCATGTAACCTCATCTGATTTCAAGATTCTATTACATTAATCGATTAATTTAAATTCTGCAAAATAAATTTCATATTAACAGCTTCTTAAACAAAGTACTCAAGCCCCCTCATATATTTGATCATTCCAATTCCAAACCCTTATTTCATCCCTCTTCTCTGTTTCCTAGCTGTATATATACATGAAACACTCAGTAAACAAAGTGTTCCAAATCTCTCTCTCTCTCTCCTCATCCACTTCATAATATATATTCCATCTCTCCCCTCTCTATTTAAATTTTCTCTTCTCACTACTTATACAAACGCATTCCAAATTAAAAGTTGAAGAGAGAGAAAACATGCAGGTAGAAAACCAACCCTCAGAAATTCGAATGGACGTCACCAGCAGCACTAGGCCCACCACTGATCAAGCGCCGTCCATGAAAATGGAGTCCATTTACGAGAGGGTCAGCTTTTTGGCCTCCGGCAATGCGGTGGTTGTCTTCACCGTCACCGGCTGCTGCATGTGCCACGTTGTCAAGCAGCTCCTCTTCAGCCTCGGTGTAGGCCCCACCATTATAGAGCTCGACCGCGACTCCGCCGGCCCCGAAATCCACTCCTTCCTCTACCAGATCGCCGGCGACGGCCAGCAACAGCCGGTTCCGGCGGTGTTTATCGGCGGAAAGTTCTTGGGTGGAGTTGAAACTCTCATGGCCTGCCATATTAACGGCACTCTTGTTCCTCTTCTCAAGGATGCCGGCGCACTCTGGCTCTGAATTCATATATATCCTGTAAACTCTAATTATGCTTACTTTATTTTCTCTCTAATTATGCTTACTTTATTTTCTCTCTCCTTTTTCCCTTTTATCTCTCTCTCTCTATATTGATACTACAAAAGGGACAGATCAACACTAGAGCATGTCTAATGTTTTTAGGGGATGTGTTATGTCTAGAAGAGGGTTCTTTCTGATTTAATGGCCTTAATTAACTCATGATATACTATTAAGTATATATATTTCTATTATCCTATATATATACTTTTTATTTAAATTTTAATTTTCTGTTCTAATCTTTAATGATTCCAAATAATTAATACCCGATCTTGTGATCATAATTACATGTTGATCGATCAGTATGATTCGTAAATGAGATGGCTGCCGGAATCTATGGGGCAAAATTATTAATAGGGTGCCGGAAGGGTGACATGAGGTAGCCATGCAGCCAGAACAATAAATGGGTCGAGTATATATGGATCAAGTACTACTACATCATAATGCTCCGTACGTTAATATTTTGGAATAACGGTATCGTTTACTATTATATTATAGCATATGAGTACTACGCATCTTTTACCTTCTTTTTTTAAAGGTGAATAGTGTTAAAAAGAGTTATTGCCGGCGGTAATTAGATAAAAATTGTTTACTAAACATACAAAATACTACTGATTAATCTATATAAATAGATAATATTTGTCTTAATTAATTTCCTAACATTTTTCATATATATATATATATATATATATATATATATAGAAGGGCCTTTCCATATAATTAAGGTTCTTTATAGATCTTTATCTGTTATATTTTTTTTGAATAGTTGATAAACTTATTGGAAGGCCGAGATTGAAATATAAATATCTAAAGCAAAAATGACTTGCAATGCGACTTTTATTTTAATATGAGGACCCCATGACCATACCAACATTTGTCGGTTTGTTTAACTAAAAAAATTTTAATATTAAATAATACGATCAGATGCAAACTGCAAATGCAAACATAAAAAAAAAAAAAAAAAAAAATCTAAGCACAACCTCTTTACGAACATAAAAAATCAAATAGTGGCACAAGTTCTTTATTTGCTATTTTTATAACAATATTTGTTATTTTATAAAAATAAATATTTTTATAATAACAAATAAAGAATATAAAATATTTTATAATAACAAATAAAGAATATAAAATATTTTTATAAAAATAGCAAATAAAGAATTATAAAATATTTTATTATTAATAAATATTTTATATTCTATATAAAATATAGAATATAAAATATTTGTTATTTTATAAAATATTTTAATATTTGTTAATATTAAAAAAGAAAAATAAAAAAAAAAGTTTTCCCTAATAGAAGGCTTCGACATATGACCTCGGCTTCAGAAAAGGCGTCATGTCTTCGGCTATCGGAACTTTATAAGACTTGGCTTCGGCGGGCGCGTTTCATTTATTAATCAAGTTATATTTTGTTATTTTATTGAGTGTTATATATACCCAGCATGTGGGTATACCCAAGGGGACTTATATAAAACAAATATTTTTATAAATTATATATTTGTTATATAAAGAATTATAAAAATATTTTATATCCTATTTTATATCCTATTATAAAATAACAAATATTTTATAATTCTTTATTTGCTATTTTATAAAAATATTTTATATTCTTTATTTGTTATTATAAAATATTTGTTTTTATAAAAATATTTGTTTTATAAAATAACAAATATTGTTATAAAAAATAGCAAATAAAGAACTTGTGCCACTATTTGATTTTTATACAAAATTTGTAAGAGGTTATGTAGGTTTTTTTTTTTTTTTTTTTTTTAAAAGTAGGAAGAGGCTCTTACGGTTTGGATTTTTTTTTTTTTATACAAGCCTTACATGTACAAAACATGCAATTAAGTATTATTTAATATTAAAAATTCGTTTTAGTTAAACAAACCGACAACACGTTGATGGTACAGTCCTCATATTAAAATAAAAGCTTGCATAAGTTGTGCCACAGATATTTATGTTTCAATCTCACCTTCCAATAAGTTTATCAACGATCCAAAAGGAGTGTTGCATGATCACTATAAAGAACCGATTGTTATGGAAGAAACTCCCTATATATATATATATATATATATATATATAAAGAGAAGTAAAAGGGAAAAGACAATGTAACGAAATCAAAAATGAGAAGCCTAACTAATAATCCCCAAATCATTTGAGCTTCTTATTCTCTTTATTCTTTAACAACTAATTATTTGGGGTTGTACTACTATACTAGTATACAGTATACACTGCAGTATATGCATTCACAATAAAAAGATGCTCGACTTATATTTATCTATTCTTTTTAACTACGATAAGACCTTTTGGTGTGTCTTAATTATAGGGAGTTAATATTTTTACAAAGAAAATATTGATATTTTTGCAAGGCTCTCGCCATACAGACTCAATTTTATGCGACGAGATCTTGTGAAAATATCATTTTTTTCGTTGGGAAAATAGTAATTCCATAATTATATATTTATCATATGTTAATGGTCTTCAAACTGAGTTATTGTAACCTTTAGGTCTCACGTTCAATTATCATTTAATTAGGCGAGTTTGTTTCTTCATTAATTTGTGTGAGGTGGGTTTCCTCTTTTATGCAAAACTTGTTTGGTTTGTGAATTTATTTCTTCCTTTTCTAGTTAGGCTTGAACTGATGATGATGTACATGATTATGAATTATATTGTACTACCAAAAAGTGGCATTTTAAAAAATAAATAAATTATATACTTATGATCATATACATAAACCAATACAGAGATGGAGATGGTTTTGGCAAATATATATAATATGTCTGGCTATTGAATAATATTACACTTTCAAATCAGAATTAACAATAATATTTTGGTGATTTAAAAAATAAAATATAAAATGATGGGTATGATTTTGGTTAGTTATGGAGTATGATATATAAAGCATTAACAATTTCAAAAACTATATGGGGATAGAAAAATTGGACAATAGATGTATTTGTATTTTACCAATTTGTGTTTTTGACATCTCATAAATAAAATTTAAACACACTCATATCAATTTGACACGTTATTTAGTACATATTGTTTTACAACTAGCTATTTTTTTGTCACCAACATTAATACTATAAAATTACACGTGTTAATTTATAATTCCCCCGGGCCCACAAAATAAGAAAAGATGTGAAGCTAATATTAATTATGTTATCCAAATGACATATTTTAAAATAGTTAGTTTTAAAATGAGATTCTCAATTTGGAGTATTTGAAGCTATTCCCAAATCCTATCTAAAAGTAAGGGTGTAAACAAGTTTTAATCTGAGAATGAAGAAATTTCTCGAATTTAAATTAAAATGATAAATTCATACTCGAATTAGAAACAATTCAATTATATTTGAAAATCCTACTCAGATTCGACTCATTTTCGAATATTTATTCTTTCAATTCGATCCGACTAAACTTTCGAATATTTATTCAAACTACTCGCGAACTTCAAATTCAAGCTCGAATTCGAGTCTCCACATAATAACTAGTTTTATAATAAATATAATTATAAATTAAATTTGTTATTTTACTTAAAAATGAGAAAATATATTTATTATTACAACTTACAAATATAAAATAACAATTAAAATTAAAAACAAAACAAAATAATAACTAATTATCCTAATTTGATTTAAATTTGTATATATTATAAGAGAATGTATTGAACATCTAATCGAATATGTATAAACCGAGTATGTATCGAATCACAATAAAAATTTGAGTAGTTTGAATCTTAAACTTGATTCGAGTATAACCTTGCTTTTCATATTACTACTCATATTTTATTAGAACTATTTTTAATGCTCATATTTGGATAATATTATTAACGAATCCGAGTCTCGTTCAGTATTTTTTTTTTTAGTCGAGTCAATCGGAATTTCGACTCGTGTTGGGCTGGTTTACTGACTTACCTAAAAAGTCATATTTTTGGGAAATAAAAAAGGCCAACTCATATAACACATGATGATCAAATTGTCATGCCTTTCCTTCTTGCCCCAAAGTTGGCAATGGACATGAGTTCAAATAATGGGCCAGTGATATATATAGCTTAACAAGTGAGTCCACTCCCAATTTAGGCTTAATAAGGGTAAAAAGGACTTTTCACTCATTTTAAAAATCAAGAAATAATTTTAGATATATTATTATTTTAAATAACTTTTTATATATATTTTATTTATTCTTTTAAATCTTATAAATTTTTTATTTTATTTTGCATAATTTACACACATAAATATGTGGAAATTAATGGTGCAAGCAAGAGAGAAAATCGAAGACCACATTACTATTAATAATTAATAAAATAATATGGGGACAGAGCAATAAGGCAGACATTATTATTATTTGTCACCTTTGGGATTTGGTTAGTTTTGGTTTGGTGCCTGCAGGTTGACCGATGGATGGATGGATCTGAAAGAGTGTCTGCTACTCCCAGTTGCCCATTTCTACACTAAATGTTGGTCTATATTAAGTACTTACAAAATGCATGCTTCTTTTTATTTTCATATATATATATATATATATATATAGGAGTCGGATCAGTCCTAATTACCGGACCCAATGTAATTCGACCTTTTTTTTTAAGAACTAAAAAAATTAAATAAAATTATGGAACTTGAATTTTTTACATGTCTGAAATGTTTTAAGTGTGATTTAGATACATATAATCTAAATTGTGTATATACGATGCATGCAGATCGTATATATATTTTTTGGTATAGGTATCCAAATCATACCCAAAACATTGTATTATGGAAAAATTTCAGATTCCATAAAATATTAAATATTTTTTTAGTTGTTTTAAAAATAAAATAAAAATTTGGTCAATTTTTTGATCAGTTCTATATATATATATATATAAGAAACTCATCATAAATAATTAGCAAATACTTTATTTGTCTCAAAATAGGAGTCTTACTTTCTTCTCTTTGCTGCATCAATTACTCAAATTCATATCAATTTATAATTTAATATTTTGAAATTTGATTAAGAAAATTGAGTGAAACCTTTTCTTTTTTTTTTTTTCTTTTTTTTTGAAACGGAAGGAGTATTATGCAATTTGGATCAAGCATATTACAGCTACAAATAACTTTTTTTAATTAAAAAGAAAATCAACAGCATATTATTTGTTGTGGGAATATATTATCTGCCTTATATATATATATATATATATATATATATATATATATATATATATATATATATAGGATAAATACATTTTTGGTACTGTCTTTCTAATTCACTTTACAAGTTGGTACCCAAAAATAAAAAAACTTACAAAATGGTTATTGTCTTCGAAAATTGTTGCAATCCGTTAAACAATAGGGTTTCATCCATGTTCCGTTTGAAAATTTGGCCGGTCGGATGCAAAGGATGACATGGCGATGATGCAAGCAACAAAGCTTAATTGATGTGTATTTCCCATTTATAAAAGATGATCAAAGAAAAGCAGAGATCCAAGCTCGATATTTGGGGAAAATTTTTTAGGGTTCTTCTCATTCTTCCTTCTTCTCTCGCTCACCAAAAATCAAGAGATCGAACAAAGAAAAACAAAGAGCTCGATATTTGGGGGAAAAAATTAGGGTTCTTCTCTCATTCTTCCTTCTTCTCTCATTCTTCTTCTCTCATTCTTCCTTCTTCTTCTTCTTCTTCTAGTTTTCGGTGTTTAATTGAAAGGGCCGAGATCGTCTTGGAGTGGAATTGTAAATGAAATCGGGGAAGAAGATTGTAGTTCATGCAACAAAATGAATGGATTACACCGGACTTCCCAAGTCGGTGTCCTTTGTGGAAGCGATGGTGCAAATGTGGGAGGCAAAGAAAGATGGAACAAAATATCGAGGAAAGGCGATTCATTGGGTGTATTAATTATCGGGTAAGATTTTGGAAAGATGTTTTTTTATTTCTTTTCATATGATTACATTGAAAATGGTTTGGTGTGTTCTTTGTGTAATAGGGACGGGAGAGAGCTTCTGCGGTTTTCTTTAAATGGTACGATCCACCATTTCTGAATGAGCCAAAGATGTTATTGAAGATTTGACATTAAAGTTGAAGATGAGCAGAGAGATGTTGGTTAAATTGAAGAATGAAAATAGTGAGAAGACCAAGGATTGGAAAGAGTTGGCAGAACTTGATTCAGTGAAGACATTGGAGAAGGAGGTTAAAAAGCTAAAGAAGATTACTGTCAAAGCTCAACAAAAGAAAAAATGTTTATGGTTTCTTTTAATTTGCTCATGGATGTTAGTTCGCTGGTGTTGTTGGGGTTAGAATTTGAATGAATGATGCTTTGTTTTAATGTATTAGTTAGGTTGAAGGTTTATTTCTGGTGGTGTTTCAATGGATTTTGAAGTTTGGTGTTGTTTGGTGTTTTAATGAATGCAGGATGTTGTTGTTTGAATGAATGAATAATGTTCTTTGTTTTGATGAATGAATGATGTTCTGCTTTAATTAATTAATGAATTGCATGCTCTGTTTCTTGTCTTTCTAGTTTGTTCTTTGTTTTCATGCTCTGCTTTTTGCAAATTAAGGAGGCTTTAACGGAGAGGTTTGGTGTGAAATATGCTAGGATTGTTTCAGTAGTGAACAAGGCTGCCTGCATTAATTAATTATGAATGAATGGTATAAACACTTGTGGGGACAATCCAACCATTTCAATGAAAATAACTACCATTAACAATATCCAAGATAAAAAAGGTCTATTACAGCTCCCATTAACAATATCCAATGAAAATAACAAAGGTCTTCCCTTGACTACCATTAACAATATCAATTGGCATCTGCATTTGACATAACCAAGCACAAGCATAACCAAACACACTGTCCAAACTTGATGTTGCCCAAAAATCTTAAATATTAAACAAAGTTCTTAAATATTAAACAAAGTTCTTAATAATTAAACATTGATATCTCATGTTCCTATTGGCTTCCAACTTAATCTCTCATGTTCTCCAACTGACTTGACTGATTAACTGTTTCCATTGTTCTTGAAGTTGGTGGATTGTTGCTTTATGTAAGTTTGGTTCTATACATTCTTGTAGCAGGAGGTGTGTTATTTCTGCTTGATCCATCTTGATATATGACTTCGCCTGGAGTTGGCATCTGCATTTGACATAACCAAGCACAAGTATGGTTACATATGAAAAATGACAAATAAAAGTAAATGAAATACTTGCAATTTAAAAAAGCTTTAACTCACAAAAACTAAGCCAGAGTTGTGTCCATTCATATTATCTATAACAGCTCCCTCAGGACTAACATAAACACCATATCCTGCGGGTCTTTATCCTCTTAACTTGCAACTTTGGTTGAGAAGTAAAGAAAGAGAAGTGTCACTTAGAGTTTAGTGAATTGATTGAGAAGTGTCAAGATAACTGAAATTGATTGATATAACAATACCTTGTTTGAATTACGGTATCGCACCATGTCATTTATTCTGATTATTTTTTTGAAAAAGCGATGTAATCTGCAACTTTTCCTCTTGAACTGCCGCCTACTTGCCTGACAAAGAGAAACAATAATATTTAACTCAGGTAAACAAAACTGTGGAAGTAAAAATAATGTAACATGCTATAATACTTACATTTGCTTGGATCGAAGTTCATCTGTTTGGCCATTGATGGCGGAATGATTACCCTTATTATTACCCTATCTCGCTCTACATTTTGAGCAATGCATTTTCCTTCCCTTCCTTGTTATCCTTGTAGGATTTTTTGGATTCTCCCATCCTTCTTTCCTTCTCATGTTCTTAGGTCTTCCCTCGACTTTATTGCATATTAGAGGAGGTAACATCTTCTGAAAACTTGTTTCACCCTAAAAACTACTTATAACCTCTAACATGTGTGTGTAGGCTTTTAGGTATGTTTCCTTCTTATACCAATGAGCAAGATAAGTTTCAGGCTCTTCCTCCCTGAAATATATTGCTAAAATTGCATGAGCACATGGAATCCCTGTCAAATCCCACTTTCTGCAAGTGCATGTCTTCTGGTCAATGTTAACAACATATGTGTCTCCTCTCATCTTAACCTTGGCCGATTCCCCCACCCCATGTAGCTGAACAATTCCTAGACTCATCAATAGCTTTATCAAGCTTTTTTCTGATCCTAGGACATATATACTATCACCTGACTTCTTCATTGCATCCCTTTTAGTGTGGAGCCTAATCATAACTTGGCTCCTTATTTCTTCTAACATATCAATACAATTCATCCATCTTGCTTTCGCAATCCAAGCGTTAAAGCATTCTGATATGTTATTCTCCACCACATCTGATTTGCATACAGTCTTAAAAAAAGCCTTGCTCCATACCTTATGATTTAGTTCTTGAAGTTTATCATGTGCATCCTTGTTGAGTCTATTCACCTCTTTCATGTTTCTCTTGAACTCGGCTTCATATGTTGACATTGATGCTGCCCAAAAATCCTTCCTTAATGCTAAGGATGAGAACTTTTTTCTGAAATTTGTGTATATGTGTCTTGAACAATTCCTATGTTCAGCAAAAGGAAGAAGTTCATCGATAGCAACTTTCAACTCTTTTTGTTGATCACTGACCACTGTCCACCCAGACCCATCACCTCCCTCCAGGTCTTCAACCAACAATTTTAGAAACCATCTCCAATTATCGGTGTTTTTAGTCTCCACAATAGCCCATGCAATAGGATACATTTTGTAAGACCCCAACTTTTATAAATAAAGATGAATTTTTCTATAAATATTATTTTTTAATATTATGGAATAAATTTGATATAATGTTATAGTTGTGGGTAATATTTATAAATTTTGCAAAAGTAAACAAGTTGTTATGAAATATTCGTTTGGTCTGGAATATTCTTTTTTGTCGGGAATATTAAATGCAACGGCTCAATCATTAGTGGACCCCATGGCGGAAGTATTATAAGTAGTTAGAAAGCGACAAAATTATCTTTCTATAAAAATAACGGAGAGGTGTTACCGTTAAAAGCTGTTGAACTACCCGTTAGTAAAAAATACAATAATACAGCGTAGTTGTATAGTAGCACACGATATTGATTATTGATGCTTACGTGAAAGTCACTCGGTATGCTCAATTATTACTACGATAATTGTTGCATCATATCTCTTATATTATTGATTCAATTATTGTCACAGATTATCATCATATAATATGTTATAGTATTAAATCAATAATTGAGGCGACAAGTTATAAATGATTAATAATTGTTGAAAGATTAAATATGTGTTGATTAAAAATAAAATGATTTGTGATAATATTTATTCAATCCTTGATGTATATAAAGAGTCTCATTATGAGGCGTTTGTGGTAAGTTTGATTATTTTATGGGGGTCCATATGTCATCATCTAAGAGTCTCTTCAATCGATAAGTAATTACCTTTGTGAATAGTAATTACCTTCGTCGATAAGTAATTACCTTTGTGAATAGTAATTACTTTCGTCGATAAGTAATTACCTTTACCAGACGTCAAACCACTTGTCGTTTCACATTCTGAGGCCGAACCACTTGTCGTTTCACATTACGAGCGTCGAAACCACTTTTCTTTTCACATCACGAATCGTCGAGCCACTTGCCTTTTCACATGGCGGTCTTAAGCTAGAAATCATCTATAAATAGAGGCCTAATGCTTCATTATTTTTCACTTAATTCATTCAAGCTATAGAGAGAAAAGTATAGAGAATAAGAGAGAAAGAAGAAGAGTATTTTGTTCTTACACTCTGCGGTATTCAATCTCCTACCAAAAGTAAGGGGTGTTATTCTTTCTTATTCATGAAGAGAAATGTTGTTATTCCATTGCTTATTATTACATTGGAATAACTTTTGTATCTGCGATTTACCTATACTTGGTGACATTCTTCTATTATTACATTGGAACATCACATACATGTGTTTTATCTGGACTGGTTCCATCTTTATTATTATTCTATTGGAACATCACATGCATGTGTTTTACAGACACGGGTTAAAATCTTTATTATTATTACTGTTGGAACATCACATGCATGCGTTTCACGCCGAACACAGTTCCATTCTTTATTATTACATTGGAATATCACATGCATGCGTTTCACGCTGGACACAATTCCGTTATTTATTATTACATTGGAATAACTTTTGCTGTGTGGTCTATCGCATGCATGGTGATTTCTTTTGTTATTCCATTCTTTATTATACCCAGTTGGTTAAAACTTTGACTTCAATACTCCATGAAATTAGTGGAATATCCTTGATATTTGCGCTTCGTCGATATCCTTTCATGGAAATATTCTTCTCGATATTCTTGAATTTTACTCTACAAAGCAATGATCATGTTGACATTTGGATGTTATTGGTTCCTAGATAAATTAATTCTTGAACTTGTTTTATTGAATTCTTATATCATTGTCATCATCCTCATGTTTATATTATGTTGAAAGTCATCTGTGGCTGTGGTGCATAGATGGACTTGGTATGATTATGACCGAGAGACTATTCGTGTGTAATCATGGCCGTAATGTTACAAATGATGTGGTAAAAATCCTCGATTGGCTGTAGTGCATTGATGGATGATTGTTGGCATGATCAGTGACCATTAATGAATACATAAATATTCACGGCCGTGGTGCATGAATAATTGTGGTCGTGATTCTAAAGAATATCATTGGGGTAGTAGTGCGGGGTGATTCGATGATGTGGAATATTTATTAAAGTGAGTCTCAATATAACAGTGATGAAAAACCTTTTAAATCATAAAAGATAGTAGATTTTATTTTCTACTTGACTCTTTTAATTGATTCTTAGGTTCATTGTAGTTAAACTTGATGTTCATTATATTTTATCGGTTTAACTTTCTGTTGTAGGCTAATGATAATTTATTCTACATTATCTTAGTCATAATATTTCTTCTTGACTGGCTCCATCAATGCACCACGCAACATCGAGGATTTTTCTGTACGATGAATTAATAATCAAATAGTCTCTGCAATATAATCATGTATTTGGTTGACATATGACTTTCAACATAATATAAACATGGTGATGATGACAATTTTATAAGAATTCAATAAAACAAGTTCAAAATTAATTTATCTAGAATCCAACGACGTGCACAATTATTAAGTAAAACTTCAAGAATAGAGAAGAATTTTCTGAAAAGGATCATTGGATGAAGTCATGATATCAAGGATATTCCACTAATTTCATGGAGTATAAGTCGATTTTTAACAAGCGGGTATAATAAAGAATGGAATAACAAAATGACCATTTGTATGAACCACTGGTGAGATTATTCAGCGAATAATAAATAGCGGAACCGGTGCAATCATTAAAGTCCATACATATCTGATATTCAACAGAATAATGAAATGGAACCGTAATATAAACGCCAGGAATGATGTTCAATGATAATAAAATTCGAATAAAACAAGTTCAGATGTTCGATAGAATAATAATAAAACTGAACCGACATCCGGTATAAACGACGCACGCCAGCGGATGTTCCGTAGAATAATAAGAATGTCACCAAGTATAGGGTAGTAGAATGCGTGAGTAATAACGAATAATAAGTGATGGAATAACAACAGTTCTCTTCATGCTGAATAAGAAAGAATAACACCCTTACTTTTGGTAGGAGATTGAATCTGCATTGAGAAGTAAAGAATAAAATACTCTTCTCTTCTTCTTATTCTCTTTTACTTTACTACATAGCGCGAAAATAAAACACTAATGGAATACCATTGAAGAGTGAAGTGGCTTGTATTGGTGATGTGATAATGACGTTTGTACACTGGTAAAACGGTAATCGACGCTCATGTGAAGAAACAAGTGGTTTGGCGTGCAGTAAAAGGTAATTACTATTCAGTAATTACATTCAAAAGGAAATTATTGAAGGTAATTCTTCTCAATAATTCTTATTGTGAGAGACAAGATATATAAGCATTGATAAATAAGAATACGCACCCTGAATAATTATTGAATCATGATACATAGGGCACCCATAAATACCATAATCTTTTAAAAATTGAATCAATTCTTTATGATGTGAATCGTTATGATAAATGTGTTATAACGCTCATCTATTGATTTAATCTTATAACATATTATACAGATGATCTTGATGATAATAATCAATCGATAATAGGTTTAGATCCCTGTAATCTTGACAATTCATGCATGATAATTGAGGCATGGGCGAGTGACTTCTCACGTAAACATCGATAATCAATATCGTATTATATCTTACTACATGTGTATTCTTTGTACTTTTATTAGTATTGTCGATTTAACGGTAACACCTCTGCAGATTATTTTTATAGAAAAGATAATTTTGTCGTTTTTTCAACTTCGACGATACTTGATTCGTCTAGTAAATCCCATGATTAGTTTCTTCGTAAAGAATATTCTGGGATAATCCTAGAATATTCCCCGATGCAAAAGAGTAATATAACAACTTTAATTTGAAAATTTATAATTTATAAATAAAGATAACATTATATCAAATTTATTCCATAATATTAAAAATAATATTTATATAAAAATTCATCTTTATTTATAAAAGTTGGTGCTTAAAGTGAAGTTGTTGTTCCAAAATATTACGTTACCCCAATATTGAGATCGAGTTGTCCCCCAACAACCCTAGCGGAAGTATTAAGAAACATCCATCTGGGCCAATTATGGGTCTAATCCTCAAACCAACCCCTTTTCAAAGCATGAAGACATCATAGAACCTCTGCAAGTAAAGTCAGATCCGTAGGATTGCTACGTAATGTGGAAGAACATTAATTGTATTGTTCTTGTTGGACTTGATCGATTCAGATGGCAGCATAATCCCAAATTTTTCATAGTGTTCCAAGTAAATCCATACATTGCTTAAAGCCACAGCTTCTAATCCTAGAACATTTGCAAAAGAGTATATCCAAGTGAATTTATAGACCCGGCCTTTATAAATAAAGATGAATTTTCTATAAATATTATTTTTGAATATTATGGAATAAATTTGATATAATGTTATAGTTGTGGGTAATATTTATAAATTTTGTGAAAAAGCAAGTTGTTATAAAATATTCGCTTGGTCGGGGAATATTAGCGATTTACTGGCTCAATCATTGGTGGACCCCACAACGAAGTATTGTCGTAGTTAGAAAGCGAAAAATTATCTTCTATAAAATAACGGCGGAATTCTTTAAAGCCGTTGAACTACCGTAGTAAAAGTGCAATATCTCTAGCACACGTATTGATTATTGATTGAGAAGTCACTTTAGCTATACTCGTTATTACTACGATAATTCCGCATCATATCTCTTATATTATTGATTCAATTATTATCCGATATCGTCTGGTTATATTATTATTAATTGAGGCGACAAGTTATAAATGATTAATAATTGTTGAAAGATTAAATATGTGTTGATTATAGATTTGTGGTAATATTTATTCAATCCTTGATGTATATAAAAGATATGTTGTGGTAAGTTTGATTATTTTATGGGGGCGTTTGTCATCATCTAAGTATTTACCTTCGTCGTGAATAGTAATTACCTTTGTGAATAGTAATTACCTTAAGTATTTACGATAGTAATTTACCTTCGTCGATAGTAATTACCTTCTTGATAGTAATTACCTTAAATGATAAGTAATTACCTTATAGTAATTGTCCTACTTGAAATATTACCCTTGATATTACCGAGTTTAAGCGCCTCTTGATTGTTCGAGGGTTAATTACCCCTTCGCATGAAATAGTAGTTGTCTCTTGATATTACGAAGAGTCATTTTGACCCTTACGTTAAGACCAAGAGCCACCCTCGGTTTTTCTATAAATAGAAAGCTCATTCCTTCATTATTTCTTCTGACGAATTCATTGAAACTTTAGAGAGAGAAACTATAGAGAAAGAAGAAAAGTATTCTACTACTTCACTTTTCCAATATTCGATTCTTACAGGTAAGGGATATTATTTGTTGTACCCATAAGGGGTGTTATTCTTTCTTATTCATGAAGAGAACTTACATTATTCCATTCTTTATTATTACATTGGAATAACTTTTGTATCACGTGGCATACCCTATACTTGGTGAAATCCCTCTGTTATTCCATTCTTTATTATTACATTGGAATAACTTTTGTATCTGTGACATATCCTATACATAATCTGTATCGTGGTTTACCACTATACTTGGTGACATTCTTCTATTATTACATTTGGAACATCACACATGCATGTGTTTTACACAGGACTGGTTAAAATCTTTATTATTATTACATTGGAACATCACATGCGTGTGTTTTACGGGACTGGTTACATCTTTATCATTACATTGGAATATCCTATCATGTGTTTTTACACCGGATCTGGTTCCATCTTTATTATTACATTTGGAACATCCATGTCGGTGTGAATTTCACGACACGGTTCCGTTATTATTATTACATTGGAAGAACACATCATCTCGAAGTCTGCATGCATGGTGATTTCCTTTGTTATTCCATTCTTTATTATACCCAATTGGTTAAAACTTTGACTTCATACTCCGGAAATTAGTAGAATATTCTTGATATTTGCGTTTCATCCATATCTTTTCATGGAAATATTCTTGATCATTCTTGAATTTTACTCTACAAAACAATTATCTTGTTGACAATTTGGGCGTTAATAATTCACGGATAAAATAATTCTTGAACTTGTTTTATTGAATTCTTATATCATTGTCATCATCCTCATGTTTATATTATGTTGAAAGTCATACATGGCACTGTAGTGCATAGATGGACTTGGTATGATTATGACCGGGGACTATTCGGTTGTAATCATGGTAGTAATGTTACAAATGATGTGGTAAAAATCCTCGATTAGCAGTAGTGCGTTGATGGACGATTGTTGGCATGATCATGACCATTAATGAATACCTGAACTATTCTTGGCCCGTAGTGCATGAATAATTGTGGTTGTGATACTTAAAGAATATCCTTGAGTAAGTAGTGCGGTGATTCGATGATGTGAAATATTTATTAAAGTTGAGTCTCGGCTATAACGGTGATGAAAAACCTTTTAAATCATAAAAGATAGTAGATTTTATTTTCTACTTGACTCTTTTAATGGATTCTTTGGTTCATTTGTAGTTAAACTTGATATTCATTATATTTTATCGGTTTAACATTGTTGAAGGCTAATGATAATTTATTACGCATTATCTTAGTCATAATATTTCTTCTTGGGCTAGTTGAGCTCACCCTTTCTTTTTCACCGTATTCTCTTGAAATGAGAATATAGGCGGGACGAGTCGAGGAGCGGAGTAATGGTCCGGATGATAGCATTAGTAGTCCTCACTATTACGTGAAATAGTGTGATAATAATTGTAATGAGGACTCCTTTTGAGTTTGTATGATCTCTAGTAGACAATATTGTATTCAAACTCACAGTTTTTGTCGTATTATACCGCATGATTATATTAGTAAGTTGTATTTAAATTACATACCATGTATCGACTACCCAAGATGGGTGATGTATACCTAATTTTGGGGCGTCACGGTTAGTATCGAGCTTGGGATATGATCCACGGCTAAGATGTGAGAATAGTACTAGGAGGGAGGCAGAATATACCTTAGCTAGTATGACCTACCTAAGTTTATGTCTTTATTTTATTGGTCGGTCGAATATAGGGATAATTTGTTACATGTCAATTAACCTTTTGTTTTGTGGCGATGTCTGAAAATGACATCGAGAATGTTGAGAATAGCAATGGAGCACAAAGCGATCGTTGATTCACCACATATCAATAATCGGGATAATGTGCATCGAGAAGCGACAATCCTAATCTGAAACAACAACCTTGACCAAATGATGAATGATCAAATGTTTAGAGGCTTTATGCAATTTATGCAACAGCAGGCGAGAGCGACTCCTGTCCAAAACGTAGGTGGAAACACGGAAAACTCTCGGGCGGTCACCGCTAAACAATTCAAGGAGCTGGGACCACCGGAGTTTAAGGAGAGCTAAAACCACTTGGTGGAAGCATGGATAAAGCAGATTACGAAGATATTTGATATCTTGGGATGCTCAGGAGCAAAAGGTTCCTTTCTTGCGCCTTTATGTTGCGCGGAGAGGCGGATTCTTGGTGGAAATCGGTAAAACGTACTCAACTCTTCTTTGTCTGGAAGATATCTTGGGAGAAGTTCGAGGAGTGTTCAACGACAAATACTTTCACGAAAGTATTAAGCCACATGAAGGAGATGGAGTTTATCAAGTTGGAACAAAACAATATCGCGTGTCCATGATACGAGGCAAAATTTGCGGAGTTATCACGGTTCGTCCCACTTGGTGGATAATGAAGAGAGAATGGCGCGAATGTTTTTAAGAGGTTTGAAGCGGGAGATCGTCAACATCTTATTTCTCATAAACTGTGTTTGTATTCGATGTTGTAAATAGGGCTCGATTAGTGGAGCACGATAACGAGTCAACGCTTGACTAAAAGAAGCGGTAAGCAAAATTATAATACCGGCGAGTAGTCATCGAGCGGTGACAACAAGCGTGGAGGAATCAACGGGCGGATATGGTAACCACTTGGTGGTAATCGGGGCCAAAACAATAAGAATGGACATTTCAAGAAAAGGAGATTCAACAATGATGGAAAGCGTCGACAAGACACAGTTTGTTAAGGAAGGAGAAAGACCACCTATCATATGCTTCAAATGCGGAGGAGAGGGACACATCGATCCGGCTGCGTCGTATAGTCAAAGCATGTTATAATTGTGGAAGAAGGTCATTTAGCTCGATTTTTTCTTTTCTGAAGACAAATTCAACTAGGATGGAGGCACCAAAGTAGTCCCGGAAAAGTCAAAACCCGTGTCAAGAGGAGGCGTTTGTTGTGACCTCCCGGAGAAGCAGGAACGAATGAGGTCATCACGGGTAAGCTTATCATAAACTCTAATGAAGTCTATACTTTATTTGATCTGGGTTCTACCCATTCTTTTATTTCTCCTATTTGCGCTCATCGAATAAATTTGACTACTGGATAAATTAGACTTTGACTTATCTGTGGAAACTCAGATTGGGAGAAACCTTCATTACATCCATTTATTTATAAGTCTTGTTTGGTTCAAATCGGTACCCTCACATTACTGTCGATCTTATTTCATTAAAATACTTGCATTTGGCGTGATTACTAGGGATTGATTGGTTAACTACTTATCATGCAAAAATTGATTGTTTTAAAATGGGTTGTTAGCTTTCATATTCCTAATCAACCTATTATGCGAATTCAAACGACCAAAACATTAAAATCAATCACGGTCATCTCAAGCCATAAAGCTATTCGTTTATTGAAAAGCGGATGTCAAGCTTTCTTAGCTCATATCACAGATTTAAACAAAAATACGTCGGTTTTGAGCGATATTTCTATTGTTAATAAATTTCTGACGTATTCCACAGAAGAACTTCTGGCCTACCCCAGGCGTGAAATTGAATTTTGTATCGACCTTGAACCCGATGACAAAACCTATTTCCAAAGCCCATGTCGAATGGCTCTATTGAACTTGAGGAGTTAAAGACCCAATGCGCAGGAATTGTTAGACATTGGCTTTATTAGTCCTAGTACTTCTCCTTGGGGTGCTCTGCTACGTTCGTGAAGAAGAAAGATGGGAGTATGCGACTTTGTATTGATTATCGGGAGTTGAATCATGTCACCATCAAAATAGGTATCCATTGCCACGTATTGATGACTGTTTGACCCGATTGCAAGAGCCAAATTCTTTTCAAAGATTGATCTTAGTTTAGGATATCACCAATTGAAGATTAGAACCACCGACATTCCAAAGGCGGCTTTTGAGAACTTCGATGCGGGCATTATGAATTCTAGTCATGTCCTTTGGATTGACTAATGCTCATCTTTGCCTTCATGGATATGATGAGCCAGAGTATTCAAGGAATATTTAGATCACTTTGTGGTCATCTTTATTGATGACATCCTTATTTATTCAAAAGCGTGAAGATCATGAAAGCAACACTTGAGGTGACACTCCAAAAGCTTCGTGAATATAAGCTTTATTCCAAGTTGAAGAAATGCGAGTTACGGCTTGAAGAAGTAGCATTCCTTGGGGCACGTGGTATCAAGTCATGGAATATCTGTTGACCCAAAGAAAGATTGAAGCTATTGGTTTGGGAACAACCTAAATCGATGGCCGAAATCGTAGCTTTCTCGGTTTAATTAAATTATTATCGGAGAGATTCGTGGAAGGATTTTCTCGAATCGCTACTCCATTAACTCGGTGACTCGAAAAGATACAAAGTTAGGTTGGAAGCGAAGAATGTGAGAAGAGTTTTCAAGAACTCGAGAGGAGACTTATTTCAAAGACTGTTACGACAATACCATCGGCTCGGAGGGATTTGTCATCTCTGATGATACTTGAGCAAAGGGTTGGGATATGTTCTCATCAACATGGAAAAGTTATAGCCTATGCTTCGCGACAACTCAAAGAATATGAGAGGAATTATCCTACTCATGATCTAGAGTTAGCATTTGTTATCTTTGCACTTAAAATTTTGAGGCATTACTTGTATGGGGAGAAAGTGGAGATCTTTACTGGATCATAAAAGCCTCAAATATTTCTTCACTCAAAGAAATCAACATGCGACAACGGCGTTGGCTTGAAGCTGTTGAAAGATTATGATCATACCATCCAATACCATCACGGAAAAGCGAGCGTGGTAGGTGGCGCATTGAGTAGAAGATCATATCTGCAATCTGAGTGCGTTATTGTCAACGAAAGGCCCATTTTGTGTGACTTGCAAAGGATGGAGATAGAGTTAAAGACTCGAGGGGACGCGTGTGATGATAAGCGAGTATCTGAGTAGAGCCAGACTTTAATCGATAAAGTTAAAAGTTGCTCAAGCTACGGACACAGGAGGCGATCGTATGAGGAAGAAAGTCAAGAAGGTGCTTTATCTTTGGATGCAAGAATCGATGAAGAAGGAATACTTGAGTCAACTCCGGACTTTGTGTTCTAACGACCACGATTTAAAGTATAATATCATGATGGAGCGCGCTGACACCATTTTGCAATCCATCACAGGAGTACCAAAATGTATCATGATATTAAATAATACATTTTGGTGGAGCAATATGAATAGAGATAGCGTTTTTTATCTCAAGGTGTCTAACTTGTCAACGAGTTAAAAGCGGAGCATCAAGTACCAAAAGGTCCATTGCAACCACTTGAAATTCCGAATGGAAGTGGGAGCACATTACCATGGATTTTGTTTCTGCAGGGTCTTCTAAGGTTTCTCAAGGCGTTGATGCGATTTGGGTCATTATTAATAGATTGACCAAGTCGCTCATTTCTTCCGTCTGAGAAACTTATACACTTGAGCGTCTTGCTCGTATGTATATAAACGAGATTGTAAGACCGCATGGTATCTTTGGTATCCATAGTTTACGATCGAGACCTAAGATTCACTTCACGATTTTGGGTTAGTTTGCAAAAAGCTATGAGCGCGGACTTACGATTTAGCTTCGGCATATCATCCTCGAACGAGACGGACGATCGGAGAGGACTATTCAAACTCTTGAAGATCTATTAAGACTCTGTGTCCTTGATTTCAAGGAAGTTGGGACAAGTTCTTACCATTGGTGGAGTTTTCATACAACAAGCGATTATCAAGCAAGTATTGGCATGGCTCCATTCGAGCGTTGTATGGAAGAAAGTGTCGTTCTCGGTATGTTGGGATGAGGTGGGTGAAGCAACGTTGTTGGGGCCGGAGTTGATGCGTATGACTACGAAAAAGATTGAAACGATCCGACAACGTATAAAAACCTCACAAAATCGACAAAAGAGTTGTGTTGATCTTCGTGAAAGGGCGTGGAATTCGATATAGGAGATCGTGTATGTTTGTTAGAGTTGCTCCATGGAAAGGAGTTACAAGATTTAGAAAGAGAGAAAACTTAATCCTCGATTCATCGGTCCATTTTAATCCTCGATCGAGTAGGAGCGTAGCTATAGACTCGCTTTCTCTTGAAATATGTCTCGTGTTCATAACGTTTTTCACATATCCATGTTACGTAAATATGTGAAAGACCCGAACCATATTATTGAGTTAGAACCAGGACGAAATAGCGGAAGATTTGGCGTATGAAGAGGTTCTGTTCAAATTTTGGATAAGAAGGAACATATTCTACGCTCGAGTTATACCTCAAAGTCAAAGTTTTGTGGAGGAACCACGATGTTGAGGAAATGACTTGGGAGTTAGAATCGAAATGAAATCAAGGTATCCTTACCTCTTGACATACCAGTGCGTACCCTAATTTCGAGGGCGAAATTTCATAAGAAGGGAGGTTGTAAGACCCAGGCTTTTATAAATAAAGATGAATTTTCTATAAATATTATTTTTGAATATTATGGAATAAATTTGATATAATGTTATAGTTGTGGGTAATATTTATAAATTTTGCAAAGTAAACAAGTTGTTATAAAATATTAGTTTGGTGGGGAATATTCTTTTTGTGGGGGAATATTAAATGCGACGGCTCGATCATTAGTGGACCCCTGACGAAGTATTGTCGTAGTTAGAAAGCGACAAAATTATCTTTCTATAAAAATAACGGCGGAGGTGTTACAGATTAAACCTGTTGAACTACACGGTAGTAAAAAAAATACGATGTCTGGCGTGGTTGCGTAGTAACACACGATATTGATTATTGATCTTCGTGAGAAGTCACTTAGCTATACTCAATTATTACTACGATAATTCTTTGCATCATATCTCTTATATTATTGATTCAATTATTGTCACGATATCATCATATAATATGTTATATTATTAATTGAGACGACAAGTTATAAATGATTAATAATTGTTGAAAGATTAAATATGTGTTGATTAAAAATAAAATGATTTGTGGTAATATTTATTCAATCCTTGATGTATATAAAAGAGTACATTATATGAGGCGTTTGTGGTAAGTTTGATTATTTTATGGGGGCCCATATGTAATCATCTAAGAGTCTCTTAAATCGATAGTATTTACCTTTGTGAATAGTAATTACCTTTGTGAATAGTAATTACCTTCATCAATAGTATTTACCTTCGTCGATAGTATTTACCTTCGTCGATAGTAATTACCTTCTTCAATAGTAATTACCTTCGTCGATAGTAATTACCTTTCGTCGATAGTAATTACCCTTCGCAAATAATAGTTGTCCTTCTTGATATTACCAAGAGTTAAGCGCCTCTTGATTGTTCCAAGGGTTAATTACCCTTCATGAAATAGTAGTTGTCTCTTGATATTACGAAGTCATTTTGACCCTTCGTTAAGACCAAGAGCCACCCTCGGTTTTCTATAAATAGAAAGCTCATTCCTTCATTATTTCTTTTACGAATTCATTGAAACTCTGAGAGAGAAAAACTAGAGAGAAAAGAAAAAAGTATTCTACTACTTCACTTTTCTAATATGCAGGTTCTTCTAAGGTAAGGGATATTATTTGTTGTACCCGTAAGGGTGTTTATTCTTTCTTATTCATGAAGAGAACTTACATTATTCCATTCTTTATTATTACATTGGAATAACTTTGTATCTGTGGCATACCTATACTTGGTGAAATCCTCTGTTATTCCATTCTTTATTATTACATTGGAATAACTTTTATCTGCCAAGATACCCTATACATAATCTGTATCGTGGTTTACCCTATACTTGGTGACATTCTTCTATTATTACATTGGAACATCACATGCGTGTGTTTTACAGGACTGGTTAAAATCTTTTTATTATTCTGTTGGAACATCACATACATGTGTTTTACACCGGACTTTGGTTCCGTCTTTATCGATTCCGTTGGAATATCCTATCTGTGTTTTACACCGGATCTGTTCCATCTTTATTATTACATTTGGAACATCACAGTAGGTGTGAATTTCACGACTGGTTCCGATTATTATTATTACATTGGAATAACTTTTGTCTGTCTGCAACCGCATGCATGGTGATTTCTTTTGTTATTCCATTCTTTATTATACCCGGTTGGTTAAAACTTTGACTTATATACTCCGGTGAAATTAGTAGAATATTCTTGATATTTGCGTTTCATCCAATATCTTTTCATGGAAATATTCTTGATCATTCTTGAATTTTACTCTACAAAACAAGATATCTTGTTGACAATTTGGACGTTAATAATTCTGGATAAAATAATTCTTGAACTTGTTTTATTGAATTCTTATATCATTGTCATCATCCTCATGTTTATATTATGTTGAAAGTCATACATGGCACATGGTGCATAGATGGACTTGGTATGATTATGACCGAGAGACTATTCGGTTGTAATCATGGTAGTAATGTTTCAAATGATGTGGTAAAAATCCTCGATTAGGCGTAGTAGTGCATTGATGGATGATTGTTGGCATGATCATGACCATTAATGAATACACATCTATTCTTGGCCCGTAGTGCATGAATAATTGTGGTGCGTGATCTTAAAGAATATCCTTGGCCGTAGTGCGGGGGTGATTCGATGATGTGGAATATTTATTAAAGTGAGTCTCATTATAACGATGATGAAAAACCTTTTAAATCATAAAAGATAGTAGATTTTATTTTCTACTTGACTCTTTTAATGGATTCTTTGGTTCATTGTAGTTAAACTTGATATTCATTATATTTTATCGGTTTAACTTTGTTGAAGGCTAATGATAATTTATTACGCATTATCTTAGTCATAATATTTCTTCTTGGGCTAGTTGAGCTCACCCTTTCTTTCCTTTATTCTCTTGAAATGAGAATATAAATTTGGAATGAGTCGGGGAGCGGAGTAATGGTCCGAGAGGATAGCATTAGTAGTCCTCACTATTACGTGAAATAGTGTGATAATAATTGTTATGAGGACTCCTTTTGAGTTTGTATGATCTCTAGTAGACAATATTGTATTCAAACTCACGGTTTATGTCGTATTGTACCTGCGATTATATTAGTAAGTTGTATTTAAATTATGTACCATGTATCGACTACCCAAGATGGGTGATGTATACCTAGTTTTGGGGGCGTCACGAAACTTCCTCTTGATCTCATCTTGCATGTCTTTTAACTTCCAATCGAGGATTTTTTTCTAATTACATTGCCATAAAACTTCGGCCGTGAATTTGACCGATCCTTTCCTATTTTGAAAGCCTGCTTTACAAGTATATTTTTTTCGGTATGTCTTAACTGCGGTGTCTCGGAGGAGCCATCCATTCCGCTTTCAAAACAACTTCCAATAACATTTTGAGTTTTTACACTTGAGCTGAAACTTTTTCCCAGTATTTTTAAGGTACCTTACATCTTTTCCTTTTCCCAAACAATATCCTCTAATAGCCTCTCTGAATGCACGAGGTCCACTAAACATCATTCCAACACAGAAGTCAATATCTTTCCTCTTGGTCAGGGGGTCAAATGTTATCATTACTCTTTCCACATTCTTTTTCCTACTTAGCCTATCTGGTTGATCTACTTCTTCAGCATCTTCACTCTCTTCATCCATAGACCTCAACTGATCTGAATCTTCATATTCACTAGGTGACCACTCCTTATCAGTATCATCTGTATCTCTTCCATCATCATCAGAATTTGCAGTCTGTTGTTGCTGAACATTGTCCTGTGTACTTGAGTGTAGATAAGTCTCATCTTCCTGTGTACTTGTTTATACATTAGTCTCATTTTCAGCCTCCTTTTCTCCCACCTCTTGCAACTCAATACCACCAGCATCATCAGGATCTCCAACCTCTTTCATTTGTTTATTATACTCCTTAAATTTTGATCTTGCATTTTGGTACTCTTCATCACTGCTTAATTGTTCATCATCACCAGTCAAGTCAGCATCAGAGTCCTCAGAACTTTCATCACTAGTGAAGTCACCATCCACAGCATTGTTCCCCTCAGGATTCACCCCATTGTTTTCCTTATTTTCATTTTCTTCGAGCTTACTAAATAGATTAAGGTTCTTCAGATAATCAGGGTGATCCTCGTCAAGTTTATGATCCACAAAAACTTCTACAGTCATATCTTTTAGAGAAGCTTTAATTAAATCTCTAATCGAATCATCATTATGAATTAATCTAAACCCTTCACCATATTTAAAGAAAATCGTAGCAGTAATATGGTACCTGAACATATGAGCCATTTGTTCATTTATACGTGTAGTGCACAAAAAATCAGGATCACTAGGGACAACCTTTTTCAACCCTCCTGCATAGTGTTCTGTGGGCTCAGTGACAAACTCTCCACCATAGTGAACAATTAATGAAATCATATCATCCATCGTGTAAAAAAAAAAAAATAACATAGACTAAGCGATGAACAAGTGATCTGAGCACAAGAGCACAAGAGGTGTTCTTATTTGTAGATTCAACATATATCATTAATTCACACCAATAGAACAAATTTTGGGAAAAGCGACCACAAACATCCAACGGTGGGCATTAACCACATAAAGTAAGCATAAACAAAGATTAAGTTCAAAATCTAGGGACACGGAACAAATCTTTTAACACTCGAAATAAGGTTTTGGGTGCTTACTTAAAATGGAACACACAGAATCAAAAATAAGGGTTTGAGTGCTAACTTTTGTTGTCGAACAAATTTGGGGATATATAAATCTGGTAAATCGATTTGTAAGGCTTGAATCTCTGAATCTCGGATGAGAACGACTTGAAGCTCTTCTCTCTCTCAGATTGTCTCTCGCGTTTAATCTTTCTCCCTAACCCTTATGTCACGTGAGAAGTATTATTCCCTCAATACTGATATGTCTAAGGCCATATACATATTATTATCCACGTCAGTTGAGGAAGCCACATCAGAATTTTCCATCTACTACGTTAGTCAATTTTAACGATTATTTCAAAATTGTAAAGTACAAGCACCAGATCTGAATAATTTTCGAGTACAATAACCATTTTGTAAATTTTTTCACTTTGAGTACCAACTTGTAAGTCGGGTCCAGTACAAGTACCAAAAATGTAATTATCCCTATATATATATAGAGAATATATATATATATATATATATATATAGAGAGAGAGAGAGAGAGAGAGAGAGAGAGAGGCAGTTGGTAGTAAAGATTAGGTAGCATTATTTTTAGGAAAGGGGGCATGCATTAGTCCTCCTCCTCTACAGTGGTACTGTAGCATCATACCATGCTTCTGTTGCTAATGTTGCTAATGATTGATTACATGAGCAGTCATTGCCTTTTAATTTTCAGTGTTCACACACACACACACACACACATATATATATATATATATATGACATCATATGCTCATCCCTCCTACTAGCTACTAAGTCTGTAAAATAAATCGAATACAGCTAAAAATATAAATAATTTAAATATTAAAAAAATTTAAAATTCGATAAATTATTCGAATATTTTTAAATTATAATTTTTTTATTGATATTTGGATTATATTCGCTCAAAAAATTTTAATTATTTAAATACGATTCGAAATTGTACTTGACTCAGTAGCTAAACGAATCAATCAAATTTTATTTCATATTTAATAAATTTTATAAATTAAATTTAAATAAGTCTATACTGGGCTGATTTGCACTCCTACTAGCTATCTAGTTAGCTGATGATGAGGTGAGATATTTGACAGTTTTTTTTGTTGTTGACCATGCATGGCATTATATTTTCATTCCCTCTAACAGAAAGGAAAATAAATAAAAAAATAATAATAATAATTTTCTAATGTAAATTTCGTTATTTGATTTGTTAGTTTGACCACTTTGAACCAACTACCAAAGCTCCTGTTTGGCTGTTTGCTCATCACAGTGGTCCCATACTATACCTTATATATTTACTATTGGTCATGTCATGTAAAATTAACAAAACTTCTTTTATTTACGCGACTAAATACTATAGATAATTAGATAAAAAATGGGCAAAGGTGCAAAAAAATTCCTGATGTTTACATGGATATCTCACTTTCATCCTAAACTAATTTTTTTTCCAAAAGTACTCTTAACGTTACATTTTTGGGTCGCTTGTGCCCCTACCGTTAACAAAATACAAACGGGGTTAAATCGATGGCGTGGCATTTTAATTATAAAATATATTTTAAATAAAATAATATATATCATTTAATCAAAACAAAATGCTAAAATTCAAAAAAAAAAAAAACATAACATATTTACATCATTTTAAAAAATCTGATTTTTAAAAAATTACATTTTTTTTAAAAGGCATTTTAAAAATTCTATTTTTTAAAAAAAACCGCTTTTAAAAAGTTCCGTTTTTAAAAAAGTTTGTTTTTAAAAAATTCTATTTTTTAAAAAATCTGCTTTCGTTTTCTAAAAAGGTTGTTTTTAAAAATTTCTATTTTTTAAAATTCTGTTTTTTTTAAAAAACTAATTTTTTAAAAAAACTATTTTTTAAAAAAACTGCTTTTAAAAAGTTCCGTTTTTTTAAAAAAAGTTTGTTTTAAGCAAATTCTATTTTTTAACAAAAATCTGCTTTCGTATTTTTAAAAAGTTTGTTTTAAAAATTCTATTTTTTTAAATTCTGTTTTTTAAACAAATCTGTTTTTAAAAATTTTGTTTTTTTTTAAAAGCTATTTTAAAAAATTCTATTTTTTTTAAAAAGTTCCATTTTTTAAAAAGTTTTTTAAAAAAAATCTATTTTTTTAAAAATGCTCTTTAGTTTTTCTAAAAAGGTTGTTTTAAAAAAATTCTATTTTTTTAAATTACATTTTTTTAAAAAGTTGTTTTAAAAAAATCTATTTTTTAAAAAGCGCTTTTAAAAAGTTCCTTTTTAAAAAAAGTTTGTTTTAAGCAAATTCTATTTTTTTTAAAAAAATACGCTTTTAGTTTTTTAAAAGATTGTTTTAAACAAAATCTATTTTTTAAAAATTACATTTTTTTAAACAAATCTGTTTTAAAAAATTACATTTTTTTTAAAAGTTGCTTTTAAAAAATTCTATTTTTTTAAAAAAGCTGCTTTTAAAAAGTTAGGTTTTTAAAAAGTTTGTTTTAAAAAAATCTATTTTTAAAAAATCATTTTAAAAAATCTATTTTTAAAAAATCATTTTTAAAAATTCTATTTTTTTAAAAAGCTGTTTTTTAAAAAATTATGTTTTTTTTTAAAAAAGCGCTTTTAATTAGTTGTTTTGATTAGTTAATAAAATAATTTGAATTTTATTATTTTGATAAAATGATGTAAATATGTTATGCTTTTTATTTTGAATTTTAGTATTTTTTGTTTGATTAAATGATATATATTATTTTATTTTAAATATATTTTATATTTAAGCCTGCGACGTCATCATATTTTAACCCCGTTTATCAAAAAATTGAACTAATCATAATTATCACGTTCCAACTTGTAAGACCCCGAAATTTTTTTTTTTAAATAAAAAGGAATTTCCTTTATTTATTATCTTGAAATAGTAAGGGTTGATTTGATTAATGTGGATAGTTAAGGGTTAAATACATGAATATTTCAAAATAAGCAAGTGGTTATAAAATATTCATTGTTGTTTGGAATATATTTGGTTTGGTCGTGGAATATTAAATCTTTGTCGGGAATATTAAATGCGACGGTATGACCATGTGGGGCCCATAATGTGAAAGCGATTGGATGAAGAAAACAGACAAATATAAGTTGGTTAAAAATAACTAGGCGTAGTTATTCTGCAGTTAAGACCGTTGGAATACCCGTTGGTTAAAATACTGATGTCTGGCGTGGTTTGCCTGATGAGCACACTTCGGTATTGCATAGTATTGTTGAATTATTGATCCTTACGTAAAAAGGCACTACTCAATAATTTTCACAATGAATTCTTTATTCTCAATATTTTATTTTATTGATTCAATAATTCTTTGCGTTGATATTTTATATTATTGTTGTTCAATAATTGTCATCACTTTACAAGATTTCCCATTATCAAATCAATAATTCATATTATTTGAATAATATTATTAGATAACATTATTGGCGATGTCTAGAAAGTTACTGTACAGGAGAGGTTTGAATCATCTAATTGCGGCGTCGATAAGAAGAAATTCTTATTGGAAAGCCCCTCTTTCACGGGAACGACTGGTTGTCATAAATGTGATTACGTAATATTATTTGTGAATAATTAATTATTGATTCATATGATAAGGAAATATTTATTTTATATGAATATAAATGATGGATTTATTTATGTGGTTATTAATGAAGGAATTATTGTTGAGGTGTTTTATCGGTATTTTATCGGATTGGAGGTATTAAAAATTAAATCGGGGTTTTGAGATATATTGCGGGGTTATAATTTTTAATCCCACCATTGGATTGTGGTAATTTTTGGGTATGTTATACATACATAAGTTGAGTATATGTCCACAAATTTTGAACCGTTAAAATGCACGAATGATTTGTTGTGAATTTTAAGAGGTGTCGATTCGAAATTAGGTTTATAATTGATTTTGGTGGAAAATTCTAGAATTGAGTGGGCCCCACTTGTGGTTGGTGAAAAAATGTGCTTGAATTTTATTTCAAATGTGGTGGGTGGCAATAGTAGCGAGTAAAAGCCATCGGTAGCGGTCAAGTCTGCTTGGTACGGCTAACATTTTCCTATAAATAGAGGCTAAGTTAGAATTGAAAATCACACCGAAACAAAAGTTTTCTCTCTTTTCTCTCTCTATATTATTGAGCGTATTTTGTGAGTATTTAGATACTTTGAGAGTTCTTTGTTCAAAGATAAGTTTCATTCAAATCACTTCCGACCTTTCCTTCCGGTCTTGATTCTTTGAGGTAAGAGATGTTATTTTCTTCTCAAATGATATTAATTCTTCAATATCATTATCTTTGAAATATTGGTTGGTACTTTTTATCAAATTTGGAACTTTTTCATGTCTGGGTTACTATTCATGAGTTACTATTCACGAGTTACTATTCATGAGTTACTATTCATGAGTTCTTATTCACGAGTTACTATTCACGAGTACTATTCATGAAGCGTGAAGATGTTTTTTGTGGAATTTCTATCTTTGGGTGTCTGAGTTACTATTCACGTATACTACGGCACTATTCACGAATATGGCACTTTATTCATAGAAAAATGAAAATTCTTCTTTTCGTCCAAAATATCTATTTTGGATACTAGCTTTTGATTGTATCCATGTTTTGATCATTCTTGAATTTTACACCACTATGATTATTTTTGAGGTATTGTTGGACATGGATAAAACAAAGTACTGAATCCTTAATCCTTAATCCTTGTCATTTTGTTTCACTTTGGATTCGTTCTTTAAAAATATTTTTATCATCCTCGGTCTTAAATGATGATATTATTGAATATCTTTGGCACATAGTGCAAAGATGAATGATTTCTGAAGAATATCTTTGGCACATAGTGCAAAGATGAGCGGTGTTTAAATGAACATGATGAATCGATGAATATCTTTGGCCTTTAGTGCAAAGATGAGCAGTGTTGAGATGAACATGACCGATTGATGAATATCTTTGGCCCAGTAGTGCAAAGATGAGCGGTGTTTAAATGAACATGACCGATGATGAATATCTTTGGCCTTTAGTGCAAAGATGAGCAGTGTTGAGATGAACATGACCGATTGATGAATATCTTTGGCTGTAGTGCAAAGATGAATATTTGATTTGAGATGAAAATTGATTGATGTTACTGAGGATAAAATATTGACGATGGATTTGTTAAATTCATAGATTATAGTAGATTTCATTCTCTACGTAACTCTTACATGAATTATTATTTCCATTGCGAATATTGATCTGAAACTTGTTATACATTGTATTCTATCGATTTTTCCTGTTGGAGACTAACGATAATTTGTTGTATATTATCTTAGTCATAACATTCTTCTTTGGGCTAGTTGAGCTCACCCTTTTCCTTGTTGTTCCATTTTTCTTCTCGGGAGGCGAGAATGTAATGAGTCTTAGTCGGGGTATGGAATGAAGGTTCTAGAGAGAGTTGTTTAGTAGTCCTCACCATTATTGTAAAATAATGTATCAATAAATGTGATGAGGATTTATTTGAGTATAAATATTGTCTAGAGAAGATAATATTTGTATTTAAACTCAGATTTTATTGTTGTGATAATAAAGTTGTAGTTGTTTCTGTACCATGTATTTGGCGACTCAGAATGGGTTGGATGGAATGGACCTATTTTGGGGTCGTCACACAACTGCTCAGCTTCTAAGCGCTCAAGACGAAGAAAAATATCTTCCAAAAAGTTAATGTTTTCATTTTAAGCTACGTTAACCTTGAGATTGTCCTAATTGTTGGGAAATGAGCGTATCTTTGTTCGAATTTACTATTCATTTGACAAAGGGTTGTCAGCAGCTATTCACGTTTTAGACTTTTAGTTATATTCGACATGACCTGAAGATGTTATCTTTTTCTGATATTAAGCTATTGTTGTAAATTTTTTGATAGAAATTAATATATTTGGATAATTTTAGTTAATTTTTAATTTAATTATGCAATAGTTAATTTCTTGAAAATTGAGTTATTAATTAATAAATGCATGAAAATTGATTAATAAATAGTTATTGTGATTGTTAAATTCTGGAAAATAAATAAATAAAAATAATTAGTCGAGTCAGGATAACGAGTCAAGTCCGGGTCAGATAGGGTCGCAGGTCGAGTAGTGGGTCAAACTGCGCGAGTTACTAGCTAGGTTGGGTTTGAGCGCACAAAGAAGATACAGTTCACCCAACGATTGCCTTTGGGTTTCGAACTCCATATGGGGAAGGAACGTTGTTGTTTGCGAGGTCTCGACCATTTACATGGACTCATTTCTTATTCTATTTGTGTGTGAGTCGCTCCACCTTCAACTTCCAGCAACTCAAAATTTTTCAAAAAAATCATTTCACGACCCAAATTCTAACAAGTCATATCTCATTCAATATTTATCCGATTCATGCATATAATATGTCGTTGGAAAGCTTACAGAACGCACTACACATATGTAAGGCCCCGAATTTTATGAAATAAAAGTATTCAATTTTTCTTATAATTACTATTCAGTAAATGGTTAAATTGATAAAAGTTAAAGTTAAGGGTGATATATATAATTTTTTTTAAAATAAGCAAGTGGTTATAAAATATTCATTATTGTTGGGAATATTCGTTTGATCGTGGAATATTTTTTTTCGGGGAATATTAAATGCGGTATGTAGCGATCTTTTGTGGGCCCCATAACTTGAAAGCGATTGGATGAAGAAAACGACAAATATAAGTTGTTTATAAATAACGGCGTAGTTATTCTGAAGTATCTTGTTGGAATACCCGGTGGTTAAAACACACTATCTGGCGTTGTTGAGCAGATAGCTTTGCGGTATTGCACCAATTATTGATTCTTACGTGAAGAAAGTATTTACTCAATAATTGTTACAAAGATAATTCTTGTTCAAAGATTTTATTTTATTGATTCAATAATTCTTTGCGTTGATATTTTATATTCTTGTTGTTTTAATAATTGTCACTACGGTATTTTTTCCATTATCGAAGCAATAATTCATATTATCTGAATAATATTATTAGAAAACATTATTGGCAATGTCTAGAAAGTTACATCTAAGGAGAGGTTTGGTCACCTAATTACTGCGCCCGATGAGGAGAAATCTTTATTGGAAAGCCCCTCTTTCTGAAAGGGCTACCGTTGTCGATCTTGTGATTCTGTAATATTATTTGTGAATAATTAATTATTGATTTATATGATGAGGAAAATATTAATTTTACGTGGATATAGATGGAGAAAATTTTTAAAATGACAATTGTTGAAAATTAATATTTTATCTTTTTCGATAAAATAATTCATTTAAATATATTATTTTAATAATATATTAACGGTGATATTTTATAATGAATGTGGGATATATGAGTATATGAGGAGGAAGAGTATTTTGTGGCATTAAATGTTTAACACATATTTTGTGTGTTGGTGGACACAATTATTGATAGAAATTTGATTATAGCACATAAAATCGTCCGTTTATGAATTTGGTCAAATTTCTGTTTGGAACTTGGAAAAACTTTCTTACGTAAAGTTGTAGAAATTGAATTTCCTATAAAAATCGCGAGATTCGAATTTTTTTGATAAAAGGGCTATTTATTATGAATTATTGAAGTTCAAACTCAAAATAATTGATTTACGGAAGTTTAAAATATTTAAAATTAGAAAAACGTTTTTGTTGTTGTTGTTAGTCTTGTGTAGTGGGGTGGTTGGTGGGTGATGTTGGGCAAATTAAGTGTGTGTTGGAAATATATATATATATATATATATATATATATATATATATATATATATATTAATTTATTAAATTTTACGCTTTTGTGTTCTAGCGAATTTCACTATAAATAGGTCTTAGGTTAGAATTGAAAATTACACCAGAAATTAAAGTTTTCTCTCTATATTATCGAGTTTATTCTTGTGAGTATTTTGAGTATACTTTGAGTATTGCTATATGGTACAAGTTCAAGTCATAGCTTTATATCAGGTGTTTAACTAAAGTCTTATCTTTCAAGTAAGGGATAGTAAAGGGATTTTAAGGGTTATTATGTTTTTAGTTTAGAAATTTTTTGGACCTTCAAAATTCTGGAAAAATTTGAAATAATATTTTGATGAGTTTTGTAGATTGTGTCCAAAATGGCGATTTTTTGATGTATAGATTAGAAGTTATGGATTTTATGAGAAAAGATAATTTTAAAAGTAACAACATAACTCCTTGTGATTAACTCCAAAATTGATGAAATTTTTTATTGGGAGTACATCTATATAATATCGATTATCTGTAGTGTAAATTTCAAAATTTTGGATAAAAGTATAATTTATGATAAATGTTTAAATATTCTATGGTTTTGGCCATATGAAAAATAGTAAATGAATTTTTAAAATTTTGAGAAAAATATATGTTCAATATGGGACTATGTTATGCTAAATCCCAGAAAAGAAATATTTTTGGAACTGATTTGGTATTTTTCATGAAAATGTTTTAGTTATGAGTAAATGAATTAAATATGTTATGTGAAGTAAAAAAATTGGAAAATATGATTTTATGGCTTGAGAATCATATATGAGGTATATGTAGATTTTTTATGAGGGTTTTGGTTATTGGTGATGAAATCTTATGAGTTTGGCATTTTATGATGATTAAATGCATTAATTAGTAAAGTGTAAACAATTTAATTAAATTATTTATAAGTTTTAGAAATTATTAAATATTGTTGTAATATTAAGAATATTAATATTTTGATATTATTAAGTGATTTTATAATATTTGGATTAAGGTGTTATAAATATTGATATGGATTTTATTATGAAACTTTATCTTTTCGTATCGAGGTTACTACGCATGCGCGTATCACGATTTATGTCACGAATACGGAAGTCTTATTCACGACAAATTGGTTTCTTCTCGACCAAATTATCGTTGATTTATGAATCTTTCTCTTGAAATTAAAACCATGTTTTGATTATATTATTTTTATATAACATTCTTATAACTCTAATGATGATATTTCTCTTTGACTTGAGTGTAAAGATGGGTAGATTATTGGTATGATCGTGACTATAGGTTCTCTTTGGCCAGTAGTGCAAAAGTTGAATTGTTGACTGGTATGATCATGACCATTGAATTTACATTTGAATATTTTTAGCTTAAGTGCAAAGGTGAATTGATCAACATGGTTATAATTATTGTTATATAACTTCCAAATGATTATGTATTTATTTGATATATGAATATCTTTGGCTCGTGGTCTGAAGATGACTTGTTGATGAATATCTTAGCTTTGTGTAGTGCAAAGATGAATTATTGATGAATATCTTTTGCTCATAATGCAAAGATGACTTGTTGTTGAATATCTTTAGCTTTGTAGTGCAAAGATGAATTATTGATGAATATCTTTGGCTCGTAATGCAAAGATGACACATTGTTGAATATCTTTAGCTTTGTAGTGTAAAGATGAATTGTTGATGAATATCTTTGGCCCGTGGTGCTTTAAGATGAATTTATTAGTATGATTATGACAGAACTGTGATTTGGTATAACCATGATCTTTGATGTTTCGGTAAAGACAATGATGAAATTATCTTCGTTCTGGATAAGAAGAGGAATTTAGAACTACAATTATGATTATGAGTTATTCATATGATTGTGGACAAGAACTGTTGATTGATGTTACAGGGTTAAAACATTGTTGGTGGACTTTTAACATGGAGAAGATAATAGATCTTATGGTCTATTTGACTCTTCTAATGGATTGCTCGTTCCGCTGCAACTATGGTTGAAAAGTTTTATTATCTACCATATGTTCTAAATCTCTGATTTATTACTGATGAAGTCTATTGATAATTTAATTATCTTTAGTCATAATATTCTTTACTGAGCTAGTTGTGCTCACCCTTTTGCTTCACAATTCCTTTCAGGTAATAAGAGTGTAGCTGGGTCGAGCGAGAATAACAGGGGAATAGTGTGATGGTTCGGGTCTGTCAAAGTTTCTCAACACATTATAAAACGGCATGACATACAATACATAATTGTATTGAGGACCTAAGATGTGTGTGTCGTATATTATACGTCACTTAATAATTGATTTTGGTGAACAACAATAGGGTGAGGCGAACCCAACTTTGGAAGGGTGTTTTATCACTATCATACAAGATGTCTAATGACATACAACCTCGCGTTATCATAAGACAGGGTTGTGCAAATCCACTCGCTGAGTATATCTACGAGCACTACCTATATGATCTTGGAGTTTATTTGAAACATAATGTTCAATTGCAGACGGTGGAGATAGTTATATGTCAAGAGAAGACTCACCATTGGAAAGAAGATGATAGTAATCTTCTCGTTTTTCTTTGGGGTCTATTAGGTCAACCAAGGATAATTCTGTGGGCATATGATATCTATTATAACCTAGAAGCATGGCCTCCCATGTACGAAGGTTTCCTTGAGCACTTCCCAAAGATTCTAATTTCTAAAACAGTTTTTGACTATACCTTTATGTAAGGTGTCATTGTGACGTGCTACAGTTGGTATATATTTGTATCCAAACTCACAGCATATGTGTTGTTGTATTTTGCACGACAATTATTGTAATAAAGTTGTAGTTGTTTTCCGTACCATATATTTGGCGACTCAGAATGGGTTGGATGGAATGGACCTATTTTGGGGTCGTTACAACATACATACCAAAGTCACATGAAACGGACAACCACACTGAAAGTTATGGCTGGTCAAAATAGGCAGCTTGTAAACTAGGGTTCCAAATCAATTTCAAATTATATTTCCGATTAAACCTAAATAATGCAGATCATATACACTATTTATGTGCTACAACATATTACAATACTAACGCCTAACATTAAGTGTAATGTGTGTTTTCATTGATTATGTTTTTCAAACTTTTAAAGGGATAAATAATGTTTTGGTCACTGTACTAGGGTCCGGTTTTCATTGTGGTTACCGAAACTTTTTTTGTTACAATCGAATAACTGTACTCTCAAAAAATTATAAAATGGACGGAAATGTTGACTGTGCATATTGACCCGTTATTTGCTGACGTGGAGGGTAGAAGGCTTGCCTTAAAAATTTTCTTAAAGAAAATGTTGCTAACAAGTGTTGAACTCTAGACCTCCCCAAACTAGAACCTTATATTCTATAAAAAAACTACTGGAGCAATTACCTATTATGCTAAAATTTATGTAACACTAATATTTAAACCACATAGCATCGTTTATATGCATGTGAATATGAGATAATAATAATTGTAATAATAATAATAATTGTAATAATTGTAATAATTATTATTGTAATAATAATACTAAATTTTAAATAATAATTAAAATTTTAAATAATAATAATTATTGTAATAATTAAAATGGATAATTAAGTTTATAATAGTTTTTATAAACATCTGTTTAAATATTAAGATTTCAATTTCATAAGATAATTTCTAGATGATATTTTATAATATTAAATTAAAAATTAAGATATAAATTAAACGAGGAAGATAAATTGTGAATCCGAAATAAACTTCTAAAACTTAAATAAACCTCTTATAAACTACTAGTAATAACTTTATGGGTTCTGAGAGCTCAACAGTCACCAAACTTTATATTATCCATTATTTAATTATTTTCATCCACCTTAATTTGTTTTGGACATGTCTCCTTAATTTATTATTTTCGTAAATCAGATCATATATATACATGTGAACCAAAAACAAGAAGAGAAACATGTTACAAATAACACCCTTACGAGTATAACAAATAATATTTCTTACCTTAAAAAAAAGAGTACTGAATATATAAGTAGTGAAGTAGCAGAATATTTTTTTCTTTCTCTCTATAGTTTATCTCTCCAGAGTTTCAGTGAATTCGTAAGAAAATAATGAAGGAATGAGCTTCTATTTATAGAAAAATGGATTTGCATAAGTAACTAACTCATGAACAGGTCCCGTATTGATTTACTTTAATCGACGGTCCATATTTAAAGCAAAATCTTTTAAATAAAATATAATATATTCTATTTATAATCTAATAAAACGAATAACTTTATAAAAGATGTTACTTATGCAAACACTTATCAAAGCACTATGCAAACACTATGCATAATAAAATATAATATATTCTAATTATTGTCTAATAAAATAGATAACTTTCTAAAAGTATTACATTTTTATATAAAAAGATTTTACTATGCAAAATACTATCACAGACAATTATACAACACTATGCGTAATAGAATAGAATATATTATATTTATAGAATAACTTTATAAAAGTATTACATTTTATATAAAAGATTTTACAGATTATTACATTAATAATACCAACAAAACCGAGTGACTTATCACGTAAGCATCAATAATTAATACCGTGCTACTACTGTAACTGTAACCCAGACATCGACTTTACATTTTTTAACACCGGTGTTTTTCAGCAGTTAACGGTAAAACTTCCGTAGTTATTTTCATAAAAGTATTTTTGTCGTTTTCTCGATCCGAATGATAATTCCGTTAATAGGGTCCACCAATGATTGTGCTTGGTTATGCGAATATTTCTGTTAAAACGAAATATTCCCTAATTAATCGAATATTATATAACAACTTGCGTACTTTGCAAAATTAATAAATATTACCCACAACTATAACATTATATCAATTTCACTCCATAATATTCAAAAATAATATTTATAGAAAATTTATCTTTATTCAAAAAGTTGGGGTTTTACAGAAGTGAATTGTTTATCATGCCTTGCATCTATTGATTAATTATTTGGCTAATAATTACCTTGTTACTCTAGAAGGAATTGAAAGAGGAATTCTAGGGTTAGAACTGGGCTTGATAACGTGTGACTTATTTATTTGCACAGTGAATAATTAGGTTTGTGAATTGAATGAAAATATCTGTTCACCGCATGTAACACATAAGGAATTGAAATTGAAGGAGTTTAATTCACTTGTTTTGCATAGGAATATAGCAAGATTAATCTGGATTAAATAGAAGTCAGTTGTTTACTTGGAAAATGATTTTTGACAATTGAGAATTCCTGTTGATAATTCAGTAGACATAATAATTGGGTAATTGATTTATAGTTCATAATTGGGAATATTGAAGTCTTAATCCTTATTTATCGGAAATCATTCATTTAAATCTTAGTTTATTTAATTGCCTATTTTAGAGTAATATCTTTAATTGTTTAATTTAGTTTCAATATTTTAGAAAATCATAATTTATCATTGTTTAAATAAAATTGAGTTGATATAGTGCTAGTAGTTGGAATTTATTAATTAGAATTCTCGTGGGATCGATAATTTCTATTTTATCACTTTATTACTTTGTTGATCAGCAGATATCTTTGCGTATTCTTTGATTGCGAAATCAACCAACAACCAATTACCTATTATGCTAATATTTATGTAATATTAATATTTAAACCACCTAGCATCGTTTATATGCATGTAAAGATGAGATAATAATAACTATAATAATAATAATAATAATAATAATCGTAATAATTATTATTGTAATAATAATACTAAATTTTAAATAATTAAAATATCTTGTGCATCATGGATAATTCAAAATAATTAAAACTGACATATATTTTTGGCTCCTGGCTGTGTTTGGCAAAATTTGCCCCTCAGTTTACCGACCATGATATCGAGACTCGACCCCACTTTCAGTCAAGAATGTTGCATGCAAATTATGAAGAAGTTTCAATATTACGACAAGTTTTGTTTTCAGATCTCTAGCTCCAATTAGTCTTGGCTTGGGATCTAACATGCATCACTAGAACAAAAAATCTGACATGTTAATTAGGAAAATTGTGATATGTAACATGTTTCTCTTCTTGTTTTTGGTTCACATGTATATATATGATCTGATTTACGAAAATAATAAATTAAGGAGACATGTCCAAAACAAATTAAGGTGGATGAAAATAATTAAATAATGGATAATATAAAGTTTGGTGACTGTTGAGCTCTCAGAACCCATAAAGTTATTACTAGTAGTTTATAAGAGGTTTATTTAAGTTTTAGAAGTTTATTTCGGATTCACAATTTATCTTCCTCGTTTAATTTATATCTTAATTTGATATTATAAAATATCATCTAGAAATTATCTTATGAAATCTTAATATTTAAATGTTTATAAAAATTATTATAAACTTAATTATTCATTTTAATTATTACAATAATTATTATTATTATTTAAAATTTAGTATTATTATTACAATAATAATTATTACAATTATTATTATTATAGTTATTATTATCTCATCTTCACATGCATATAAACGATGCTAGGTGGTTTAAATATTAGTGTTACATAAATATTAGGATAATAGGTAGTTGGTCCAGTGATTTTTGTTAGAATATAAGATTCTATTTTGGGGAGGTCTATAGTTCAACACTTGTTAGCAACATTTTCTTTAAGAAAAATTTTAAGGCAAGCCTTCTACCCTCCACATCAGCAAATAACGGGCCACGTCAGCAAAAATAACGGGTCAGCATTTTTCGTCAAATTTTTGGACGGAAATCGAACGGAATGACCATTTTGTAATTTTTTGAGAGTACAGTTATTCGATTGTAACAAAAAAAGTTTCGGTAACCACAATGAAAATCGGACCCTATTACAGTGACCAAAACGTTATTTATCCCAACTTTTAAATACGCATTAATGACATATTGTGTAAATAATTCATATATGACATATATATGATATATCTTGAAGCGTGTTAGCATTTGTTACGGAAAAATCTCGTGCAATCGATCCCAAGTACTATACAACTCACTGGTGTCTTCGAACTACAATCCTTGTGGGATGAGAACGGAGTTCAAATCCACAATCCATAACAATTAGGAAATCACTCAGTATTTTTGAGCTCTTTATATTGGCAGTATACTATCTCTCTATGTTTGAAATTGTACGTGTAGACTCGTTAATTTGATAACTGATGAGACGTTAGTATATATATGGGTGAAGTGGTTAAAACCACTTCTTAAAAACCCTCCAACAGATAAGTCAAAATGCTGACTTGGTTAATTGGCTAACAAATAAAATATGTTAGGTAATTTGATTAACTACCAAAATGGATCGATCGGACCTCCATGAGCTCCCCATTTGGATACCCAAAATTAAATATTCTTTTTCTTTGATCTTTCCTAGCGAATCTCCTACTTCATTGAATAATTTTTACCAGTATTGCTATAACATTACTTTAGATCAAAATCTATGTACCTCTATACTAAAAGTTTTATGTTTAGTTTGATCACCATCCTAAACTAGTGAAAAGTGTAGTTAAACTTAGAAGAACACGTACGACTTTTGAGTTGACTGGTTAGTAAAAGCCAAAGTAAAAGTTCAATGCCAACATCTATATCCACTGGTAAAAAGGAACATGGGAGTAGTTAGAATATCAAGTCTTGGAGTGATATCTCAACCATGCAACACCAACACCAACACCAACACCAACACCAACACCAACACCAAGAACAACCTAGCTATATTAATTAATTATGGCAGAAAGCATCTTTACTCCCTTGTAGTCGTTGACTTATAAGCAATTGGTCACTCAACTTTAAAAAATTTAATTGGCCCATTGTGCTTTTTAAAATTAAAAATTTAGGCCATTTCGTCCAATTTTTCTCACAGACGTTAAAAACTAAGCTGTGATTTCCTATGTGACTATTTTAAAAAAATAACAAAATACGTGGATTTGTTGATGTGTGAGTCAAGCACTGGTATAACGTACGATAAAGACTTTTACATGAATTCTCTCATTCGAATGACACTTTCCCACTAGATGTCGCTTTCTTCTCCGAACTCGATCGTCGCTTTCTTCTCAGAACTCCAACTCATCGATTTCCTGCAACTTCTTAACTGATTGACCTTAATGCACACATCAACAAATCCACATGTTTTGTTATTTTTTAAAAAAGCCATCACAACTTAGTTTTTAACGTCTGTGAGAAAAATTGGACGGAATGGTCTGAATTTTCAATTTTAAAAAGTAAAATGGGCCAAAAATTGGACGGAATGGTCTGAATTTTCAATTTTAAAAAGTAAAATGGGCCAATTAAATATTTTTAAAATTGAGTGATCAATTGCTTATAAGTCGTGGTAAAACTACTTTTTGTGAATTAATTATATATATCCACGGCTAAAGTAGAAAATGTATAAATATTAGCATTTGCACCCTAGCCTCCACTGGATTACTGGGGTGGAGCACCCGTGTTGATCCATATAAAATGATGATTGAGGGTGATAAACTTCAACTTTTACTTTTAGAAAGCCTCTAGCCAGCTAGCTTATGCCTTTTCATCATTTATACTTGTTATTTTAGACATCCATGTTTCCCTCTTAATTTCCATTACTTTGTTTTGGCAAGCAAAAGATGTCTCCAACTTTTTTCTCACCTGCCCGGCTGCCCGGCCCCTTGAGCTCCATTTATACTCACTTTTACACCTCTAATTTCTTTATATCTTTTGATATTTATTTATTCAAGGGAATGAGTAATTGATTTCTACATCATCAATTTAGTTCAAAAAAGTTGTCAAATTCATATTGTAGTCCTAGTAGAGCTACAATGTCACATAGTTCAAAGCATAAAATTAGTACATTAGATTTGCATTCTCATTATTATTAAAAGAATTGATATTTTCACATGTATTTTTTTAAAAAAAAATTCTATATATTTTTCTCTTAAATGAACATACAATGAATCTCATCATCATATCTCTTAATTAAATGCAACTTGCTTAGTTAATAGTGGATGGATACCCACCATAAAGCAATTTTTTCCCCACATGAAATGCAATCAAAACAATTAATTAAAAAAGACAAAATAAGATAAGGCTCATGTTTTCTTTCATTTTTTCAATTTCCATATAATTCCATTATTAGAAATTAGGAATAAAATTTAAGACAGAGGAGGTATAATACCATTTGAGGGAAGTAGTTAGTATGAAGTTTATTTTGGGGTAAGTTGGTCAATTGACCAATAGAATACTGACACGCAGGCAAGGTTGTATGTGTGTCAATATTTTATTGGCCAATTGACTAACTTACCAAAAAAATAACTTCGTGCTAATCGGATCCCCATTTGAGAAACCGCATTCTTGACAATGTTCTTTAGATTTCTTACAAGTTTTCAACTATATTTCCCATAGCCATAGTTTTCAAGTAATAATTTTATATATCACATATATGTTATTTTCTTTTAATATTAAAAGCAATCAGAAATTACTTATAAAACCAAAAGGAGGTTGGTGAAATCAAAAGTTGGAAAACATATTTAAAAATTAAAAAAAAAAATTGATTTTGAGGGCATGCAATACCACTCACTAAAACAAAAATCATCATTATATAAGTAACTAAGCATGTCAAGAATCATCATCACTTGGACACACATGCGTATTTATACAAGTAAGTGTGTCCATTATCTGATTTGATTCATAATTGTAGTGAATCATAATTGCAAGAAATTAATATGTTAAGACTATTATTTGGTATTATGTTTTTAAGACAGTTATGTGACACCTCTAAAATAGGTATACAATACCCATTTTGAGTCGTCAAATACATAATATAGAAACAACTACAACTTTATTAATACAACATAAAAACTATGAGTTTAAATACAAATATTCATCTAGACAATATCCACACTCAAATAAGTCCTCATTACAATTATTAATACACTATTTTACAGAATAGTGAGGACTACTAGAACCACTTCTAGAAACATCATTCCACACTCCGACTAGTACTCGCTACATTCTCGCCTCCTGAGAAAAAAAATGGAACAAAAAAAAAAGGTGAGCTCAACTATTCCAGTAAAAAATATTATGACTAAGATAACATAGAACAAATTATCTTTAGTATTCAACAGGGAAAAATTTAATAGAATACAATAGACAACCAGTTTTAAATCAATCTTCGCAGCGGAAATAATAATTCATTAGAAGAGTTAAGTAGAGAATGCAAACTACTATCTTTTATATATGAATTTAAAAGTTCATCGTCGATATTTTATCCCTGTAACATCAATCAATATATATCTGAAATTAAATATTTATCTTTGCACTACAGGCCAAAGATATTCATCAGTTGGTCATGTTCATCTAAACACCTGTTCATCTTTGCAATACGGGCCAAAGATATTCATCAGAAATCATTAATCTTTGCACTACAGGCCAAAGATATTCAATTATATCATCATTTAGGACGGAGGATGATGAAAAATATTTTAAAGAAAACGAATCCAGTGAAACAAAAGAATAAATATTAAGGATTCGTGTTTCAGCTATTTCATGTTCAAAAATACCTCATAAATAATCATAGTGGAGTAAAATTCAAGAATGATCAAAACATGGATACAATCAAAGCTAGTATCCATAATAGATATTTTGGACGAAAAACAAAAATTTAATTTTTCGTGAATAGTGTCCTAATTCTTCGTGAATAGTGTCGTATACGTGAATAGTAACTCCGACACTAAAAGATAGAAATTTCATAAAAAAAAATCATCATGCTTCGTGAATAGTACTCGTGAATAGTAACTCTTGAATAGTAACTCATGAATAGTAACCCCGACATGAAAAGTTCTAAATTTGATAAAAATTCAGACCAATATTTCGGCATAATGATATTGAAGAAATAATATCATTTACGAAGAAAATAACATCCCTTACCTCAAAAGGATATTACTTCTGATTGGAATACTGGATATAGTGCTGAAAGAAGTTGCACCGTATAGCAATACTCAAAGTACTAAAATACTCACAAGAATACGCTCGATAATATAGAGAGAGAAAGAGAGAGAAGATTTCAGTTTCTGGTGTGATTTTCAATTCTAACCTAAGCACCCTATTTATAGGAAAATACTTAGAACACCAAAGCAGAAAATTTAATATAATATTAATATATATTATTAAGTTTCCTACGCCAACCTTTGTAGATCTGAATTCAGCCATTAATGTCACATGCTAGACCCACTTAACTCACCAAAATGTTTTCTTTGAAAAAATAATTAAAACTTCCAAAAATTAATTATTTCGGAACTTTAATAATTCATAATAAATAGCCCTTTTATCAGAAAAATTCTAACCACATGTCTTTTCCATAGGAAATTTTATTATCTACAATTTTGCAAAAGAAAGTTTTCCAAATTCTAAATGAAATTGGCCAAATCCACAAACGAGGCGATTTTTACAAAAGTAATCAAATTTCAACAAGAAATGGGCCCACGAATATGTTTAACATGTTTTAAACAACTTTTGCAATAAAATACTCTTCCTCCTTATATATACTCATATATCCCACATTCATTGTAAAAATATCATCATTATTATATTATAATAATATAATAAAATATTATTTTATCAGAAAGGATAAAATATCGATTTTCAACAATTGTCACTTTAAAAATTTTCTCCATCTATATCCACATAAAATGAATATTTTCCTCATCATATAAATCAATAATTAATTATTCACAACTAATATTACAGAATCACAATCTTGTGACTAAGTAGTTCCTGGAAAGAGGGCTTTCCAATAAGGATTTCTCCTTCTTGCAAGCAATTAGGTGACCAAACCTCTCCTTAGACAGAGCTTTCTAAACATTTCCAATAATGTTATCTAATAATATTATTCAAATAATATGAATTATTGCTTCAATAACGAAAAATATTGTGTAGTGACAATTATTGAAACAATAGTAATATAAAATATCAACGTAGCAATTATTGAATCAATAAAATAAAATATTGAACAGTAATTACGGTAACAATTATTGAGTAGTGCCTTCTTACATAAGAATCAATAATTGGTGCAATACCATGTCTTCTTTTGTCAACAACAACGCGTATTCATCGTATTTTAACCAATCGGGTATTCCAACAAGATAATCTTGTGTAATAACTACGCTGCTATTATTTATAAACAACTTATACTTGTCGTTTTCTTCATCCAATCGCTTTCCTTTATGGGGCCCACAAAAGACTGCGTCGTCGTACGAATATTCCCCGATAACAAAAATATTCCACGACCAAAAGAATATTCCCCGACAATAATGAATATTTTATAACCACCTGCTTATTTAAAAAATATTTCCGCATTTTACCCATAACTAACCACATTAATCAAATCAACCCTTACTATTTCAAAATAATAAATAGAGGAAATTTAATTTTATTTATAATAAGTTGGGGTCTTACAAATTATATTTATGTCCTCCTTATAATACTTAGAGTTTGTGGCACTTGTCTCCCCTAATACAATGATAACGTGTGTTATAGCAGCACAACAACGAATCAAACTAATGTTCTAAACTTCCCTCTCAAAATGAACTATGAATAACTTGTGAAATAATGAAGACTAGAATGTTAGATACTTTGATGATTTGAATGCTCCAAATGGCCGCCCTCTAGGCTATTTATAGGATGGTTTAGTTACCCATCAGATGGGACACAACCCATTGAAAAGGTAAGGCATGATATCCGTCCGGCAAAACGACGTAGTTTTGACACTTCTGTTCGAACAGATGACGCTTTCCAAATCGATGCAGTATTGACGCGTTTGTTCGGGCAGATAGCGCTTTCCAAAACGACGCATTATTAATAATAAATAACGCTTGTAAGTCCCCAAATTATTAATAAATAGAATTTATTTTCCTTTATTTATTATTTTGAAATAGTAAGGGTTGATTTGATTAATGAGGTTAGTTATGGGTAAAATGCGCAAATATTTTAAATAAGTAGGTGGTTATAAAATATTCATTTTTGTCGGGAAATATTCGTTTGGTCGTGGAATATTCTTGCTGTCGGGGAATATTCGTACGACGGCGCAGTTTTTTGTGGGTCCCATAACGGAAAGCGATTGGATGAAGAAAACGACAAGTATAAGTTATTTATAAATAACGACGTAGTTGTTACCGTTAACACTGTTGGAATACCCGGTGGTTAAAACACAAGATATCTGCCGTTGTTGCAGACAAGAAGACACTCGTGATTGCACCAATTATTGATTCTTACGTAAAGGCCACTACTCAATAATTGTTACGATGAGTTACCGCTCAAGATTTTATTTTATTGATTCAATAATTCCTGCGTTGATATTTTATATTACTGTTGTTTCAATTATTGTCACTACACAGTATTTTCCATTATCGAAGCAATAATTCATATTATCTAAATAATATTATTAGAAAATATTATTGGCAATGTCTAGAAAGTTCTCTGCAAGGAGAGGTTTGGTCACCTAATCATGCGCTACCAATAAGGAGAAATTCTTATCGAAAACCCCTTTTTCACAGGAACTACTGGTTGCCAAGATCTTGTGATTCTCAGAATATTATTTGTGAATAATTAATTATTAATTTATATGATGAGGAAAATATTGATTTTATGTGAATATAGATGGAGAATATTTTTAAAGTGACAATTGTTGAAAATCGATATTTTATCTTTTCTGATAAAATAATATTTTATTATATTATTATAATAAAATAATAATGATATTTTTACAATGAATGTGGGATATGTGAGTATATGAGGATGAAGAGTATTTGTAAGACCCCAACTTATTATTAATGAAATTTAATTTTCTATTTATTATTTTGAAATAGTAAGGGTTGATTTGATTAATGTGGATAGTTATGGGTAAAATACTGCAAATATTTCAAAATAAGCAAGTGGTTATAAAATATTCATTGTTGTTTGGGGAATATTCGTTTGGTCGTGGAATATTCGCATCGCTTTGTCGAAATATTCGCATTTACGAATAGCGACCATGTGTGGGCCCCATAACTAAAGCGATTGGATGAAGAAAACGACAAATATAAGTTGTTTAAAAATAACTACAGTAGTTGTTACCAAGTTATCTACCGTTAAAATACTCGGTGGTTGGTTATAACACAAGCTGCGGTATTGCACCAATTATTGATTCTTACGCATGCGAAGGCACTACTCAATAATGGTTACAATAATTACCGCTCAAGATTTTATTGATTTAATAATTCTTTGCGTTGATATTTTATATTCATTGTTGTTTCAATAATTGTCATTACACAAGATTTTTCATTATCGAAAACAATAATTCATATTATCTCAATAATATTATTAAATAACATTATTGGCAATGTCTAGAAAGTTCTGTCTAAGGAGAGGTTTGGTCACCTAATTGCATGCTACCAAGAAGGAGAAATTTTTATTGGAAAGCCCCTCTTTCCTTTTTGCTGCTGGTTGTCAATATTGTGATTACGTAATATTATTTGTGAATAATTAATTATTGATTCATATGATGAGGAAAATATTGATTTTATGTGGATATAAATGGAGAAAATTTTTAATGTGACAATTATTGAAAATTGAAATTTTATCTTTTTCTCGATAAAATAATTCATTTAAATATATATTATTATATTTTAATAATATAATAATGGTGATATTTTTACAACGAATGTGGGATATATGAGTATACGAGGAGGAAGAGTATTTTTGTTGCAATAAATGTTTAAAACATGTTAAACATGCTCGGTGGACCCCATTTATTGATCGAATTTGATTATAGCACAGTAAAATCGCTTGCTTTTATGGATTTCGGTCAATTTCTGTTTGGAATTCGGAAAAACTTTCTTCTGCAAAGTTGTAGAGAATTGAATTTTCTATAAAAAAATTGCGAGATTCGAATTTTCTGATAAAAGGGCTATTTATTAGGAATTATTGAAGTTCTGAAGCTCCGAAATAATTGATATTTGAAAGTTTTAATTATTTATTTTATGAAAAACGTTTTTTAAAAGTTTTGTGAGGTGGGCTACTTGTGTTGAATGCTGAATTCAGTTGATAAAAAGTGTGCGTAAGAATTTAATAAATATATATTAATATTTTATTAAATTTTCTTCTTTTTAATTAATCTAAAGCATTTTCCTATAAATAGGTGCTTAGGTTAGAATTGAAAATCACACCAGAAACTGAAGTTTTCTCTCTCTATATTATCGAGCGTATTCTTGTGAGTGTTTTGAGTATACTTTGAGTATTGCTATACGGTGCAAGTTCAAGTATCCGGTGTTTCAACTAGAAGTATTGTCTTTCGAGGTAAAGGATATTATTTTTTTTAATGATATTATTTATTCTAATATCATGATGCCGAAGTATTGATCTGAACTTTTTAATCAAATTTGGAACTTTTAGTGTCGGGGTTACTATTCACGATATCGACACTTATTCACGTGATACTGATCTTATTCACGAATACTAAGACTATTCATCGAAAATGAAAATTTTCCTTTTCGTCCAAAATATCTATCTCGGATACTAGCTTTGATTGTATCCATGTTTTGATCATTCTTGAATTTTATACCACTATGATTATTTTTGAGGTATTGTTGGACATGGATAAAACAAAGTACGAATCCTTAATCCTTAATCCTTGTCATTTTGTTTCACCGGATTCGCTTTCTTTAAAAATATTTTTTATCATCCTTAGTCTTAAATGATGATATTATTGAATATCTTTGGCCAGTAGTGCAAAGATGAATGATTTCAAAGAATATCTTTGGCCCGTAGTGCAAAGATGAACAGTGTTTAGATGAAACACGACTAATCGATGAATATCTTTGGCCTTTGTAGTGCAAAGATGAATATTTGATTCCGTATATATATTGATTGATGTTACAGGATAAAAGATAGACGATGAACTTTTAAATTCATACATGTAAGATAGTAGTTTGCATTCTCTACTTAACTCTTCTAATGAATTATTATTTCATTGCGAATATTGATTTAAAATTTGTTGTCTATCAGTATTCTATTAGATTTTTTCTGTTGAAGACTAACGATAATTTGTTGTATATTATCTTAGTCATAATATTCTTTTTGAGCTAGTTGAGCTCACCCTTTCCTTTTGTTCCATTTTTCTTCTCGTGAGGCGAGAATATAATGAAGTACTTAGCCTGTGGTATGGAATGAAGGTTTTAGAAAGGATTGTTTAGTAGTCCTCACCATTTTTGTAAAATAATGTATCAATAATGTGATGAGGATTTATCTTGAGTATAGATATTGTCTAGAAGATAATATTTGTATTCAAACTCACAGTTTTATTGTTGTAATAATAAAGTTGTAGTTGTTTCTGTACCATGTATTGACAACTCAAAATGGGTGATGTATACCTATTTTGGGGGCGTCACAGTATTTTTGTTGCAAAAGTTGTTTAACACTTTGAGCGTATTCTAAGCGTATTCTTGTGAGTATTTTAGTACTTTGAGTGTTGCTATACGGTGTAAGTTCAAGTCATAGCTTATATCCGGTGTTTCAACTAGAAGTACTGTCTTTACGAGGTAAGGGATGTTATGTGACGCCCCCAAAATTAGGTATACGTCACCCATCTTGGGTCGCCACTTACATGGTACATAAATTCAAATACAACTTACTAACATAACTGTCGTGTACAATACGACATAAACTGTGAGTTTGAATACAAATATTGTCTACTAGATATTATACAAAGTCAAAAGGAGTCCTCATTACAACTATTATCACACTATTTCACAGAATAGTGAGGACTACTAATGCTATCCTCTCGGACCATTACTCCGCTCCCCGACTAAGTCCCAAATATGTTCTCATTTCCCAAGAGAACGATGAAAAGAAAGGGTGAGCTCAACTAGCCCAAAGAAGAAATATTATGACTAAGATAATGCGTAATAAATTAACATTAGCCTTCAACAGTGTTAAACTGATAAAATACAATTGTAAGACCCCAACTTATTATTAATGAAATTTAATTTTCTATTTATTATTTTGAAATAGTAAGAAGGTTGATGTGATTAATGTGGATAGTTAGTGGTAAAATCACGCAAAATAAGCAAGTGGTTATAAAATATTCATTGTTGTTTGGGAATATTCGTTTGGTCGTAGAATATTCTTCATTGCCGTCGGGAATATTCGCATGCGACGGCAAGCAAAGATTTTGTGGGCCCCATAACTTGAAAGCGATTGGATGAAAAAAACGCGACAAATATAAGTGGTTTAAAAATAACTGGCGTAGTTATTACCAAGTAATCTTGTTAAAATACTCTGGTGGTTAAAACACAAGAAGATTACCAGTATTGCACCAATTATTGATTCTTACGTAAGAAGGCACTACTCAATAATGGTTACGGTAATTACTTCAAAGATTTTTTATTGAGTTAATAATTGTCAAGGCGTTGATATTTTATATTATTGTTGTTTCAATAATTGTCATTACACATTATTTTTTATCGAAGCAATAATTCATATTATCTGAATAATATTATTAGATAACATTATTGGCAATGTCTAGAAAGTTCTATCTAAGGAGATGTTTGGTCACCTAATTGCGCTACCAATAAGGAGAAATTCTTATTGGAAAGCCCCTCTTCCTGAACCGCTTGGTTGTCAATATCAGGATTCTCAATAATATTATTTGTGAATAATTAATTATTGATTCATATGATGAGGAAAATATTAATTTTATGTGGATATAGATGGAGAAAATTTTAATGTGACAATTGTTGAAAATTGAAATTTTATCTTTTCTCGATAAAATAATTCATTTAAATATATTATTATATTTTAATAATATAATAATGGTGATATTTTTACAACGAATGTGGGATATATGAGTATACGAGGAGGAAGAGTATTTTTGTTGCAATAAATGTTTAAAACATGTTAAACATGCTCTGTGGACCCCATTTATTGATTTGAAATTTGATTATAAAACAGAAAATCGCCTGCTTATGAATTTCGGTCAATTTCTATTTGGAATTTGGAAAAACTTTCTTCTGCAAAGTTGTAGAGAATTGAATTTCCTATAAAAACTCGCAAGATTCGAATTTTCTGATGAAAGGGCTATTTATTATGAATTATTGAAGTTCCGAAGCTCCGAAATAATTGATTTTTGGAAGTTTAAAATATTTAAAATTAGAAAAACGTTTTTTCTTACTTTTTCTAGAATGTGGCATGTGTTTGATGGCTGAAATCAGATTCTAGGCATGTGTAGGAAATTTATATAATTATATTATTAATTTATTAAATTTTCTGCTTTGGTGTTCTAAAGCAATTTCCTATAAATAGGTGCTTAGGTTAGAATTGAAAATCACACCGTAAACCAAGTTTTCTCTCTATATTATCGAGTATTCTTGTGAGTATTTTGAGTATACTTTGAGTATTGCTATACTCTGTGCAAGTCCAAGTCATAGCCTATATCCTGTTTTTAATTTAGAAGATCTTGATCTTTCGAGGTAAGGATGTTATTTTTTCTCAAATGATATTATTTCTTCAATATCATTATCTTTGAAATATTGGTTGGAACTTTTTATCAAATTTGGAACTTTTTCATGCTCGGGTTACTATTCATGAGTTACTATTCACGAGTTACTATTCATGAAGTTACTTATTCACGAAGTTACTTATTCACGAGTACTATTCATGAAGCGTGAAGATGTTTTTGTGGAATTTCTATCTTTTGGTGTCGAGTTACTATTCACGATACTACGACTATTCAATTTAAAAATAAAATTTCTTCTTTTGTCCAAAATATCTATTCGGATACTAGCTTTGATTGATCCATGTTTTGATCATTCTTGAATTTTACACCACTATGATTATTTTTGAGGTATTTTTAACATGGATAAAACAAGGTACGAATCCTTAATCCTTAATCCTTGTCATTTTGTTTCACCGGATTCGCTTTCTTAAAAAATATTTTTCATCATCCTCGGTCTTAAATGATGATATTATTGAATATCTTTGGCCTGTAGTGCAAAGATGAATGATTTCTGAAGAATATCTTTGGCTGTAGTGCAAAGATGAACAAGTGTTTAGATGAACATTGTAAGACCCCGAAATTTTTTTAAATAAAAAGGAATTTCCTTTATTTATTATTTTGAAATAGTAAGGGTTGATTTGATTAATGTGGATAGTTAAGGGTTAAATACGCAAATATTTCAAAATAAGCAAGTGGTTATAAAATATTCATTTTGTGTGGGAATATTCGTTTGGTCGTGGAATATTCAGATCTTTGTGGGAATATTCGTATGCGACGGCAGCAGCTGACCATGTGGGCCCCATAACTGGAAAGCGATTGGATGAGGAAAACGACAAAGTTTGAGTGGTTATAAATAACTTGGTAGTAGTTGTTACAAGTTAAGACCGTTGGAATACCCGTGGTTAAAATACGAATGAATACGCGTGGTTCACACAAGAAGACACTGCATTATTGCATATTATTGTTGAATTATTGATTCGACGCGTGAAGGCACTACTCAATAATTGTTACGATGAGTTACCGCTCAATAGTTTATTTTATTGATTCAATAATTCTTTGCGTTGGTATTTTATATTATTCATTGCTTCAATAATTGTCATCGCACAATGATTTCCCATTATCGGATCAATAATTCATATTATTTGAATAATATTATTAGATAACATTATTGGCAATGTCTAGAAAGTTCTGTCTAAGGAGAGGTTTGGTCACCTAATCATTGCGCCGATGAGGAGAGATCCTTATTGAAAGCCCCTCTTCCCCGGGAATGACTGGTTGTCATAAATGTGATTCGTAATATTATTTGTGAATAATTAATTATTGATTCATATGATAAGGAAATATTTATTTTATATGAATATAAATGATGGATTTATTTATGTGGTTATTAATGAAGGAATTAATGCCGAGATGTTTTATTTGTATTTTGTCCGGATTAGAGGTATTAAAAGATCAAATCTGTTATTACGACTTTATTGTGTGAGTTATAATATTTAATCCGACCGTTGGATCGTTGTAATTTTTGGATATGTTATACATATATAAGTTGAGTATATGTCCACAAATTTTGAACCGATTAAAATGAGCGATATAATTTATTATGAATTTTAAGAGGTGGTTGATTCGTAAATTAGGTTATAAATGATTTTGGTGGAAAATTCTAGAATTGGTGGGCCCCACTTGTGGTTGGTGAAAAAATGTGCTGAATTTTATTTCAAATGTGATGGGTGGCAATAGTAGCGAGTAAAGCCATCGGTAGTGGTCAAGTCCGCTTGGTAATTTAACATTTTCCTATAAATAGAGGCTAAGTTAGAATTGAAAATCACACCGTAAACAAAGTCTTCTCTCTTTCTCTCTATATTATTGAAAGCGTATTTTTGTGAGTATTTAGATACTTTGAGAGTTGTTTGTCAAGACAAGTTTCATTCAAGATCACTTCGAGACCTTTCCTTCCGGAAATCTTGAATCTTTGAGGTAAGGGATATTATTTTTTTTTTCAGTAATGATATTATTTCTTCAATATCATTATCTTTGAAATATTGGTTGGAACTTTTTATCAAATTTGGAACTTTTTCATGTATCTGGGTTACTATTCATGAGTTACTTATTCACGAGTTACTATTCATGAGTTACTATTCACGAAGTTACTATTCACGAGTACTATTCATGAAGCGTGAAGATGTTTTTTGTGGAATTTCTATCTTTTGGTGTTTGAGTTACTTATTCACGATATACTTCAAGACTATTCACGATATCTGAGACTATTCACGATACTGCACTATTCACCAAAAAATAAAATTTCTTCTTTTCGTCTCAAAATATCTATTCGGATACTAGCTTTGATTGTATCCATGTTTTGATCATTCTTGAATTTTACACCACTATGATTATTTTTTGAGGTATTGTTGGACATGGATAAAACAAAGTACGAATCCTTAATCCTTAATCCTTGTCATTTTGTTTCACCGGATTCGCTTCTTTAAAAATATTTTCATCATCCTCGGTCTTAAATGATGATATTATTGAATATCTTTGGCCTGTAGTGCAAAGATGAATGATTTCTGAAGAATATCTTTGGCCTGTAGTGCAAAGATGAACAGGTGTTTAAATGAACATGACCGACTGATGAATATCTTTGGCCTTTAGTGCAAAGATGAACAGGTGTTGAGATGAACATGATCGATTGATGAATATCTTTGGCCTGTAGTGCAAAGATGAATATTTGATTTGAGATGAATATTGATTGATGTTACAGGGATAAAATATTGATGATGGATTGTTAAATTCATAGATTATAGTAGATTTCATTCTCTACGTAACTCTTCTATGAATTATTATTTCATTCTAATATTGATCTGAAACTTGTTGTCTATTGTATTCTATCGATTTTTCCTGCTTGGAGACTAACGATAATTTGTTGTATATTATCTTAGTCATAATATTCTTTTTGGGGCTAGTTGAGCTCACCCTTTTCCTTGTTGTTCCATTTTTCTTCTCGGGGAGGCGAGAATGTATGAAAGTACTTAGTCGGGTATGGAATGAAGGTTCTAGAGAGAGTTGTTTAGTAGTCCTCACCATTTTGTAAAATAATGTATCAATAATTATGATGGGGATTTATTTATATGTGGATATTGTGTAAAGACAATATTATATTTAAACTCATTAAGATATATTGTCGTATTTCACCGACATTTGTATTATTGAAGTTGTAGTTTATTTCTTGTACCATGTATTTGGCGACTTCGTAATGGGTGTTGTGTATACCTATTTTGGGGCGCCACAAACATGACCAATCGATGAATATCTTTGGCTCAGTAGTGCAAAGATGAATATTTGATTCCGTATGTATATTGATTGATGTTACGGGGATAAAAGATAGACGATGAACTTTTAAATTCATACATCAAGATAGTAGTTTGCATTCTCTACTTAACTCTTCTAATGAATTATTATTTCATTATGAATATTGATTTAAAATTTGTTGTTTATCAGTATTCTATTAGATTTTTACTCGTTGAAGACTAACGATAATTTGTTGTATATTATCTTAGTCATAATATTCTTCTTTCGGCTAGTTGAGCTCACCCTTTTCCTTTTTGTTCCATTTTTCTTCTCGTGGAGGCGAGAATATAATGAAAGACGCAGCCTGGGTATGGAATGAAGGTTTTAGAAAGGATTGTTTAGTAGTCCTCACCATTTTGTAAAATAATGTATCAATAAATGTGATGAGGATTTATTTGAGTATAGATATTTTCTAGAAGATAATATTTGTATTCAAACTCACAGCTTTCTTGTTGTAATAATAAAGTTGTAGTTGTTTCAACCATGTATTGACAACTCAAAATAGGTGATGTATACCTATTTTGGGGGCGTCACAATTAGTATCGAGCTTAGGGATATGATCTCTGCGAGATCTGGGAATAGAATTAGGAGGGAGAGAGAGTAAAATCCTTCGCTAGTGTGTCCTACCTAAGCTTATTTGTTATATATTGATTTCCTTAATTAACCCTTATTTTATGACGATATTTGAGAATGTCGAATCGAGAATATTAACAATGGAAATGAGACCGTGGAGACGCTCAGACTCACCAACGAGGAGAAACGTCAACAGTCGGCAATGTTCCTCCCGTGAACAACACCACCGAAAGCGCGATGATGAACGAGGGGATGTTTAGAAGCTTTTCAGCAGCTTCATGCAAAATCGGATTTAGGAGACTCGTGTTCAAAATACAGGAGAAATGATAGCAATTCACGGGTTGTCACAAACCCAAGCGGTTCAAAGATTTGGGACCACCGTAATTTAAGGAAAGCTAAATCCGATCATCATCGGAAACACGGGTCAAGCAAATTACCAAGATATTCGATGTCTTGGGATGCACGGAGGAACAGAAGGTTCCATTCGCCACCTTTATGTTTTCGTGGCGAAGCGTGATTCTTCAGTGTGGAGTCTCATGAAGCGTACCCATCCAACCGACTCAAAGATGTCTTGGGAGACATTTCAAATTATTTAATGACAAATACTTTCCCGAAAGTGTTCGCTCATATGAAGGAAGTGGAGTTCATCGATTAGAACAAAACAACATGACGGTGTCTCAAAGACGAGGCAAAGTTTGCAGAGTTATCCGTGTTTCAGACCTCATTTGGTGGAGAATGAGGAACGATTATGACGCGATGTTTCGAGAGGTTTGAAACCCTAAGATACGACAATATCTCATTTCTCATAAATTTTCTCTCTATTCGAGATGTTGTTAACGTGGCTCAATTGTTAGAGCGAGATAACGAGTATGTTCAACCGAGGGACCATAACCGTGGATCGTATCGTAGATAAAGCGGTCAATGTAATAATGATAACCAAATGGAGAAAGAAACAGACGGACAAAAATGGTAACCACTCGGTGGTAATCATGGCCATGAAAATAGAAGAAGCGAGTCGAGGAGATTTTAAAAAGAGGAGATTTAACAATGACCATGTGAAGACGCGCGATGTTTACAAGAATCGGTTCTAAGGGAGGAGAACGACTACTACGTCATATATGCTACAAATGCGAAAAGAGGGACATATCGGTTCAAACCGCCCACAACAGCTCAAGGTATGCTATAATTGTGGAAAGGAAGGACATATCGCCGAGATTATGCAAGAATAAAACCTAGTTCAATGAGGGGATTTGGTGACTCAAAATATCGTCCCCGAAAAGTCAAAGTCAACGGTTAGGAAGAGCGTTTGTTGTGGATCGGTCAAAATGCGAGAACCCAAATGAGGTGATCACGGGTAAGCTATTTATAAATTCTTGCGAAGTTTATACCTTACTTGATACCCGGTGCATGTGCTCAACGTTTAAACTTGACTCCGGAGAAATTAGACTTTGACCTATCTGTGGAAACTCCGTTAGAGAAAACTTTCATCACATCCACTGCTTATAAATCTTGTTTGATTCAAGTTGGCACCATCACCTTACCCGTTGACCTTATCTCTTAAAAGATACTTGCTTTTGATGTGATTTTAGGGATTGATTGGTTAACTACTCATCATGCCAAAATTGATTGTTTTCGTAAGGTTGTTAGTTTTCATATTCCTAACCAACCTGTTGTATTTAATTCAAGCAACTAAACCATTAAAATCAATCACCGCTATATCTAATCATAAAGCTATTCGCTTATTGAAAAACGGATGTCAAGCTTTCTTAGCCCATGTTATGGATTTGAATAAAGACACGCCAAATTTGAATAATATTCCCGTTGTTATTGACTTTCCTCGACGTATTTCAAGAACTTTCCGGTCACCCCGAACGTGAAGTTGAATTCTTTATTGATCTTGAACTCGTACAAAGCCCATTTCTAAAACCCCATATCGAATGGCTCTATTGAACTTCAGGAGTTAAAGGTCCAACTACAGAAATTGTTGGACATCGGTTTCATTCGCCCCAAGACATCTCCTCGGGGTGCTCTGCTTTATTCAGTAAAGAAGAAAGACGGGAGTATGCGACTTTGTATTGACTATCTCGAATTGAACCATGTCACCATCAAGAATAGGTATCCTCTACCTCATATTGATGACTTGTTTGACCACCGTTGCAAGGGCACAATTCTTTTCAAAATCGATCTTCGCTCGGATATCATCGACTGAAGATTAGAATCGAGAATATTCCAAAGGCGCCTTTAGAACTTCATGCGGGCATTATGAATTCTTAGTCATGTCTTTCGGATTGACTAATGCTCCTACGACTTTCATGGATATGATGAACCAAGTATTCAAGGAATATTTGGATCGGTTCGTTGTTGTCTTTATTGATGACATCCTTATATATTCCAAAAGTCGTGAAGATCATGAGCACCATTTGTTTTGGTACTCCAAAGGCTTCGTGAAAACAAACTATATGCCAAATTAAAGAAATGCGAGTTCGCCCCGAGGAAGTAGCATTCCTTGGGCACGTGGTGTCAAAACATGGAGTATCTGTTGATCCGTGAAGATTGAAGCAATACAAAGTTAGAGCAACCAAGTTCGGTGGATCAAGTACGTAGCTTTTTGGGCTTAACATTTGGTTATTATGGAGATTCGTGGAAGGGTTTTCTCGAATCGCTACTCCATTAACTCAAATTAACTCGGAAGGATACAAAATTCGCTTTGGAGTGAAGAATGCGAGAAGAGTTTCCAAGAGCTTAAGAGGAGACTTATTTCTTTTTGTTCTAACAATACCATCCGGTTTGGATGGATTTGTTATCTCATGTGATGCTTCGAGCAAAGGGTTAGGATGTGTTCTCATGCAACGTGGGAAAGTCATAGCCTATGCCTCATGACAACTTAAAGAGTATGAGAGGAATTATCCTGCTTCATGATCTAGAGTTAGCGGCATAAATTGCGTTCAGCTTAAAGATATGGAGGCACTATCTATATGGGGAGAAAGTGGAGATATATTCGCACCATAAAAGCCTTAAATATTTCTTCACTCAAAAAAGAACTCAACATGCGGCGCAAATGACGCTGGCTCGAGCTATTGAAAGACTACGACCACACTATTCAATACCATCCCGGAAAAGTGAACGTGGTAATGACGCGTTGAGTAGAAGATCATATGCGGAATGAGTGCGATGATGTCAAGTATACGACAGAGAGCCAACTTTAATAGAAAAAGTTAAGGTTGCTTGCAAGCCAATCGAATCCGATGCGCGTATGAAGAAGAAAGTACAAGAAGGAGCTATTCCTAAGGGCGAGAATTGATGAAGAAGGAATACTTCGAGTCCACTCTGCACTTTGTGTCCCTAATGACTCGATTTGAAGTACAAGATTATGATGGAGGCACACAATACACCATTTGCAATCCATCCCTGAAGTACTAAAATGTATAGTGATCTTCGACATACATTTTGGTTGAACAATATGAAGAGAGAGATTGCAAAGTTTATCTCAATGTGTTTAACTTGTCAACGGTAAAGGCGAAGCATCTAGTACCTAAGGGTCCGTTGCAACTACTTGAGATTCCGAAATGGAAGTGGAAACACATTACCATGGATTTCACATTTGGGTCTTCCTACGGTTTCTCAAGGCATCAATGCTATTTAGGTTATTGTTGATAGATTAACCAAGTCTCGCTTTCATTTCTTGCTGACACGGAGACTTATTCCTCGAACGCCTTGCTAAGATATGACGTGAATGAGATTGTGAGGTTGCATGGCATGCCAAGATCCATAGTTTTGGATCGTGACCCAAGATTCACTTCAAGATTTTGGGTTAGCTTGCAAAAAAGCTATGGGCACGGATTCTGCGATTTAGTTCGCTGTACCATCCCCAAACCTGACGGACAATCGAGAGGACTATTCAAACTTTTGAAGATCTATTAAGACTCGTGTCCTAGACTTCAAGGGCGGTTGGGATAAGTATTTACCATCGGTGGAATTCTCCTACAACAACAATGCTTATCGTGCAAGTATAGGTGTGGCTCCATTCAAGCATTATATGGACGAAAATGTCGCTTCTCCAATATGTTGGGATGAGGTGGGTGAAGCAACATTGTTGGGACCCGAAAGTTAAGACGTATGACTCACCGAAAAGATTCAAATGATTCGACAACGATACAAACGGCACAAGATCGACAAAAGAGTTATGCGGATCTTCATCGAAAGGACGTGGAATTTAGTGTAGGGGATCATGTATTGTTGCGAGTTGCTCCATGGAAGAGAGTTACAAGATTTGGGAAGAGAGGAAAGCTCAATCCACGATTTATTGGTCCATTTCAAATTCTTGACCAAGTAAGAAATGTAGCCTATAGACTTGCGTTACCTCCAAGTATGTCTCGTGTTCATAATGTGTTTCATATATCTCAGATTTAGAAATATGTGAAAGACCCGAACCACGTTATAGAATTAGAACCGGACGAAATAAATTAAGACTTAACGTATGAGGAGGTACTGTCAAGATCTTGGATAGGAAGGAGCATGTCCTACGCCAAGAAAGGTCATACCACAAGTTAAAGTTTTGTGGAGGAATCATGCTATAGAGGAAATGACCTGGGAATTGGAAACAGAAATGAAAGCGAGGTATCCTCACCTTTTCGAAACACCAGGTACGTACGTTAATTTCAAGGAGGAAATTTCATAAGGAGGGGAGGTTGTAAGACCCCAACTTATTATTAATGAAATTTAATTTTCTCTATTTATTATTTTGAAATAGTAAGGGTTGATGTGATTAATGTCGATAGTTAGTGGTAAAATACGCAAATATTTCAAAATAAGCAAGTGGTTATAAAATATTCATTGTTGTCGGGGAATATTCGTTTGGTCGTAGAATATTCTTGCTGTCGGGGAATATTCGCATTTACGGCCAGCAGTAAATGTTTTGGGCCCCCATAACTGGAAAAAGCGATTGGATGAAAAAAAATGACAAATATAAGTGGTTTAAAAATAACGGTTGTAGTTGTTACTGCTAATATCGTTAAAATACTCTCTATGGTTAAAACCACAAGAAGATTACCTATATCGCACCAATTATTGATTCTTACGTGAAGAAGGCACTACTCAATAATGGTTACAAAGAATTACCGCTCAATATTTTATTGAGTTAATAATTGTCATGCGTTGATATTTTATATTCATTGTTGTTTCAATAATTGTCATTACACAATATTTTTTATCGGCTAATAATTCATATTATCCCTAATAATATTATTAGATAACATTATTGGCAATGTCTAGAAAGTTCGATCTAAGGAGAGGTTTGGTCACCTAATTGCGCCCAAGAAGGAGAAATTCTTATTGAAAGCCCTCTTCCCTGGAACCGCCTCACGGTTGTCAATATTGTGATTCTCGTAATATTATTTGTGAATAATTAATTATTGATTCATATGATGAGAAAAATATTAATTTTATGTGGATATAGATGGAGAAAATTTTTAATGTGACAATTGTTGAAAATTGAAATTTTATCTTTTCCGATAAAATAATTATTTAAATATATTATTATATTTTAATAATATAATAATGGTGATATTTTTACAACGAATGTGGGATATATGAGTATACGAGGAGGAAGAGTATTTTTGTTGAAATAAATGTTTAAAACATGTTAAACATGTCGGTGGACCCCATTTATCGATCGAAATTTGATTATAGCACTTTGTAAAATCGCCTCGCTTGTGGATTTCGGTCAATTTTTATTTGGAAGTTGGAAAACTTTCTTCTGCAAAGTTGTAGAGAATTGAATTTCCTATAAAAACTCGCGAGATTCGAATTTTCTGATGAAAGGGCTATTTATTATGAATTATTGAAGTTCAAGTTCAAAATAATTGATTTTTGGAAGTTTAAAATATTTAAAATTAGAAAAACGTTTTTCTTACTTTTTCTAGAATGTGGCATGTGTTTGATGGCTGAAATCAGATTCTAGGCATGTGTAGGAAATTTATATAATTATATTATTAATTTATTAAATTTTCTCGCTTTTGGTTCTCTAAGCGATTTCTTATAAATAGGTGCTTAGGTTAGAATTGAAAATCACACCGAAACTCAAGTTTTCTCTCTCTATATTATCGAGCGTATTCTTGTGAGTATTTTGAGTATACTTTGAGTATTGCTATACCGCAAGTCCAAGTCATAGCTTATATCCTGTTTCAAAATTTAGAAATCTTGATCTTTCGAGGTAAGGGATGTTATTTTTTCTCAAATGATATTATTTCTTCAATATCATTATCTTTGAAATATTGGTTGGAACTTTTATCAAATTTGAAACTTTTTCATGTCGGGGGTTACTATTCATGAGTTACTATTCACGAGTTACTATTCATGAGTTACTATTCATAAGTTACTATTCATTCAGTGAGTACTATTCACGTAAGCGTGAAGATATTTTTTTGGAATTTCTATCTTTTGGTGTCTGAGTTACTTTCACGATACTCAAGACTATTCACGATATCTGACTATTCAATCAAAAATAAAATTTCTTCTTTTTTCAAAAATATATCTATTCTGATACTAGCTTTGATTGATCCATGTTTTGATCATTCTTGAATTTTACACCACTATGATTATTTTTGAGGTATTTTTTAACATGGATAAAACAAAGTACGAATCCTTAATCCTTAATCCTTGTCATTTTGTTTCACCGGATTCGCTTTTTTAAAAAATATTTTCATCATCCTCGCCTTAAATGATGATATTATTGAATATCTTTGGCTCGTAGTGCAAAGATGAATGATTTCTGAAGAATATCTTCGGGTCAGAGTCCAAAGATGAACAGTGTTTAGATGAACATGACCAATCGATGAATATCTTTGGCATGTAGTGCAAAGATGAATATTTGATTCCGTATGTATATTGATTGATGTTATCGGGATAAAAGATAGACGATGAACTTTTAAATTCATACATGTAAGATAGTAGTTTGCATTCTCTACTTAACTCTTCTAATGAATTATTATTTCATTGCGAATATTGATTTAAAATTTGTTGTCTATTGTATTCTATTAGATTTTTCCTGTCAAAGACTAACGGTAATTTGTTGTATATTATCTTAGTCATAATATTCTTTACTGGGCTAGTTGAACTCACCCTTTTTCTTTTTGTTCCATTTTTCTTCTCAGGAGGCGAGAATATAGCGAGTACGAGTCGGGGTATGGAATGAAGGTTTTAGAAAGGATTGTTTAGTAGTCCTCACTATTTTTGTAAAATAATGTATCAATAAATGTGATGAGGATTTATTTGAGTATAGATATTGTCTGAAGATAATATTTGTATTCAAACTCACGCTTTTCTTGTTGTAATAATAAAGTTGTAGTTGTTTCTGTACCATGTATTGACAACTCAGAATAGGTGATGTATACCTATTTTGGGGGCGTCACAACAATAGACAACCAGTTTAACTGCAGCGGAATATGCAATCCATTAAAAGAGTCAAGTAGAAAATAAAGTCTACTATCTTTTAGGTTTTAAAAGGTTTTCATCAATTTTTATCACTAAGACTCAGTTTAATGAATAAACCACAATATCTAATCATCCCTGTACTACTAGTCAAGGATTTTCATCAAATTATCAATGGTCATGACTATACCGAATCACCCCTGGTCATAATCATACCAAAACTATCCATCACTGCATTACAGGCCACTGAGGACTTTTGTCACATCATTTATATCAAGCCATGATTATACCGAATGATCCCTGGTCATAATCATACTAAGTTCATCTATGCACGTAAGCCAAAGATAACATAATATAACATGAGGATGATGACAATGACATAATAATTCAATAAAACAAGTTCAAGAATTATTTAATCCAGGAATTATTAACATCCAAATTGTCAACATGATAATGTTTTGTAGAGTAAAATTCAAGAATAATCAGAAGAATATTTCCATGAAAAGATACTGGATGAAACGCAAATATCAAAGATAATCTACTAATTTCATGGAGTATAGAAGTCAAAGTTTTAACCAACTGGGTATAATAAAGAATGGAATAACAAAAGAAATCACCATGCATGCGGTACTTGCAGATGTATAAAGTTATTCCAATAGAATAATAATAACGGAACCAGTCGTGAAATTCACACCGACAGGGATGATCCAATGTAATAATAAATGCCAATAATAAACAATGGAATCAAGTCCGGTAAAACACACACACACGTGATATTCCAAATGTAATAATAAATGCGGAATAATAAACAATGGAACCGTGTCCGTGTAAAACACACGCATGTGATATTCCAAATGTAATAATAAAGAATGGAATAATGTAAGAAGATCACCAAGTATAGGGGATTCCGCAGATATCAAAGTTATTCCAATGTAATAAATAAGAATGGAATAATATAAGGATTTCACCAAGTATAGGGTATGCTGGCGTATACAAAGTTATGTATAGGGTATGCCACTTTTACAAGTTATTCCAATGTAATAATAATGAATGGAATAATGAAGTTCTCTTCATGAATAAGAAAGAATAACACCCTTACGGTACAACAAATAATATCCCTTACCGTAAAAGACACCGGATATCAAAGTAGTGAAGTACCGTATTACTCTTCTTCTTTCTCTCTATAGATTTTCTCTATATAGTTTTTCTCTCTATAAACTTCTCTCTATAATTTCTCTCAGTAGTTTCAAAGTGAATTCGTAAAGAAAATAATGAAGGAATGAGCTTCATTTATAGGAAAATAGAATGCATAGTAATTAATCCATGAACGATCCAGATTGATTTACTTTAACTGACGGTCCATATTTAAAGCAAAATCTTTTAAATAAAATATCATATATTCTATTTATATAAAAATATTTTACTATGCAAACACTATGCAATACTATGCAAAACACTATACAAAACACTATGCAACACTATGCATAATAAAATATAATATATTCTATTTATGTAATAAACTTTAATAAAGTATTCGCTTTATATAAAAGATGTTTCGCTTTTATTACGTTAATAATACTGAATAAAACAAAACGTCATTATCGCTTATAATAATTCATATTATTAATCGACAATAATGGAATCAAACCGAAAGTGACTTCTCACATAAAGATCAATAATCAATACCGGTAATACTACTATGTAACCACATCGATTATTCGTACTTTTACTACCGAAGTAGTTCAACAAAGATCAACCAGTAAAACTTCCACAGTTATTTTCATAAAATATTTTGTTCGGGTGAATAGTAACTCGTGAATAGTAATTCGTGAATAAGAACTCGTGAATAGTACTCGACACAAAAAGTGTCCCAAATACTCGAAAGTGAACAATACTAGAGTGAATAGTAATTTCTTGAATAAGAACCCGTGAATAAGAATCTCATGAATAGTAACTCTCGACACAAAAAGTGTCCCAAATACTAGAGTGAACAATACTAGAGTGAATAGTAATTTGAATAATAATAACTTGAATAAGAAATCTCGTGAATAGTAACCGGTATTTTTATGACAACTTTTCTACTTTGAAAAATTTTCAAATATGACCTTTAACTTTAAACTTTTATCAATTTAACTATTCACCAAAATAAAAAAATTGAACACTTTTATTTCATAAAATTTGGGGTCTCACATGTTATTTTCTTCTCAAATGATATTATTTCTTCAATATCATTATACTGAAATATTGGTTAAAACTTTTTATCAAATTTAAAATTTTTTCATGTCGGGGTTACTATTCATGAGTTACTATTCACGAGTTACTATTCGTGAGTTACTATTCACGAGTTACTATTCACGAGTACTATTCACGAAGCATGATGATGTTTTTTATGAAATTTTTATCTTTTGGTGTCGGAGTTACTATTCACTTATACGACACTATTCACGTATACGGCACTATTCACAGAAAAATTAAATTTTCATTTTTCGTCCAAAATATCTATTATGGATACTAGCTTTGATTGTATCCATGTTTTGATCATTCTTGAATTTTACTCTACTATGATTATTTATGAGGTATTTTTGGACATAAAATAGCTGAAATACGAATTCTTAATATTTATTCTTTTGTTTCACTGGATTCGTTTCATTTAAAATATTTTCCATCATCATCCGTCCTAAATGATGATATAATTGAATATCTTTGGCTTGTAGTGTAAAGATTAATGATTTCTGATGAATATCTTTGGCCCGTAGTGCAAAGATGAACAGGTGTTTAGATGAACATAACCAACTGGTGAATATCTTTGGCCTGTAGTGCAAAGATAAATATTTAATTCCAGATATATATTGATTGATGTTACAGGGATAAAATATCGATGACAAACTTTTAAATTCATATATAGAAGATAGTAGTTTGCATTATCTACTTAACTCTTCTAATGAATTATTATTTCCGCTGCGAGGATTGATTTAAAACTGGTTGTCTATTGTATTTTATCAGATTTTTTCTTGTTGAAGACTAACGATAATTTGTTCTATGTTATCTTAGTAATAATGTTCTTTACTGGGCTAATTGAGCTCACCCTTTTCCTTGTTGTTTCATTTTTCTTCTCAGGAGGCGAGAATGTAGCGAGTACTATTCGGGATGTGGAATGATGGTTCTAGAAGTCGTTTTAGTAGTCCTCACCATTTTTGTAAAATAATGTATCAATAATTGTACTGAGGACTTATTTGAGTGTGGATATTGTCTAGATGACAATATTTGTATTTAAACTCATAATTTTTATGTTGTATTAATAAAGTTGTAGTTGTTTCGCACTACGTGTATTTTGACGACTTTTAATGGGTGTTGATATTGCTTTGGGGCGTCCACAACGCTTTTTAAAACAACACAGTTTTGACAATATAACTAAATAAAACAAAATTTAAAATAAATTTTGACAAAAAAATATATATACAATGACCTAAACGAAGAACTCCGAGCCCGGCCGACAGCGGTGCGCGTGTTGGTTCAAACTAAGTTTTGGCTAGGTCTGCTCTCCTCCACAAAAGTAGGATGTCCATTGAGGCCAAAATCCAAGAGCAATATAATTGTATATATACTACTCACTCATTGTTTAGTTATTAGTCGATGTGGAACTTAATTTTTCATAAATATTTATTATCATTTTTAAGGGTGATATTTAGGAGTTAATTTTTTATTCTACCCCATAAATTTGAGCTTCCAAATAAATGCATAATTATAATCTGCTCATGAAATATAACACATTGATATATAAATTCATTTCAAATATTTAATAAAACTCCCTTCAAATTTGACTCAAATTCTAACCTATCCACCATCATCATGACATGTAAAATTAAACTTTCTGTACACACCATAATAATATACAAGTTGATTTATATATATATATATATATATATATATATATATATATATTTTTTAAATTGTATAATCAAATTTGATACTATTAACTTGTAAAATGAGTTAACTATTCACAATTCATAATCGCATTTAATTATGATCATTTCTCTATATGTATATAGAGAGAGGAGAGAGAGTCACGCGCTCACACACAGTCAAAAGTGGGACAAAAATTTTAAGAACGGAGGAAGTGGCCAGCAGGTGTATGGCCATGGGCACATAACCCCGGCCCGGTCCGGCCCGTCCCTTCACCAAAAGCAACTTCATTTTAACTTATTCACCTGTTTAAGGAAAGTTATGTGTGGTGGATTTTCCTTTTAGTGATTTTTTCACATGAGTTATCATTATATAGGGATAAATAAGGTTTTGGTTATTATCTTTGAAATTAGGTTTTTATTGTGATTCTTAAAGCTTTTTTATTCTGATCGAATAATTATCTTTCAAAATTTACAAAATAGTCATTCCGTCCGATTTTAAAATCAAAAAATGTTAGGAATCTTGTTGTATGTGAGTTGATTTTGACTTTTTTTTGACGTGGAACACAACAAAAGACAAATTAAGCGGATTATTATAAGCACAAATGACCAAAACTATTAACTACTTCACTAAACAATTCCAAAACTAATAATAATAATAATACTAATAATTTCAAAATAATAATAATAAAAAAATGTTAATTTTTTTAGAAAAGTAACGCTTTTAAATTTTTTTAAAAATTAACGCTTTTTAAATTTTTAAAATTAACGCTTTTAAAATTAACATTTTATTATTATTATTATTTTGAAATTATTAGTATTAATATTATTATTAGTTTTGGAATTGTTTAGGTGAAGTAGTTAATAGTAGTTTTGGTCATTTGTATAATAATAATAATTGTTGTTCTTTTTCGTGTTCCACGTCAAAGAAAAAGTCAAGTCAACTTGCACAACAAGATTCTAACGCTTTTTGACGAAAAATCTGACAGAGTGACCATTTTGTAAATTTTGAAAGATAGCTTATTCGATCAGAATAAAAAAAATTTCTAGAACTACAAATGAAAAACCTAATTCTCAAAGATGTGATGTAATTCAAAACCTTATTTATCCCTCATTATATATATTCGCTTAAATTAATATATGATTATGCAAATATAAAATTTCATCTTTATAACATACATCTATAAATTAATATTTTAATGTCTTTTAGATAGATTGAAAATGAATCTCGTATTTTAAAATAAATATGGAACAAAAAACTAAATTCTTAATATTTATAAATCTTAAAAATAAATTCATTTTCTTTAAAGAGTATACACAAATTATACATAAAAAAATATACACAAATAGTATTAAAGAGAGAGAATAAGAAATGAGACATTTTTTATTAATATTCAATACATGAGCCCTATTATTAATGCATAACTTTTTATGTATAATTTGTGTCAAAAAATGTCAGAATCGAAACGGTTTGTTAACGAATCATTCTGTTGGAGAGACAGATTGTAATTTGTGTATATAAATTTATTTATTTTAAATGAAGTATTAAAAAGAACGAATTTTTGGTGATAGTTAGACTGTGAACGGCCCAAGGTTCATGCAGTAGGCCTCGCCCATCCATCAAAAATCGTGCTTTAATAGCATTTTTTAGCCCATCAAAACTCGGGCCTTTTTGGCCCAGTCCGTGAAGGCCCGACCCGCCCACGTGGCTCCATGAACTTTTTTTAAAAAATAAAATAAAATGTTACTACTTGTGGGTTGTGAAGCTTGAACACAAAACTTGTAAATAAATAATTAAGAATTCAAACCAACTGAGCTACAACAACTATTTGTTTTTAATGCAATCTTCAATATATTTTAACTATAATTGAAAACTATAATTAAGATATGTAGTTAATGTAGGTAATTAATTAATAATACTAATTTATAATACTATTAAAATTTTAATTGATTGAGATATATAGTTAATGTAGATAATTAATTAATCATGTTTGTTTGTATTATTGTTTATTTTATTATTTTTAATATTTATTATTATTACTATTTCTGGTGTAGCAAAGAGTTTGCAACAAAAAAAAATTATGGGTCCTTTACATAAGTATACAACAAATAGAAAGTAATTACAAGAAAAGTGCATCAACAAAATAATTACAAAAAGAGTGTAATTAGGACCCATATTACAAAAATAGTACAATTCAAATTAATAAGGAAACCTAAAATCAAGGACAAATAACTGCCATAATTAATAATTCAAATTCAAATTTTGGTAACTTAATAAAACTGAATTTAATCACTATCTTTTTGTGGAGCGCAGAGTTGCCCATAATTGCAAAGACTGCTTTCTAATTTCACTACATGTCTCTCATCCAAATCGACAAATGGTCCTCACTATTAGTCCTTCAGAACATCAAGAAGCTCACAGAGATATCTCATGAATCGGGGTTCCTCGCAATATAGGATACAAAGCAACATATATGTGGGCATTCAAGAGTCTAAATAATAAGTGTTAAACTTTGTCTATATATGTGGGCATTCAGTGTTCTGCGCTCCATAAAACTTAATAAATATTAAAATGGTTACCTTTGTATGAATGGTTGGCTACCAAACTGCATCACATTCAAATGAAATTGGTAACTTAATAAAACTAAATTTGTTACCTTGGTCTGAAGGTTTGGCTATCAACTGCACTATGAAAAAAAAATCTATAATATATTTTTTATAATTAATTGGTAACCCAATAAAACTGAATTTGTTACCTTTGTATTAAGGTTTAGCTATCAACTGCATTAATTAAAAAAAATCTATAATAGATTTTTTTTAATTAATTGGTAACCCAATAAAACTGAATTGACTACCTTGATTTAAAAGTTTGGCAACCAACTGCATGAAAGTTTGAAATTCTATACAGGTGTGAATGTTTGAAAGCCCTGTGTAAATGAAGAAGAAAGGTTCCTAAAGAACTGAAGGTGGCTGGTGAAGATGGTGGAGAGGCAAGGGGTGTGGTTGCATGCAGGAGTGCCTGTGAGGCATTTGGTGTGACGCCCCCAAAATAAGGTATACGTCACCCATCTTGGGTCGCCACTTACATGGTACATAAATCCAAATACAACTAATTATACAGCTGTCGTGTAAAATACGACAAAACATATGCTGTGAGTTTTAATACAAATATTGTCATCTAGAAAATATCCATACCCAATGGAGTCCTCATTACATTTATTGTCACACTATCTAATGTAATAGTGAGGACTACTAATGCTATCATCCGGACCGCCACCCTGCTCCCGACTACGTTCTCGCCACGCTCTCATTTCCTCAAGAGAAAAAGAAAAGAAAGGGTGAGCTCAACTAGCCCAAAGAAAAAATATTATGACTAAGATAATGAAGAATAAATTATCTTTAGCCTTCAACAAAGTGTTAAACCGATAAAATATAACAAAATCAAGTTTAACTGCAAATCTAACAAGCAATTCATTAGAAGAGTCAAGTAGAGAATAAAACCTACTATCTTCTATGATTTAAAAATGTTTTCATCAACTTAATCATTTGAAACTCAAATTTAATAAATAAACCACATCTTCTAATCATCCCCAGACACGCCAAGGATATTCATTAAATCATCAATGGTCATGATTATACCGAAAAATCCTCGGTCATAATCATACCAAAAAGCGTCCCATCAATGCACTACAAAAGCCATCAAGACTTTTACCACACCACTTATAACATCACAGCTTCATGATTATACCGAATGATCCTCATTCATAATCATACTAAGTCTATCTACGCACGTAAGCCAAAGATGACTTTCAACATAATATAAACATGAGGATGATGACAATGTTATAGAATTCAATTAAACAAGTTCAAGAATTAATTTATCCAGAACTAATAATATCCAAATTGTCAACATGATATTTCTTTGTAAAATAAAAGCCAAGAATGCTCGTAAGAATATTTCCATGAAAAGATATCGGATGAAGCGCAAATATCGAGATATTCCACTAGTTTCATAGAGTATAAAGTCAAAACTTTAACCAACCGAGTATAACAAAGAATATATAAAACTCGCAAATGGATTTTCACCCGTCATGCGCAGAATCCACGATACGATCATTTCCACAATTTAATAAGGAATGAATACAAAGGATCATTCACCACGCATGGCAACCATCCGTATGTGTTATTCCAATGTAATAATAAAGAATAATAATGTAAGAATTCACCATGATGCGATAGAGACCAGATGCATAAAAGTTATTCCCAATGTAATAATAAATGCGAATAATAAATATGGAACCAGTCGTGAAATTCACACCGACGGGATATTCGGGCTGTAATCGTAAATACGTAATAATAAATGCGGAATAATAAATGATGGAACCAGTCCTATAGATAAAGATGATGCTGATATTCAAGCGTAAATATAAATGACGGAATAATAACAGAGTTTCACCAAGTATGCGGTGATTGTGATAAACCTATTATTCCAACATAATCATAAAGAATGGAATAATGTAAGAAGATCACCAAGTATTGGGTGAACCGCATATCTCGGGTCATTCCACCAAGTATAGGGTAAATCAAGACATACAAGTTATTCCATCGTAATAATAAAGAATGGAATAACATAAGAATATCACCAAGTATAGGGTATATCTGCATATAAAGTTATTCCAATGTAATAATAAAGAATGGAATAACAGAATGGATTTCACCAAGTATAGGGTATCGCCACGTGATACAAGTTATTCCAATGTATAATAAAGAATGGAATAATGAATGTTCTCTTCAAGAAGAAAGAATAACACCCCTTACCGTAAAAAAGAACCTAATATAGAAGTAGTGAAGTAAAATACTCTTCTTCTTTCTTAATTCTATAATTTTCTCTATACTTTCTCTATAATTTCTCTCTCAGTTTCAATGAATTGTAAGAAAATAATGAAGGAATGAGCTTCTATTTATAGGAAAATGGAATGCATAAGTAACTAATTCATGAAACTATTCAAATTGATTTACTTTAATCGACTATTATATTTTAAAGAAAAATCTTTTAAATAAAATATAATATATTCTATTTATATAAAAATATTTTACTTATCTGAAACACTACGCAATACTACGCAAAACACTACGATCGTAATAAAATATAATATATTCTATTTATGTAATAACTTTAATAAAGATTCTATTTTATATAAAAGATGTTTCGCTTTTATTACGAATAAAACAAAACGTCATTATCGATGCTCCTCCCACCAACACGCCATTATCACTATAATAATTAAAACAAAACGTCGTTATCGCTTATAATAATTCATATTAATAATCGATAATAATTGAGTCAAACCGAAACGACTTTTACATAAATATCAATAATCAATACCGCTGTATTACTTTCAACAACGCCAGACATCAGACTTTTTACTACCGAGTAGTTCAACAGCTTTAACGGTGAAAACTCCGTCGTTATTTTCATAAAATATTTTGTTCGAATTGAATAAGAACTCATGAATAAGAATTCGTGAATAAGAACTCGTGAATAAGATCTGACACAAAAAGTGTCTCAAATACTCGAGTGAACAATACTAGAGTGAATAGTAATTTTGGTGAATAAGAACTTGAAATGAATAGTAACTCGACACAAAAAGTGTCCCAAATACTAGAGTGAACAATACTTTAGTGAATAGTAATTTCGATGAATAAAGAACTCGTGAATAAGAACTCGTGAATAAGAATCTCAGACACAAAAAGTGTCCCAAATACTAGAGTGAACAATACTATAGTGAATAGTAATTTTAGGTGAATAAGAACTCGTGAATAAGAACTCGTGAATAAGAATCAAGGTATTTTATGACAACTTGTCTACTTTGAAAATTTTTCAAATATGATCCTTAACTTTAAACTTTATCAATTTAACTATTCACCAAAATAGAAAAATTGAACACTTTTATTTCATAAAATTTGGGGTCTCACATTTGGACTTGACCAATCTGTCAAGAAGCGGTGGGAGTTTGCAAACCCAACAACTTGTCGTACCATCTTTAAGAGAGCTTGCCCAAGTATATAGTTATGCGTTTGATGATGGCACCAACATTTTCACACGCAAGGCCTAGGAATATTCCATCATATTTTGCCCCAACATCAATCTGTAAAAACTCTTCCTTTTCTCATATTTCTTTTTTTTTTCGCATCAAGAACGATAAATGAAGAAGAAAAGCGCGGAGGAGGCGGTGGCGAGGCCTCGATGGACATATTGACGCCACGCCAGTATTAACCGAACTCGTATGGCTATCGCTTAAAAAGCGGCTGGGGTCCAAATCCCAAAAGGATTTCATCTGCTTTTGGGGACGACGAAGGCATCATCTAATTAGAAGTTAATGATCTCTTCTTGCTGGACGAAGAGAAGATGAGTTGTTGTTGTTGTGAAATGCTCGCCCATTATGAGTGATAAGTGGAGAGGGGAGAGAAAAAATAAAGAGATGGAGGGGGTTGTGGGTGTGTGGATGATGAAGGGAGGAGAGAGAAAGTGTTAAATTGCAACCTATTAAAACACTCAGAATTAAAAGGATAAGAATACACTTTTAATGTAAATAAAAACATTAAATGCATTAAATTGTAAATATTATATGAGTGCACTATTGATGTAATTAATTTTAAAAATATATTAGAATATGTAATTGTTCCAAAATTAAAGGAGAAACTCATGTATACCTTACACTACCACGAGCCTCATATTTCCAACCCTACCTCCTACCTGCTTTGCCGTGTCTAGTGATAATTAATGGAAAATGACATACATGTCCATAAATATTTGATAAAATTAATGAATTATGATAAATGTGGAAATATATACAATAAAATAAAATAAATTAAAATAGAACCTTTCTTAATTATTATTTATTCCACGTATGCAGTGGCATATCTATGTGGAGGGTAAAATATGCAGTGTCTATGCTGAACTTTTTTTTAAATTTAGGGATAAGGATAAAAATAAAACTTAATAAACTCAAGGGGGCATATTTATAAAAAAATTAAACTTAGAGAACAAAAAAATATTTAAATTATTACTCCTTAGTCTAAAAAAAATTAAACACAATATATAATGTATTCAAATTCTGACTTTCTAACTCGCTAAGTTTTAACTCTGCACTTCATACTTCGATCTAAAAAAATTTACTCTTATTGATAAATTCACACATGTATGTATGCACATACGTCTTAATTATTATTGAATAGAATTTTTTTATAATATATAACTGGAGTTGGAGTCATAGTTAATTGAATAAAGCCATTTTCGTTGCTCAACTTGTCTAATATTTGGACCCCTCGGTCATAATTTATACTACTTTTCTTTTAAAATTAAAATTAGGGATATATTTTATATTTTTAAAATCAATTCGTAAATTTAAAATTAATATATAAAGTTCATTATAGATTATAGCTCCTCTGCCCTTATATATATATTAATGCGTATCCAAATGTTGCATTATACTACTTTCAAAATTTATCCTAAACTTTAGGCATTTTACCGATAATTTATTAGAGTGAACGGAAAATTCAAAATCAATTATATTTTGTTATATCTATCTAATAAAATACAAATGATTTTAAATTTTTCGCTCACTCAATAAATCATCTGGTAGTTTCAAAGTTGAGATAAATCATCATTCATCGTATGATCTTAGGAGGCACGGGACCAAATATATATATATATAGAGATGTGTCCGCCGCTCCCCAGACCGTACCAGATGTGATTTATCCCAAATTTTAGATTTTATGAATTTATTGAGTGAGGGAAAAATTCAAAATCATTTTTATTTTATTATATATATATATATATGCACGCGAAAAAACAAAACATCATAAAAGCTCACTCGTGATTCCTATCCCGGACACAGACGCCGGAAAATGGACGAGTCGTGGAGAATGCCAATGGGAATGTCGGCAACAATCCCGAATGCTCCCCGCAGGAAATCCACCGAGGAGACCTCTCGGAGAACTTTTCACGGGGAATCCAAGAGGCTAGTCCCCGAAGAATTCGACGACGTCTTCGGTGGGCCACCACGCAGCGTCCTCGCCCGCCAATTCTCCGGTGGCGAATTTCCGCGGCAGAGTTTCTTCTACGAAGATATTTTCCGAAAGCCGGAGAGATTCAATCCGGCGTGGAGTGGACGGAGCTTGCCGGCGTTCAGAATTCCGGCCACTGGAGTAGCTGGCCGGAGGAGTGAAGAGTTTTACAATGATGTATTCGGGATGGATTTCGAGGAAATTCGGAGGTCGAGGTCGAGATCGAAGTCGAAAACGAATTCTAAGTCCATGTCGAAGTCGAATTCGTCGTCGGTGTTGAGTTCGGAGGGTTTTAGTCCGTTCCGGCCGGCGATCAGTGACGACGACGTTTCGTTCTCCGTGTTTGCTTCAAAGCTCAGGTAGTTTACTGGTACTAACTGCTACTGTTTTTTTTTTTTCTGTTTTCAGCCATTTTGTCATATTAACATTTTTATCTTGTCTTTAAATACTGTTTTGAGGAATTGGTTATATCTGGTAAGCTTGATTTTTAATTTTCCCAATAGGGGCAAGAACATCAGTCACGAAAGTAAGAACATCCATATTCCATCCAGAAGTAAAATTGCAAGGAATTTTTACCCCAAAATGAGTAGAAGAAAAAAATGGTTAAAAAAGATTACAAGGTAACAAGGGAGTGGTACAGAAATTTAATATTGTGATATAAAGTTCAATTTAAAATCTCTCTTGATTAAGATGTCAAGGCTGGATTAGCCCTGGCATCTAGCACTTGGGATTAACTGATAGATTTATGAGTTGGTGGGGTACAACCGAGTGACATTGAAGTTAGCAAATTGAGATGTTATAGTTGGTTAAATTAGATCTGTGAAATTGTGACAGGCAATTTGGCAATCTGGACAAAGAGAGCCATCCATGGCATATATAGTATTTCAAGTCTAATCTGTGCACTAACTCCAAATGTACCTAACTTCTAGTGGATTTGGGATGAATGGTACAATCTCAATTTGAGATCCATCTTTTGGGATATGAACTCAAAGCAAAGCAATATACTTTACCATACTAACAGAATATTTTCACAATATTTCCTAAATATCTTAATGTTGTTATATAATTACAGCTCGTTGGAAGAATCATAGGATGACACCATGGCTGACATGTGTTTCAAGAAAATACAACTTTCTTGAGTCTATCTGTATTTTAAAGTTTAAAGTTTTGGACTATCAAGAGCTACTATGAGACAGGCTGGATTTTTCAAATTCCTTTTTTCCGTTGTTGAAGACATAACACCAAGCTCTTCTGTCTAATAGAGGATTGGTTTATGGTTGTTCATATTTCTTTATCGATATCATGACGCTCATGAAAGATCAACTAGCTTCTCTTTTTTCCGTTTTTAAGATTCAACGCTGGTGCTTGCTCTGAAATAATTACCTTGTCTTGATTGAGTTAATAAAACTTGGGTACTTTGAGGCTGATTACAAAATGTTCCGAAATCTAAAAGATGGAAATGTTCAAGATGATTTTGAATCTATGATCATCACATTACTTCCTATAAAAAATTAACAGTTGAAATTTAAGAATCATGTTCTGAGAGGTGCTTATAGAAACACATCTCTTAAGTGCGTGACTGCTCAATTTTTTTTGTTCTTATGAATGTTTTTCTGAATCTGAAGGCCAATAAACGTCCCATCTAAATGGAACACATCAACGGTGATGCATGAAGTACGACAAAGACAACAAGGCATATCAGATTTTTCATGCAGTCGTCCTTCCTTCGTTGAAAAACAATTTGAAAATGAACACATTGAGAATTTCAAAAGTACCCATTTTGGATTTTCTCGGCGGGTCACTTCTCCAGAAACCATTAGTCTTGGTCCAAATTCTTATGGAAGTGTCAAAGTATCAGTGGAAGACCTGGAACTCAACTCCCCTTCGTCTGTAGGGTCCTCACTTTGTCAAGAACAAGAAGCCAAAGCTAGCAAAATTGAAGATGAAGTATTGCAAGAAGAAGAAGAAGATGATGACGAAGTTGTGAGCTCTTATGTCATTGAAATTAACTCTGACCACAAGGAAGAGACAGATGAAGCACTAGGTGTTGATGAGGCAATTGCATGGGCTAAAGAGAGGTTTCAGTCACATAGTTCACTAGAAGAGTGGAGTATGAGACAACATGAGAAAGAATTATTCGCAGAAGTGGCAGGTAATGTATATTGCCTTGCAGCAAAACAAAATTACACGTGGAAAGATTTATAAGAGGCTGCTAACAATTTTCATTTATTTTGTAAAATACTGCAGAAAGGGCCACTGTGCTTCAGTTTTCAGATGGGCATATAGATGGACGTGGATCACTGCACTTACAAGGGGTAAAAAATTGTTTTATGGAGCAGAGATCATATTGATTAAGAGAAAATAATATTAATAATAAAGACTTAAAAGAAACTATTGCTGGCAGATCTGTCTTTGAACAGAAAATTAAACAAAAAATACGGGTGATTTGTGAAAGAGCCCTTCCCCTTAAAATATAACTTCGCATAGCTCCATATATCCACCATATAGATGAGAAAAAGAAATAAAATTTAAAATTTTAATTTATATATATATATATATATATATATATATATACACACACACACACATGTATATATACCTTTACTGTTTCTCCCACTAGCTATATGAATCATATATTCTGTATTGAACATTAACCTATTTTTGTGAATCTGTTGAGAGAATGGAAAGAAATACGGAGGAGTTAGTTATGCTTCATTGACTTGCCTTTTTGAAGAAGGTTAGAAAATAAAGGCGGAATTCTTAATTTTACATGTTAATTCATTGTTTCTTTTCATCACAGGAAAACTGTTGAGAGAACATAGGTGCATATGAATTTTATCTAAGATTGAAACTAAATATGAGGGAAACCTCTCTTTCTTCTACTTCTTTTTAAGTTCTGTGTCCTTGCCAAATTCCCAAAACCAAACTAAGCCTAGAAGCTAAGACTACCACTTTTATGCAGGTCAAAATGCAAACAATAGTTCCAAATGATTATGGATTCCGCCAAAGGTCATATTCCTCCTTAAATCTTAGATAAATATGGTATTTGAGTCCGCTAAAGTGCTGTGCTTTGTGACTTGGAGATAGCATATGGGAATCTAGGGAAGGATATGTAATGATATTAAAGAAAAATGGTTGTTCCTAAAATTCAGGAATTACATTAACATTGCATATTCCATTTGCTTGCGCCTAAAGCTTCTGCCCAGAAAAATGTGCCTTTTTTGGATGATAAGGTCACTGATTAGCTTTGTTTCCTTTTTGCTCCTTTTGCAGGATGAGAAACCAAATACATGTATAGAAGAAGAAGAACAAAGAAAAATGGATGAAGTTGTAAGTTTCTCTAACTATGAACTAAGTATGTACTTGTAATATTATGCTTATGTTGGATATATACTAGAAAGAAACTACATACATATATATATGTATATATATATCAGAATCAAACCTCTATAATGAATTATAATTCCTGTAATTTAAATATGATGTAGGAATAGGATATGCAAACTTCTAAGATGTACTAAACAGTTACATATATACTACAGGTAAATGAGCATGTGCTAAGTTTTCATAACATAACCCCCAGTAACATTCTATGCCCATAAAGACACAGAAACTTCATTCATCAACATTGCGCATAAAGTACCACCAATGTCCAATTTTTTGTGCTTATTTCATATTTACTAGAGATATATTTAGTAGTATTTTGAATAGTTGCTTAAGAAAGATATGATCACCTATTAATAGTTGTTGCAAAATTTTGATGATTTGGTTTTGATATTATACCAAATATCTTCTCAATGATGAGGGAAATGTCTCTATAATGCCAATTCCAAACTCCAAAGTGGCTAAAACTAGAAGCACATGGTTGGAAAAATATTACAGGGTCATGTTCATAATAACTTGCTGGAATTTTTTTTCAACTTATGGTGTCAATCAAGACTCGACAACTTACTCCTTTTTGTAGAATATATTTCAGCTGTTTAGACATCCGAAAAGATTGGCTATGTACTCCCATATATCCTCTTCTTTTATCTTTCATATTTCAGAATAAGAAGCAAGGTTTTGATAAACTTTTTATTCCTTTGTGTGAAATACAGAAGGAGATGGAATTATTGGATGAAGATATAAGGTTGTGGTCATCTGGAAAGGAAAGGAACATTCAGTTGCTGCTCTCAACACTACATGATGTAAGATTGATCTCCACGGATGATATCTTTACTTTTAAGTAAAATCCTCTAAAATGATTGAGAGTACTTTAGCTGATGTAGATGGGACTTGAGTATTTATGTGTTAAATTATCAGATATTATGGCTGAATAGTGGCTGGTATCCAATCCCTCTAACAGACCTGAATGAAAGCTCACATGTGAAGAAGGCTTATCAGAAAGCGCGACTGTGTCTGCACCCTGACAAACTGCAACAGAGAGGTGCAACTCTCCCACAAAAATATGTTGCAGAAAAGGCATTTCCAATCCTTCAGGTAAATTGGTTTTTGCATAGAAGTGAGTGCACGCGCCTGTGTGTCTGCCTGAGCACCAGTATTTTTTTCTTTTTCAAATTTATGTTGCCTGTAGTGCAAAATACCTTAATATGGAACAGCCGAAACCACAACCTTAGCCGAGACAGAAAATGGACTGTGCATTTAAATAGATGAACTTGAAATGTAGAAATTTGGAGTTCAAATTTAAGTATTTAGATTTGAAATAGGAGACACAGAAAAGTGAAGTGGAAAGAGATTTCAATCAACCCATCACCGCTCCTTGTTTTTACAATTTTTTTATTACAAACCCATAGCTTCCGGTTTTCATCCATTCATGTTGTTATAATATAAATGAAACTGAATCAAATTAAGCAATACATCTAAATGAGTAAATGTGGCGCATTAATTTTAAATGCAAGCCAAGTGTATTAGGTGATAGCTAAGCACTCTAAAGAGCCTTTGCCATTGTTAGATATTGGTGCTGTAAATTCTTATATAGGGCAATTTCTGATTTTTCATTATGATGATTTATAATATAGTTACTTTTTATTCATATACAGGATGCCTGGGCTGCATATATCTCTCAAGACATCATCATTTCAGCTCGAGGATAGGGGGATATGTCAACTGGGTTAAGCCCCTTTAGATACTCAAACAGCCTAGGCAACAACTATTTGTGTTTTACACAAGTAGCTCAAACAACAGATTGAACGACTTCTGCATCATCTTTCACCAAAAAATATCTGAAATTTTGTAAGTTAAAGATCTGTACAGAGGAGGATCATGCAAGTTTTGTATCATATAGTGGTGTTATAGGAAGCGGAGTGATTATTGTGCCGATGAACAAGATAACCGGCGACTTCTGTTTGTATCTTGCTTGTTATTTGCCAGAATTCTTAAGCCAAATGAATGAAATCTAGATTTTCCTCGGGCACATGTATGCTTCCAGAATACATGGCATCTACAATTTATATCGACATCCATCATTTTATTTATACAATGTGATATCAGCATCAGAATCTCTTTAATTAACTCGAACTGTTGAAACTCTTCTGCGCCTTCAAGAAATGGTTGATAGATAACTGTTGTTTATAATGTGATCCATCCCACATTCATTATATTTGTTGAATCAGTCCAAGATAAACAATCTTCGCAATATATTTTACAAAGAAAGAATTCCTGTTTAATGCGGCAAATAATGTTTCCTATTTTTAAAAGAATCCTCCCACTTGACAGTATAATTTAGTTCACAAAGGAAAACATGCAAAAATCCATCCCATAGCTTTAAGCAATTAAAATATATTACAACCCTTCTTTTTGAAAATTCTCATCAACATGTACCTTGAAAGGAAGCCGATAGTCAAGACGATACAGTATCTGCACCTGTAAGAGGAGAGAGCGAATTCGGTAAATTCACATGTTAGTGAACAAACAAGAACTTGTTTGGTAGTCCCCTAACCATTTTCATTTTGTAGAGTATTTTGATATATGTAAATTTCCAATTTTAAATGATATCTAAAGATGATTAGCTAGGAACAAAATGGTGAATTCTCTTACAATTATAAATAAGTTCATTCAAAATGACAAGTTACATATCACAATACCATACAAAATGTAAATGGTTCAATTCAAAGTGAGGGCAACCAAACGGACCATAAAATTATTCAAAAATGCACATTCAGCAACTTTAAGACCTCTTGCGGGATATTATATCAAAATATCTACATAGACGTAGTAACTGCTAAGTAATGGCAATCACTGTAATTTAATAGTTTACTAACCATCATTTGCTTCTTTTGCTTCCTCTCCTGTTTTCCAAACAATATCTTTCAATCCAGTTGAGAGGTTCTTGTAGAACTGTGTATTCAGGACAAAGAACAACAAAATGAGCTTTTAATAAAATTAAGAACAAAAATTGTAAATAAAATCTGGTGCACACTCATGCGCAAACACAAAGAAGCAGAACCAGTACAAGATGGGAGGGAATAGGGAAGAAGATATGAAAATGGCATCCGCAGTTAGGCATACAGGGTAACAGCTATGAAGCATGGACTCAGGACGCAGATGCAAAATGACACGAAACACAGGACACTACATTTTCCAAAAATACAGGATACAATACGTCGAAGGATACATTAATTATATATATATTAAATGTATTTCTATAATAAATATGTTCAAATATGGGCAGCCACAAAAAATGCAGCCATGTCCAAGGGCATGCCCTGATGTGTCCCTTGGCGTGTAGCCCGTAACAGTAATGTTGAGCACATTGCAGAGGAGGAACATAAATGAGAATAACATAACCAAATTGAATGCAACAGGTGCAACATTTAATCCCATACCTTGTGAAATTCCAAGGTGTCCCCTCCAGATTTCCGAAGCTCGACCATGTAAAGCGAGGGAGCCACCTCAAAAATCTGGAACAAAAATAACATGTGGATCAATTTTATAAAAACATTGATTAGTTTCATACAAGTTCTCTTGTAATAGACAACTCCTGAAGGTGCTGGGGTGGGAACCTACCTCAGTTGCAACAGAGAGATGACCCTTACGGCCAGTCTTCTCCCCTTGCAGCTTCATCTGAAGAATAAAACCATGAAATATTTTATTGGAAGTGGAAAAGAGTTACAATTCACAAAGGGTGCATAGATAAAGTTGACAAAGTCAACCATTAAACACACGAACCTCGGAGAAATCACGCAAGTGATACAAGCCAACAAGAACTAGACAAAGCTAATACAAGGTAAAATATGAAGACCAAGATCAATATTGATAGCTCAAATCCAGATACTTAAAATTTTAATTTGAGTAAATTCAACAGCTAAATCTTGGTGAATGGAGGATATAATACAGTCAAAAAAATCAGGATGACGTAAGCAGTTACTAAAGAAATTGCTTGAACTCAGAAACTACTCTACGTAAAATTTTATCCTGGAAATAGCACAAATAGATAAATTTAAAGTTAATCAAGGGTGAGGCAAAGAAGCAGAATATTTATTGCACCTTGTAGTTATTTTTCTTTACGTCAAAACCCAAGGGCGCAGCAGCTTCCTCTATTTTTGAGATTATCTCGTTGGCAGGATGTTTGGATGTAAACCTTGTTTCCCGTTTTACAAGCCCCTGAGCATCAAAGGAATGTTAGATTTCTTAAGCTTTATGGTACTTGTCCTCCTGGATAAGCACATGACAGCCTTTAACTATGAGACTTGAAAATACAGTTTTAAAAATTTAACACTTAATTTTCTAGTCGGTAGAGTATCAAACTAGAAGAACAGTATCATTACTAATCACACAATGCAAAACATGGAGTGGATAACTAGCAATTCTCTAGAAGGCACTATAAGGATTATAATTAGAGATACCATTCTGATCTATCAGAGAGTGATACAGATATCTTACATGAGTGCATGGATTAACTAATGCTAAAAATCTCCCAAAATAACTTTTATGTACAAAGTTCAATATTTGAATCTAAAAGCCTGAGCATACCATTTGTTTTTCAAAAAGAGAACTGAGGTTGAGACCCTGTGATTTAGAAATGAGCTCAAAAGCATTCATAGTAACAGGCGCTGCAGACCGTTCTTCCCGCCTCTCCACAACTAGGTTTGGGGAGTCCTGTTATTCCAAGAGTAACAAGCATGTAGTTAATATAAATTACTAAAATGATAAAAGGTTCTGGCGAATAAAATATGACATGAGACAACAGAAGACTCACCCCGGTTTCGCTAAAGATAGCATCTACATCATCGAGACTAACATTTTCTTGCTCAAATCTAGGGGGCTGATATCCTTTCTTAAACCACTCATTCTCAATGACCTCTGCTATGGTTATTCGCTGATTCAGAAATAAAATTATATAGTAATTTGATTTGATATAATTAGTAAAATAAAGCATATGTAACTCGATCAAAGTCAACTTCAAACTCTAAACTCTTTAACAACGTAAACTCAAAAGTCAAAATACATTGAACAAATAAAAAAAGTTTAAAACTGCATTTCAATTATGTAAGGAAGAGATATAAATCGACATACTGTCAGTGGATTGGGGTCCAGGATTCTTTTGATTAGTTTCTTTGCACTGGAGGAGAACCATGGAGGACCTGTAAAGTCAGCTTTAAATATCTGCAATCACGTGAAATCCATGTAGAGCTAGGTTTAAACTTCAAATCAAGTAAAAAGCACATAATAACATAATCTTAGATGAGCGTTAGAAGCATAAAATATTCTCGGACCATAACAGGGAGATATCTTCCCATTACCTACAAGTCCCTTCTGTAATGTGCAGCCTAGACATGTCAACTAGACATGCGAGCCATGGATTACCTTCTATGTCATACTAATTGACTTTAAATATTGCTCTTTTACTTTGTGTTACAATTGTAACTTAATTTATATTTAAACACTTAGCATGTGGTTTCTAGGAATTTCTCTGTATTTGAATTTCAGGCTGCAGCTACATGATCCTGCTGACTGCACACGATGTAATATCTTACACACTTTAAATCCAAGTCAGCGACAATCACTTCATTGTAAATGCAACTTCAACTATGGCTTAGATAAAATAATAACAGTAAATAAGAACTTCAGTTGGTGCTTAGCATACAAATTACTTTTTTTTAAATTCCAGTTATCGTTTTTTTTATTGTAATATACAACTATTGAAGCATTTGTAAAGTGGGTGACTGAAAACTGAAAAGGTTAAAGGTCTGCAGTGGTGTTGAATTTAATTGTCATTGATTTATAATACAAATCAAACACTTTATCCATCTTCATGTTATTATAAATGATCAAAAAGTAATTTTGCTATTTCCCTCGCCACAAAGAAACATAATATAAATGAGAGTATGAGTAAAATCATTACAAATTCTGTCAAGGCAATTGATCTCAATAAGTTTTGCAAATAAACACAAGGAATATAAATCACCTTTTTGTATAATGCCATGAGGTTGGATTCTTCGAAAGGCAAATAACCTGCCATAAGGACAAAAAGGATTACACCGCATGACCACAGATCTGCCTTAGCTCCATCATAACCTTTATTGTTGATCACCTACGGAAGTGATTAATCAAAATTAGAGGGGAAACATGTGGATTGGATGAAACAAGTATTATTAAAGTGCTCCAAGCTAATAATATACCTCAGGAGCAACATAATTAGGAGTTCCACACGTCGTATGTAGTAAGCCATCTTCCTAAACAAAATAACAACTTCAATTAAGAACAAACTTATGCTTAAAGAATTTGTGTAAAATGGATAATATGATTTGGTACACTACACTTGAGAATTGAAGCAATGCAGCGGAGTAGATGCTAATAGAATGACGGAGTGCTTAAAAAGTCTACCACATTTCCTCCAAGTGGAACATGGATCACATTACTAGCAAACCAGACAAGAAACCAACATACTCACTCGAACTTGTTGAGGTAGTGCACTCAATCCAAAATCTGAAACCTTAAGAACTCCATTTGCATCCAGCAGCAGATTTTCTGGCTGTAAATTAGAAATTGAATAAAGATATAAATGGTGGTGTTTATTGTCTCCTATGCCTTAATCACACTGAATACTGAATTATCTACTATGTTTCAACAAATAAACAGAAAATTCCAACCTTCAGATCTCTATGGAAAACGCCTCGGCTATGACAGTAATCCACTGCATTAATGAGCTGCTGGAAATACTTCCTTGCTTCATCTTCTTTCAGCCTACCCTTAGAAGCCTGGATCAAAAAGAACAGTACGTAATCCCACAATCGTAACAGCTTCATAGAACAAGATGCATCAGAACCAAACCGACAACTGAAGCAATCATAAACTTACAATTTTGTCAAAGAGTTCACCACCGGTAACGAATTCCAGTACAATGTATATCTTCATCTTGCTTGCCATAACCTACATCAAAGTGTGTAAAGTCACTTAAGAAATATACAAAATCACATATACAAAGACGGAAATACCTATATACATGGTCATGAGGAATTGCAAAAATACGAAGTCAAGTTACAGCTCTCATGATGAAACCCATTGTTACAAATCAACATTTAAAAGTACATAATTCTCGATTATATAATGGCCGTAAGATAGAAAATAAATAAAGGTGGGCTGTTGGGTCAACAGTTGTTCAATTAATTGTAAATACAAAAGAAAAAAATGAAGTATGCAAATAAGAAACTAAAAACTAAAAAAGAAAGCTAGAACATTGTACAAGCGAAATTCAATGATAACTAAATGAGAAATGTAAGAACTACATTCTAACCTCATACATACGGATAACGTTTGGGTGTCTGACTAATTTCATGGTTGAAATTTCACGTTTAATCTGCAAAGATCAAAGACATGCAAAGTTACATATATTATGGGAACAAGGGCACCAATAATTAGCATACAATCTCAAACTATATATATGAAGAAAATTACTATATCACTAGCGTAAATTTTTTATCGGATACAGAAAGAAATTGTAGATGATGCATAATTCATTTTCTTCTCGTGAACACAAAATCTAATCAAATCAGAACATCAAAAGGCAGATAACACACAATTATTACATGGTGTTTGAATATAGTGTAGTGTACTCTTAAACAACAGAGTTTATAATTTAAAACGAGTTGTAATCGTAACTAGCAACTTGGTCAGAGAGGAATTTCATGGCATATAATTTTTTCTCAGGAAGGAAATAGATTTTTAAGATAATTTACTTTCTTTGTTTTTCATAGAAGGTAAACTATTAATTCCATTAAACCTAGTTATACTCACTATCATACTAGAAGTTTATATCTTTGTAATGTCTTAGGCTAACTCTTAGCTGTTCTGCCTGCTATGGAGTCCCAAGAGCATCAACCTTGAACAAAAGTGAAGTGGGATAAAAAATATGAATAAAAAGGTGAGCAAGTTTTGATATTGTTTAACTTGTTTACTAATTCCACAATACCATTTTTAAGAATATAAAGCACATCCACTTCTGAAAAAAGTTCTTTTTGACTGCTGTGGTTCACTTATAACTGTCAGATATATCAGTACTGCATAATTTAAATTCAACCGAGCTTTCTCTCTTACTCTCAGTAGCACTAATTATGTTTTTCTCAAACAATTTTAAAGGGCCGTAATCAAGTAAATACTCATTCTTAAGAGTAATCCTAAAATAATAACTTGCAACAAAATGAATCCAGAGACGAGAAATCCAACCCAACTAATCAAATTCCCCATTGTTGTTATCCCAATTCATCAGTTTTTTCCACATTTATACAAAACCTTCAGTTGACAAAAAATAAACTCAATTCAATATATTTTCAGCTCAAACCCTATAAAAAGTCAACTCAACATCAGAATATTCTTTACAGACACAAAATGCATCAAAATAATCAATTACTAAAGATCAAACTGGAATCACAAAAAGAAAGAGAAAGTGACTGAAAGTGCATGAGGAATTGTCATCATACCTGGCCAATCATCTTATGCTTGAGAATTTTCTCTTTATCAAGAATCTTAATAGCAACATTTTCACTAGTCTCTGTATTCCTTGCAAATTTCACCTTTGCAAATGATCCTTCCCCAAGCGTCCTTCCCAATTCATACCTCCCCACTTTAGTCCTCCCACTCCCCCCACCACTGCTTGAAGGTTTTGATGCCATTTTCCTCTATCTCTATATATGTATCAACCACTTTCTCTCTCTCTATATATATATATATAATTATATATGTGTATAATACACACCTTAAAATCTCTCAGCTTGACACGAGACTTGAATACAGATACCATCCATGGTTTCTCTCTCTCCAAAATTCAATCTTTTTTCTCTTTTTAAAGAGTACCCATCTTTTCTACCTCAATAAGGATGCTTTTTTCTCTCTGTAAAATGCAAGATCTAATACAGATACCATCCATCTTTTCTTTCTCTTTCCCGGACCAAAATCAAGTTTTGATACACATACCAACCATGAATTCTCTTTATAGCTATATATTAGTAAAACCCAACTCAAGATCTCTTCTTTTTACAAGGCTGCCAGACCTGAGACTTTTCCACACTCATCTTCCCAAATAAATTTATTTCCTTTTTCTATATAAAAGCAATAAATACAAATACCCTTCTCGAAAAAACAGCAAATACACCCAAAACAATCAAACCAAAGTACAGAGAAATCGAAATAATTGAGCCCAGAGGAGAGAGGAAGTGGACAAAATAGACTCCATTGATGAGCTGGGTCGGATTTGATTTGGAAAAATTGGGAGATAGTAATCGTCGAAAAGTGTTTGATTACATAATTTTCGAGAAATCGAAATGATCGGGTCCTTCTGATTGTTCCTGTGCTTTTCTAATTTCCTTTGTTTTTTGTTTTGGGTTGGGAAACGAATGAATGTTGCTGAATCTTCGGCGACGGAATTGGGATTTCAATTATTACAGAAAACAATACTCCCCCACGAAGGTTGTTTCTGGGGAAGACCTTATTCAATACGGACCATTTTTTCAAACAAAATCATATTTCTGCTAGGGGAGTGGTTAGCATGTAGTTCATTTTTTTTGGTAAGTTTCTATTAATTAATCAATAAAATTGCTATAACGTAGGCGGTCTTAATATTATTAACGTTCTATTACCAATTGATAACTTACCGAAAAATAAACTTCATGTTAACCGGATATTTCTGCGAGGGCTTATCAATTTATATTTTAATTTTTGTTATAAATAAACATATTAATTACTTATTTATGTTAATTTTTATATTGTATACTAAATTTACTCATGATATAAATTGATATATTTTTGAGGTTTAAATAAAATGACTCAAATATAACACCATCTTTTATCCGCATAAAGAAAATTTATATATGGAATATTCTTTTTTGTTGAAAAAGAGAAAGTTTATTATTTTTATAAAGAGGGTCTTATATAAATGTTAATTTTCTACTCATAAAATTATAATTTTTCTTCCTATATTACAATGAAAAAACATTGAGGAAGAAGATGACAATCTTTTGTTTGTTTGTAAGTTTGCTTTTTAAAAGTATAAAAATCGATTGATATATATATATATATATATATATATATATATATATATATAGCTACGGACCGAATCATCGCCCGATCTATCGCTAAAAAGGGATGAGCAAAGGTGAGGGTTTTCATTTCAACATGTCTAATATAGACTATTGAAAAACTGAAACTCAACTTTTGTGGAATTTAGTAAATTAAAATAATTAATTTTCTTTTAGTGTAAATTTAGTTCAACTCAATAAATAGAGCACTATTATTATATATAAAATGGTCAAGAATTATAAAACTCCTGCAAAAATTATGATACTCTTTATATAAATTGGTCGTGTACTTGTTTCCGCATCGTACCTACTAATCTCGGATTAAATCGATATTTGCCAAGATTTTTACTATAACTTAATCACCTAGGTTGTAGAAATCTATTTATTAATTAAGTTTAGAAAACTTATGGGAGGTTTAAGGTTTTAATTATAATATAATATAATAAAATAAATGTTGAACAAGTGGCACATATCTATTTGTCAGGAACAAACTTCTGATGGAGGACCACTATTTCAATTCGGTGTCTTTGATTTTTGATGCCCTACAATACAATAATAATGACTAGTAATTTATTCACATGTGATGTGAGCTTATCCTTTCATTATTATCTTATTTATATATTCTATAAATAATGAGTTTTAAAATATAAAAATTTCTCTTTAGTTGCCACACTTACACACTTTATTTACAGCATTAGAGTATAAAATCTCTATTGTTAAATATTATTCAGTATGTATTTATTCTCACATCGTTTTATTTTTTCGACAAAGACAAGACGCCGTTTCTCGTGTGACATCGCTTTTAATGTAGGATTTGATGCACTTTTGATAATTGAGGAGCGTTAACGAATATTAGCATTAACAATAGTGATAGAAAATATTCAATCAAGTGAGCATATTAGTAATAATATGTTAAGAATTTTTTGTTATTTTTATAATTTTAAAAATAAAATATATTTTATGAATTCTATAATAAATATAATAAAAAATTGTAGAGTATAAATATGTTTAAAAGAAGAATGTACAACAATGAAAAATGATATATATATATATATATATATTATGATCTGAGAGTTGTCTTGTTAATTGCTTAAAATAATCAGATAACATTAAATATGAAATTAATTACCTATAATACCCTTTACCATATACTTATCTTATACTCTCTACCATCTGCAACATTTTTTCACGAGGGATAATTTTAAAAATATTTTAGTTAATTTTCCTAGATTATATAAAATATCAAATAATTTGGAAGTAAAACATCATATATTATTATGGGGAGGGAGTAGTAGTGCAACAGTAGTAAAAGTTTCTTGGTTGCGACATTTTAGTTTTCTATTATTATGTCTAGGAATTGCTTTAATTACAAAAGTTTTACCAATTGATGTCCAAGCTTTAATCTTTATTTTATATAAAAAAAATGCATTACCAAGTACTAATCATAGATTTAGGGTAAAATGACATGTATCATTTGGTCGTAATTCTTTATCTTCTAGCTTGAATAATATAGAATGATGTATATATAAAAGGTGGACTTTCAGTTAGGTTTGATAAGAACATTAAGTCATTTTTCATATATTTTTTTGGGATAAATTTAACATTTGTTTTTATTCGACACATAATTCTCAGTATCAAAATTTGACCACCAATTCTTAAAAGGGGATCCAATAGTAACGGGAAAAGTTGTGCTATATATATTACCCCAAAGCTTTTTTAGAAAAATATTCAAGTTAGTAGCAGTTATGTCCTTTCTTGGGAAACCTTAAGGAGTTAATGTCAAGTTAATACCGAGTTAGTTCTCAGTTCATCATTTCTACATATACAATGTATGTCATTTTTATAATTATACTAAAATTTTTGTATAATTTGTAATTGTATTATTTTAAGGATGTACATAAATGTATTAAAAATGTATACAATAACTTTGATATATACACAACTCTTCAATTTAATGTTCAATGTATTACTACCATTTATACTATATTATTTATGCTCAAATTATAATACCAAATATAGATATCACAATTTTAAATTGTATTATCGATACCAACCTAAGGCGGTTATCATAGGTATGCAAATTTAAGACGAGGAAATCTTAACCCCTAGTTTAAGATTAAGATAACATTGATGTTATACATGCCAGAGCATCAAGTCATATTGGATTAGTAGAGAAACTTGAGAATCCGTCTGGAATAATAACTGAAATATTTATCGAAAACTACAACATAATTTTTATTTCATTTTCAGCCTACCTAACTTAGCTTAATTGGGATAAAAAGGCTTAATTTGTTGAGTTCTAGTACTGTTGCTTAGTTTGACATTAATTCTCTATCCATCCAGTCTCAGCGCAAGTAGTCTTGTCTTGGAGTAAAACCAAGTTCCGTGGACTTAATTCCAAACTATTCAAGTGAATATGAATCAAAAGTAGGCAGTCAGTTAGCAGGTACTTAAAAGGGTTCTTTGGAACTTTTCTTTGAGAAAGAATTAAGTTGGAATTTTTTTTATTTGGAGATGAAGCTCAAGTAGAGGATGACAAAGGCGATGAATTCTTTGAATTATAACCAAAACAGATGGAATCATTTAAACCAACTTCCCAATCGTTTTCATTGATTGTGTCTTAATTAACATCTTTCATGCATGTGCGATGTTTTGTGATACTCACCAATTGTGGTGGTGCAACCTCAGTACGTAACAAAGCTTGCTATGTGAGATCAGTTTGCCATGCATTTACTCTTTTATAGGGAGTAAAAAATTAATGAGGCAGAAGAGAGTAATGAAAGTGCTTGAATTGGAGGAGGTAGAGAACTGCTCACATGCATTCAGCAAGTGTTTGAAGAGAAAGGTTATGGATAATGATGGTATTTATGGGCGTAGGTTTTGGCCTACAATCTGAGCCACTGGGTGAGCTTTATGAGGATATGGTTTTGGCTCAAAATGACGACTCAGTCATCGTAATCTATCCAGTCTTTTATCACTTTTAACTCATAGTGCCGCTCTTGCTTTTGGTATTAATTGCAAGGACATTGATGTTGCCTTGTCACTTTAGAGGGATGACTACAATTGCAGGACATGCATGCTTCTATAGTGAGATAACCGCAATATTGCTGGTACCACATACTGCTGTGTGTCAATGTACTGGTAGAAAATATAATACTATCCCTTAAGATATGCTTTTTGTTGGCTTCGAAAGCTTTTATTTTACACCTTTTCGATTAGCTGGGAGGTGCCTGTGAAGTACCATGTGTTCAGTTAATGATGTTGAGTGAAATTTGTTGTATATGGTTAAGTTAAATGTGAAGAATTGAATATACAGGTTTCCAATATTTAAAAAAAAAAAGAAAAAGAAATCTGAAGGATTTTTAATTAACATAATGCTAAGACAGCGAGTAATATATGAATCTTTATAAAGTTAAATATAATGGCTTTTTCATTAATGATGGTTATGAAATTGTTTCCCATACTTGCAAGCTAAATTTCTGTAGTCCACATGGTTTTGCTGGTGTTTCTACATGTACAGAGTTTTATTTTTCTGAATTTAGGGTTCTGTAACTTAATTCTGTTTGGAGGAGTTTTTTTAATTTGAAATGGTCCCTTAATTGTTGAAAAGATTATTTCTTTTCATATTTGGGGTTAATTTTATGGAGTTCATTTGATTTCTACATGTTGTCTCTTACCTGGAATTTCCTTGCTGTTAGGAAATTTATATGATATTAGGACCAATTTGTGATACCAAATATTGATGAGCATGTCTTCATGTTTTAGTCATTTATTATGTTTTGAAAAAGTTGTGATGTTAAGGTATTTGACAAGTCTAATGACAACCACAGGCTGGAAAGATAAATTATGCCAGTTTGTCCTGCGGGTCACATGCATAGAAATTAAAGATGTCGACAATTGCATAATTTATGATACCACATTACAATAACTTTGGGTTTAATTTGTGTTTGAGCCCCAAATCTTGCTATTCTTTTAATTAATTGTGTTTGGACTTTGGAATAAGAGGCAAATAATATTCTCAAGGTTATTTGGAACTTTTTCTTAGACTTGAAGATCAACTATCGCAAACAATAAACATAGAAAATTAAAGAATGTAATAATGGAAAAGAAATGACATGCAATATACCTAGGTTCATAAAATTGTGACTAGTCTTGCTTATATGATATATTTATGTGTATTTATCATATTTTACAATGATAACAAACCAAACAATATTTATATACTAATTAGAAAATCCTAACGATTATAATATGAATTCAAACTCATGAGGCCGAAAATACTAGTCAAGATCAGACTACCCTGTTGTAGCGGCACTACCCTGTTGTAGCGGCTATTGATTGGATTCACTGAAATACAAGTCAATCTCAACAATTTTAAACAAATAAAAATGTGGTAGATAATCAGACACTTGTTAATAGTCAATTTTAATCCATTAATCTACTCTCGCTCTCTCTATTTATATATTATACATGCCAAAGCATTAACTCAGATTGGATTAAAATTGATGCTTTGATATTAATATACATGACAAAGCATTAGTAACTCAGATTGGATTAGTTGCTCAAGCAACTTAAAAAACTACAACTAGATTAATACTTATTTCGTTTTCAGCCTATCCCAACTAGATTGGATTAATACTTATTTCGTTTTCAGCCTATCCCAACTAGATTGGGATAAAAAAAAAGCCTTTAATTGTCGAGTTGAGTTGTAATGTTGCTTAGTTCGAGATTCTCTATCCAGTCTCGGCAAGGATTTCTACCAAGTTCTACAGACTTCACAACTGAAGAGAACCAAACTAGTCGATTAATTGGTCAACTCATCACATATCGTGAACATGGATCAAAAGTAGGCATTCAGTTAGTTACCAGATACTGAAAAGGTTCTTTGGAACTTCTCTTTGAGAAAGAACTTGGAATCTGTATTATTTGAAGATGAAGCACAACTAGAGGATGACAATTGAAAGGAGGCATGCAGAATAGACTAATAAAAGGGTTTGAAAGGAAGGAATTACGTAGATATAATCTAAGTGTTTGAAGAGAGAGGTTTTTGCCTAAAATTTGAGCCACCTGTGAGCATTATGAGGAATTAATGAGGATATGGTTTTGGCTCAAAATGAGTCGGTCATCGTAATCTATCGGCTCTTTTATCAAATTTAACTCGGTTGTGCCGCTCTTGCTAGCTTTTGGTATTAATTGCAAGGACATTAATTGATGTTGCCATGTCACTTTAGAGGGATGACTAGAATTGCAGGGCATATACGATGCTTGAGTGAAATGACGACCACAGGCTGGAAAGATAGATTATGCCTGTTTGTCTTGCAGATCATATGCATAGAAATTTAAGATTTTGACAATATATTGCATATAATTGATGATACCACATTACAATAACTTTGAGTTAATTTGTTTGGTGAATTTGGACTTCTAAACACAACGTATGGTTTGAGCCCCAAGTGCTGCGGTTTTGAGTTTATTTAAGTGTGTTTGGAATAAATTGTTCTTAGACGAACAAGTTTTTATTTGTGTTTAGAACTTCCAAACAAGCACTTAGTAATAGTCAGTTTTACTCTAATGGTCTGCTCTCTATTTACATACATACATATATATATATATATATATATATAGTGGCCGGATCTGTTGCGAACCAATTTTACGGACTAGCAAACGGACTAAAGAAAAAAAGAAACACGCGGGTCAAAAAAAGGAGAAAACAGTATGAAGCAAAGACCCGGGTCACAAAAAAGAAACCATATGAAATTCGCTCCCCATTCAGAAGACTCTTGAGGCCGCCACCATATGCCTGGATATATTTATTGTTAGTCGGCACCCGCATTGAATTTTATCCTACAAGGGATGATCAGTACAGCTATCCATAAACATTGCTAAAGAGTACAGAGGGAAGCTATACTGTGTCCTTCTTTTTTCTGTTCTTTTGTGTCTGTCCACTTAAATTTTTTATTTAATTTTAAATTTAATTGGTGTTAAATAAGAGTCTAAATGTCAAAATTTAAGTGGACAGACCAATTAAATTTAAAATTAAATAAAAAATTTAAGTGGAAGACGGAAAAAATAAGAACAAAGAATCTGCTCTCATTTTCCTTATCATATGCGCAGCCCTCACCACCACGGCACCACCTGGGTCGCTATCATCAAAAGTTAATAATTAACAAATTTTTATGGGTCCAATTTTGTTCTATAGGTGATAATTAAATTTTTTTAGTATATAATAATTCTTAACTAATTTAGCAAAAAGTTCTTATATATATTACTCCATTCACTTCACTAGTAAAAAAAAGTCATATTTGCAAAATTTATAAATATTAAGGATATATTTGTGTTTCACATATATTTTAAAAATAATCACTTAATTGTTAGCTATTATACAAGTGAGGTATAATAAAGAAATAATAATGGTAAACTTGAGGACATAGTTCATTAATTTGATACTACTATCACTAAAATTAGACTCATTTTGCGGGGATTTTTTTATATAAAATAAATTATATATTTTTTTTAAAAGAAGGGAATATTACTTATTATAATAGAATATTTTTACATATATTTGTATATATACATATTAATCTTCTCATAAGATAGGAAGCTGATATTTGCGCACCATCTACCTATCGATAAATTGAATCAATTTCAATGGGAAAACAATTAACACATACAATCTATTTTGCCCTTCACAAATCTCAACACATCTACATAGGCAAAGGTTATGGCATAACTGTCATTCTCTGAACACTCGAGGGTATTTATGTACCAAGTTTTGTATAAATATGCATGCAAATCAAGCACAGTTTAACAAATCTCTCCTTCCCGCATAACCAAAGCAAATTAACCTAGCTACCTACCTACATATTTATTCATCAAAAAGAAAAAAATATGGCAGCTCGGTTGGCTCCTGTACTAATGAAGTTGTCAAGTACAAACAAAGTCCTCCTCCATGGCCCTAGCACTACAAGTATTCTGATAGAACTCTCCGAGACCTCACCTCGGACTCCTTTCTCAGCCGTTGCACCGCCTCGGCCCCGCCATGATCAGCTCCCCATATTTTCCAGAATCCAAACTCCCAAAATCCTCGAAACCATATTCGAAGAAGATACTACTACTACTACTACTACTACTACTACTACGTACTGTTGATCAAGAAGCTCACGTAAAAGCCTTCATTTTCCAGCATCACGCTTAAGGACTAAGGAGGACTTCATTTAGTATATAGTAGTATAATTAATGGTGTTTTTCTTTTCTTTTCTTTTTTGTCTAAATTAATATCAGGTGCAATGGTGCTTGTATGATGGCTGAAAATTAATGTTTTTATTAATTAATTTTCAAATAGGGCATGCTTGTTTGGTGTTTCATGTGAATATATATATATACACACACATATATATATATATATACCATTTAATTTAGGCCCGATAAGCATAAAGAATGCTAATAATTAATGTTTGAGATTCAAGTAGTTGGTGCACTTGGTGATAAATAAATCGTCTTGTTATTGGATCCGCTCTTTAACATAAACATGAATTAGAATCTTCGGGTAACTTATCAATAAAATCTCATATATATGCAAAAAATTTGTCATCCAAAACTTAAAAGGTATATGGGTCGGTGTATATGTCTTAGTTGACAAAGCTCTTTACATAGTAAACACATGTTGGCCAGAAACATAGGAATTTGGATGTTGAGATGATTAATGTTAGAGACACAACTTATTCTATAACTATTTTATAATTTGTTGATGTTGTATACTCCAATTCAACATATTGATGAACAAATTACTTTAATGTAGTTTTCGGCCCCACATAAAAACTGAGGTGGTGTATGTCACATCAGTAAATTATAAAATAATTATAAAATAAGTTGTGTCTTTAGTATTATTCATATTGAGATATGAATGTCTAATGTGCCATCAGTAGGGAGACGACGTAAAACCGCCATCAACCACTTTAAAATGCAACTGGTTTAAGATAGATCGATTATTTTAAGATATTTCTATAAAATGACTTATAAATCATAACAATAAATATTACTATAAGTGTAAAAAAGTAGCTATGTGAATATTTATTTCGACAACATAAAATATATTCGTCCATTATGGAAGGCGAGCATAAATTAATTTTGGAGCATAAATAATTATAAAAAATTAATTATTCTTTTGAAATTCAATACTCATTTAACAGTCAGCTAAAAGTCCAAATATGTAAAACATAAATTATCTCCGTACAAAATAAGATATCAACATTAGAATTGCTAAAATTTTGCAAATGAGTATCGTATCGTGTCTTCTTATTTTATTCTCTTTTAATATTTAAAATTAATATTCATTTCGTCCCAAATTAATTGCTCAGTTTTGACTTTTTAAAATTAAATTGACCATTTTTAAAATTAATCTTTTTACTATTTTTGCTAAAATATAGGTGAAGAGATTATAACCAAAAGAAAGTATATACAATTTATTACCAATCCCAATTTTTATAATTTAGAAATATATTTATATATCTTTAATTATTAATTCTATAAATAGTCAATTTAATTTAAAAAAATCAAAATTAAACAATAAATTTGAAACAGATGGAGTAATATATATTGTATAAATCATGCAGGACAGGAGACCCGGATGATCACTTGTGCCGTATTAATAAGGGCATTTTATTTTGATAAAGCAACATACGCTATTTATTGCGGTGTTTGATCTATCAAGGGTGGGTCCCCATGAAGAAAAAAGTATCATCCAATCCATGGAAACCGCCCATTATGGAAATGAATATGATTGATGAATATATATTGGATTTGGATGACCATATATAAAATTCCAAACAATCACCTACTCTGTAATTGAATTTTAAAATGGACAGGAAAAAAAAATAATAAACAAAAGATTTTAAAAAGATTTTAATTTTTATGTTTTTGGATTTTTTAATAACGAAAAAGAAAAGAAATAGATAGAAAACTAGACCACTTTTCTTATCAAAATTTTTCGTTCAAAATTGACCTAATTTGAACGGAAAAGAAATTAGAATAAGTAATATTTTTATAATTCCCATATTATCCTCAACTTTCAATATAATAAATTTTAAATTACAACTCATGTAGTTATAATTGCTATGCCTATCAGACCATGTTTCAGACAAATTTATTACTATTAGAATGTCTCTATATAGATAGTCTATTTATGATTTTGTGAACAAAAATATAAATTCACTATTATTGTTTTATGTCCATTTGTTATTGTGTATTTAACTTTGAAAACTCATTCAGTTTTATTGATTGAATAGATGGACAATCAGGAGAGTAAATTTCAAAATTTTATGGTTTGACGACATTTACTAGTACCATTGATCTTGCCTTTCATAGTTCAATATATCAAATGTCGCATGACTAGATCTTGTGGGAATAAACATAGTAAAGAAATACTCCCTCCGTCCCAGGATAAAAGTTCTGGTGGACTTTTCACGCATATTAAGAAGAGGAATAAAATGACAAAATTATCCATAATAATGTCATTAAATATGGAGAGAGAATTAAAATAAGAAAAATATGAGATATTTAATGCTATGGGCATAATAGAAAAAAATGTATAAAAATTTAGTTATTAAAGGAAAGAGAACATTTAACATGAAACTACCCAAAATAGTAATAAGGACTTTTATCCTGGGACGGAGGGAATAATTGAAATGAAAAAAGAGAGCAAGAGATGAATTACTTCATGAAATAAGGTACAATGAGAGAAGTCGAGATGTTATTCGCATGGGACCTTACAACTATCAACCTTATTTTAATTGTGACGCCCCCAAAATATGTATACATCACTCATTCTGAGTCGTCAAATAAATGATACAGAAAACAACTACAACTTTATTATTACAATTGTAGTGCAAAATACGACAACACATATACTATGAGTTTAAATACAAATTAATATTGTCTTCTAGACAATATCCACACTCAAATAAGTCATCATTACAATTATTGATACACTATTTTATAAAATAGTGATGACTACTAAAATAACTGCCTTGAAACATCACTCCACACCCCGACTAGTTCCTGCTATATTCTCGTCTTCTGAGAAGAAAAATGGAACAAAAAAGAAAAGGGTGAGCTCAACTAGCCCAGTAAAAAATATTATGACTAAAATAATGTAGAGCAAATTATCTTTAGTCCTCAACAGGAAAAAATCTGATAAAATATAATAGACAACAAGTTTTAGATCAACAATTGTAGCGGAAACAACAATTCATTAGAAGAGTTAAGTAGAGAATGAAGTCTACTATCTTCTATGATTTAAAAGTCCATTATCAATATTCATTTTTGCACTACGGACAAAAAATCCAGGTAACTTATAGAGGTTATATGGTAACCATCTATCAATTTTTATTGGATTTTTTTTGTCAAAATCAACCCATAAAGGGTTGGGCTTGGAATTTATTCATGTCTGTTTTAGATTTTCATAGAGAAAATCAAACCTCTAACTCTAAGTGTCGTGACACTTAGGATTGATTTTGTGAAATCTAAGAAAAGGTCTTTCTTTTAATTCAATTCAAACTTTATGAGCTAAAATGTACGGAAAATCGAAAGTTTAAAGTTTATTGTTTGCAAGATTGCTAGGAGTGGACCTTAGTTGTGATCTATATACTGATGCTACATTGTGGTTATTGCTTCTGTTGTCATTGATACCGATATCAATTCTCATAAATAAAACCTATAGGTGAACAAACACAAGTAAAATAGTTGAGCAGTCTTTAGTCGTTTGTTATTTGGGATTATCTTAACTGAATATTACTAACCTATTCAAGTTGATTGTCCCAGATCTTATTGTGCTTCAAAAGTGTACAAAGCAGCGTATTTTTGTTAATTTTGTCTAGGCGGTACTAGGCATTGGGTATCTCAGATTGTCAAAGAAATGCTCCTTTTCTTTGCACCTTCATCAAGGATCCAAGTACTTGGCTTTTGATACCGTTCAAAATGTAAAAAATATGGATCGAACATATGTTTTTTTTATGTGGGTTTGATTCATGATTTTAGTTGGTATTTCAATTTTAATACGTAGTTGTAAAATACATTGCCAATTTCGATTCAAATATTTTTGTAATTTCTTGATTATATGGATAGTAATTTTTTGTTTGAAAAAAGTTTTAATATTCTAAAATTTATGAGTCATGCATAATTTTAACAAATTATATAATTAACTTTTCTAACTAACCCGTGCATTCGGTGAATTTTGAATTCTCGTCTCGTCACTTTTTTGTGTATAAAAAAGTGTTGCTATATATAACTACAAACTATGTAAATATTAAATACCAAAAAAGATAGGAGAATGTAAAAAAATAAAAAGCATATCACATTAGTCGCAATGTACATTCGACATACATTTTTCTCGGGTCCTTTACATAAGTATACAATGAATAAAAAGTAATTACAAGAAAATTGCATCAACTAAATAATTACAAAAAGAGAACCCATATTACAAAAATAGTACAATTCACATTAATAAAGAAACCTAAAATCAAGGACAAATAACTGCCATAATTAATAATTTAAATTCAAATATTTGGATCTAACAACAAAAACAAATTCAAATTCAAAATTATAATTTAAATTTAAATCTTCATTTCCCTCACATACACTTTGAAATAATAGTCCGCCGCTACACCGCACATACTCCGCCGCTACACCGCCGCGAATCTCTATTGTCCAAAACGCAATAAGAATAAGAAGAAGATTCGCCCTACAAAAAATTTAAAAATAAATAGATGTAACTTTTAATATTCTGATTTTTTTTTTATAACTATTTTGTTACTCATAAATAATAAAATGGTTACCTTTGTATGAATAGTTTGCTACCAATTGCATAACATTCAAACATTCAAACGAAATTAGTAACTTAATAAAATTGAATTGGTTACATTGGTCTAAAGGTTTGACTACCAACTGCACTATAAAAAAATTGTAGGTGTGAATGTGAATTAGTTACCATAGTATGAAGGTTTTGTTACCTTGGTTGAACTGAAGGTTTGGTAACCAACTATACTTAGAAAAACATTTAAAGTGTGGAGGTTGATTGGTTACTTTGATATGACAGTTTGGTTACCTTGGTATGAAGGTTTGATTACTTTGATATGACAGTTTGGTTACTTTAATAAGATGGGGACTATTATATGCGAAAATCACCAAGCTTCAATCAATTTTCCTGCATACCTTTTGTATATGAATGACCTGAAATCGCCGGAGGATGAAGAAGAAGAGTAAGAATCAGACGAGTGATGCCTCCGACGCCGTTTGGTGTGGGAGCGGCTTTTCTTACGGATCTTGAGAGCGTCTCTGTTTGCGTCTCGAAAGTGCGGCGGCATACGACGGCGATCTCTGTGACGGAAGTTGATTTAATCGGAGGATGAAGATGAGGAAACCGATGGCGATGAGGCGACCATTGATAATTTAGGAGAGAGAAAGAGAGCGATTGCATGACGTTCGAGCTTCTTTGCTTTTGAGCATTAAACTCAAATTACCTCTAATGTTACTTGAGAGAATGCTGCCAAGGGATACGCCACACGCCATCATCGAGTATTATATATATATATATATATATATATATATATATATATATATATAATAAATAATCGTTAAATGAAGAAGAAGGTGATGACTAATTGAATACTAATTGAATTTTAATTCCCTAAATTAAGGAATTCTAATAGCACTAATATTGTAAATAAATATGAAAGTGTATTAATTGTATAAAAAATTTTTGAGTGCACTATTATTGTAATTATTTTTAAAAATGTAATAGAATATGTAATTCTTCCTTTTTCTTATGAAAATCAAAGCGGGTTAGATTTTACTTAAGGGTGGTTTAGGTAATGTAATAAACCAAACCAAATCAAACCAAACACAAATATGAGATATAAGAAGCATGATGATGAAACTCATATCATAATACCTCAAAATCATTTTTCGAAGAAGAGCATATCCTGGAAACTAATACATTTGTCCAGATGTTTATACCCATAAAAGATAAGATGGCTAATTTCTTCACATCTGGAAAAAAATGACCCTGATCTATCGAAGAGCTTCAATATACAGAGGGGGAGAGAGATGATGGCTAGTTTCTTTACGTTCAGAAAATACGATCCGCCGTTTAAAAACTTCAATATATAACATCCATAATGTGTTCAGAGGTAGCAGAGCCATTCGTCAAGAAGTTAAATCGCCGGTAATCTGTGAAATGCAATGTTACAACATTAATTATTACCCGACATGAAAATACTAACGAACTATGTAAATGCAAAGAGAATTCGAAAACATTCATTAATTTACTCACACTTTAACATCGATTAGTAAGATAGATTCCAAAACTGCACCGTTAATATGTAATGATGTCAATTAAATATTTTGAATGGGTTATTGAGCATATTTTGTTTTATTTATATAAATTTAAATTCATTGCGGCAAATATCAAGAGAAATTATATATATATATATATATATATATATATAAAGGGATCAAATATGTGGTGAAGCATGTAAACGCATTAACATGGATGTCGTACAGATTTCAGATTACCATTTTAAGAACATCCAGATATAACAAGGAGTTAGCTGGCATATATGCACTTTACCTCGGACTTTTCACATGAAGCAACAGGAAGATGAAGGCAATTAACATAGAGGAAGCACCAACGAGGATGTAGGTCATCCCGAGAAAATTATTCCTTCCTCCCAACCAGCTTGATGTTGAGAGAACTAACTTTTTCTTCCCCCCAAAACAGTAAGTGTTATAGTTGTTCAACAGGTTTATGACTACATCATCATCTGCATCCAAATCCTCTTCAATTCTTCCATACAACTTCCGGAAGCTAGGAAGAGCAGCAATACGCATCCAAACAATAAGATCTTCTTGATTGCTTAGCTGATGGAAGTAATGCATTGTAAAACAAAAAAAAAATAGAAGTATAAGAATAAGATAAAGGAAGTAAAGACAAAAGCAAAGAAGAAAACTGTTAGATCTTAATTAACAGTTCTACTAACATTAGAAAGGCTATTATAATTGTTCGTGGTTTTCGCAAGGAGTTTGTAGCCCGTTAGATTATTTAGAATATCTCAATTTTAGCCATAAGTATTAAGCAATATACTGCTAAACTAGGGTACTGAAACTCCACAAAGACCCATAGCCGCCAATGACTGCAGTTTGTAGTTTAAATTCCAAATATCTAACTAATCTGCAAATCTTCAAGAGGACAATTTTGAAACGAAAAAGAAGAGAAGAGAAAGTTTTACTTTCTTTTCTCTAGCTTTCTTCTCAAAAGTCAGAAAAAAAAAATTGACTCAAAACTAGGCGTGTAAATGAACCCAGTCGAACCGAGTATTAAGTTGCTCAGATTTTGGTTCATAGAATTTATCGAATTTAAAATAAAATTTGATTGAGACTCATTTAATTACAGAGTCGAGCATGATCTCGGATTGAGCCGGGCAGTTTGAACTTTTCGAGCGAATATGATCCAAATATCAATAGAAAATTGCAATTTGAAAAGGTCCTAATAATTTACCGAACTTTAAAATTTGCTCATATTTGAATCGTTTATATTTCGAATCGAATTTTTAGTCGAGCGAAAACGAATTCAACCCGAACCGTTTGGTTCATTTTATAGCCTTACTCAAAATGCACTCACTTTCCTTAGCTTTCTTTTATTTTCTTCTCTAACTAAAACTCAAAGACACCACTTTCCTTAGCTTTCTTTTCTCTTCTATTAAAAAACTTAAAGACACCACTTCTTTTTGTTTTCCTTCACTTTCTTTTATTTTCTCTCCAAATTAAAATTCAAAGATAGAGTGCAACTAAAAGTCTCCTTTCGAAAGGAAAAGCTACCAATTATATGATGTTCCACATATACCATACTAACCACATACTCTTACAGAATAATGTATATGTGTTGGTTTGAACTTTGAAGTACTTTAAATAAGTTCAACCAAATATATACTTAAGATATTTGACTTTTGGATTGGGCTAAGAGAGTTTCAAACTATTAACAAGTGAGGTTTCTCATGTGAAGATCTCTACAACCTGAAATATATAGATACTAGGTTTTGTACCCATAGCATTCCAGGTTTCATAAAACGAAAGCTCAGAAACAAGCTGACTACTATTATTATACAGTGTAAATACTTACAGGGATACTTGAATCTAATTTTCCACCGCCAATCAAGGTCCCATTCTGGAAATTAAAGGGATAAACTCTCTTCCCAAACTTCTGGTCACGGTCACTCTGCCATGCAATGTTCTTTCTGTTAACCTTCAACTTTTCTGTCCCACGGGAAAAGGAATACGTGTCATTAAACAAACTCCAGGCAATCAAACCACAAGGGACAATTGGAAGACCCTTGTTGGCCTCTACAGGTCTACAAGAACTTGTGTCTTCGTATCTCAATCCATGTAAGAGCTGCTTATCACTTCGACTTTTGACGTACCTGGAGTGTTCGCATGGAGCTTTTAAGTATACATAAAAGTGTGTTTAGGACACCAAAAGCTTAGTTCATACAAATGAAAACAGCAAGAGATGAAAAAGAATATTGCTAGAAGCTCCAGAACAGTTTCACGTATGAATTTTCGGCATTGGTAGTCAACCATCAGGAGAAACAGAATCCATGCCACCGAGGCACCAACTCTTCGATGTTGGACAAGGATTTGGTGAGTTGAGTTGAGTTTTTCCTAGGCTGAATTACACTCCCTGCCTTCAAGTTTTACTATAGTGTCAAATTGACCCCTGGTGTTTCAATTTTTTAACACCTCGAAATTTCATAATTGTGTCAATGTGGCCCATTTAGTATCTAGTGAAATTTCTAGTCAGATTTGAACACGCATCTGTGGGCTTGAAATGCATAGGTTAACCATGCTTCAATGACACGTGACTAGTACATATTCAAATTCGATGGTAACTTTCACTGCAATTTATCAATTTGGTCATATTAACATAATTATGAAACTGAGAGCTGGAGCTGCAATCAGCAGTGTGTTAAATTTAACACTTGAGGGAACAACTTGACAATATATTGAAACTTTGAGGGAAAAAAGTTTATTTTAGCCCTTTTTTGCTTTTTTATAAACAGTCCATCAAGAAGCTACTACTATAGAAAATCCAAACACCATGAAAAATAATGATAAAAAACATTAAAAAGAGATGGCCAAATAAATCGAAAGGTGAGAATCAATGAACCTTACTTCATTACACAAGAAAAAAAAGAAGAAAAAAACTCACCTTCGGTGGTTCTGGTAGTAATTATCAAGCTCATAATAGATGTAAATTGGAGCTTTCATGTGCTTGTGCACCTACACATATATAACAATGATGAGACGGTTGGTGGATAGTGACACAGGAAGAGTTATCTGCATTCAATATAATTTATGTTTTGGTATGTATGGACAATTTAAATATTTGATGTATTTTCAATTATTAATTAGTAATCAGGTAGGTTTAATTATTTGGGCCCGTTTATATTTTGGGCTTACTTTTTAAGTTTATTGGATTTTATTTATTTCTAGGGTTTAGGTAGTATAAACAGTTTTTAGGGTTATTATTATGGAAGAACTCTTATTATTTAGAATTTATAAACATTGTGGCTGCTTATAGTCAATTTATCCAACTTTGTGAATTCCTGTGATTGCAAAGTTATATAGATTCAATTCATGTGATTGTTTCTATTCTCTATTTTGTCTTCCGCTGTGTCAAATAGAATAAAACTTCCTATACGAAAACAAGTGAAAGTTCCTAACAAAAATCTCAAGCATAAGATGATTATTTATGCATCAAAAACATTAACTAATGCATGATCTTCCATAAAATGTTAGCAACTTAACCAATAAGAATTACAACTATGAGGTTTGAATGGTTGTTAACCAATAACAAAACTCTCAAGCAGAAGATGATTATTGATGCATTAAAAAAATTAACTAATGCATGGTATTCCATAAAAGATTAGCAACTTAACCAATAAGAATCACAATTATGAGGTTTGAATGGTAAAAAAAATCCAAAGATGATTCCATAATATATGATCATGATCACCAATATGCCTATTTCAATGTGATTGGTAAGTTCATTAGTAGTTGACACTTAAAGAAGTGGCAAACATACCCACCCAAAGTGTAGAAGAGAAAGATCACTAAAATGGCATGGTTCTACACTTTGCATAAATGACATCATACTCCAATGAATAAATTCCACTTCTAAACCAAGTGAAATCCAACTTAAAATACTAATGTATCATCCCGATAGAGAGATGAATATGTTTTACCCTCACTTTATCTTCATTGTTGTGTTCATATTTGAGGTCAAAATTAACTTCAAATCCTCATTGTGACCCTCTCTGAATCATCAATTTGTGCACTTAACTTTCGGTTATCTTTCTCACGAGCATCAATATGTGATAGTACTTGTTCTTCTGTATTCTCACCAACTTCATGTTGGTTATTAATACGATTAGCCAAAAGAGCATCAAGTGTTGTGATGGCCTCATCAATTGTCGTGTAAGACTTTACCTTGTATTTCTCATCTGGACTTTGCGCCCAATTAGGTTAAACAACTTTTTATCTTGAACACAATACGGACAAGAATAACATGCAAATATGTTATCGTTATTAGTCTTTAAATCTGCGAGGCTTCTTTCAAACAATTCTAAATCATCACTTAGTTTCCAATATTCATAACCATAAGGATAAACCCTCCTAATTTGGTTGCACATAATAGAAATTTGATGCTCAAGTAGTTTGATTTTAGCCCAAAGGAGGTCTAGATCATCAAACCTGAAAGATGATTGTATATTTTTTTTTCTCACTTTTCTTTTACCTCCTCTTCCTCTTCCTCTAGGTTTGTAGTTATTCTGCATAAATCTTCAATAAGCCCTTAATTCTATTAATGAACCCAAACATAAACTAATTTACACTTCCTTTCATGACAGAACAACAAAATCTGATGTAATTCCATCTATCTTTCAGAAGAGAAATTAGATTTCAAAACTTAGTTCAATGAGTATATGATGCCAAATTATACCTTGTATGGTCCCGACTAAGGATCAAGGACAAATTAAAACTTCTACTATACACATGGCTGAGTACCAAAAGTCCAAAACAGCCTAGGCCTAACAGGAATCATCAGGGACACGCCCACCAGTAAGCTAATGAATATGCAAGCCACCCTCTGGGTCCAAATCTATAAACGTTCGCATTCACAAAATAATCGAGGATAGCAAGAGAACCAAGAGTTTAAGATGCATTTTGGCATATCTGAGACAGCCATCTATTAGGAAGACTGACCAGTCTAAAAATGGAACAAGAACAGTTAAATGAGTGTGTGTGTGTGTTTTGTTTTTGTTTTTTGTTTTTTTTTGGGGGGGAGGGGGGGGAGGGGGGGTTGTGGAAGACACACTGTGTGAAGCTTTACATAGTTCATGTCGTGGCTGTTGCTACATCAAATTAACACTAAACGAAAATTATCACCTTCAAGTACAGAGAACAATTCTTGGGAATTGAGATATCTTTTACGTAGGCCACCTTATTGCTTTTAAATGAATCTGGCACGCATTCAGTGTCATACCTTTCCACAATCTCTACAACCTAAAAACAACATGTTAGATAAATCTTATATTACAAACTTTTGGGTGCTTTGAAGAAAAGTAAAATGTATAACAGGCTTAATTATTAACTAAAACTACAGGGCTCAAAAACTTACACTCTGTGAAGCATGAAGGGAAAATAGTCCAACGGGAATAAAAAGGACACCAATCAAAAAGTATGTCGTGATGACCTGTAAAGAAAAATAGCTTCCTAAAATGCAAAAAAAATATCTACTGATAATGACCTTGGAAGAGATTTTGATATTCTAATTTTGTGTTTGTGCACTCACCCATGCAGGTGTCAGAACAGGTTTACAAGCTGGGAGACTTTGTTGTGTAAATTGATTTACGGCTGCAAAACAGCATTGTATGCAATTGGAGAAATTTGAATTGAAAGTACAAATTACATAATCCTATAAAACAGCATATACAGAAAAGAGTAATCACTGATTTCTATTATGTTAGACATGCAACTTATATTACAAAAGAGTCATGGCAGATAATGCAAAGCAATCTTTTGAACAAATCAACTACACCTTCTGTTTTCCCATTCTAGTAAAGGGCACCTTAACAGGACTGACAGTTAAAGTGACCAAATTGATTCTGACAACATTAATTTATAAAAACAGTAGTAACTGCACTACAACAATAACGATCACCATATTAGTAATCTAGTATATTGGTAATAATGGTTCATCTGGTATTGTTTTGGTACAAAGTTCGTCTGGTAAACATGACAAAATTTATCAGTTTATAGCAGTCCTAAAACATAGAAGCGCACAAGCACTTCTTCTTTTTTTTGTCGGTGACAAACCCTTCTTTAGTAAACATAGACGAAACAAGGGGCTTAATATTCAAACTTTATTTATTTAATTTCCTTCTAAGAAAACAAGCTCATTTACTTGCGGCTCATTTTTCAGAGTCACATGTCATCACATTCCTAAATCCGAAATTTTCACACAAAAATACATCCAAAATATTACAAGGTGACGATCCATCTTTTTTCACCAGTTACCATCTAACAATCAAGCATCAAGGTGTCATGACTTAACCATGAAGTACACCAAGTAATCTCTTCAGGCATGTATGTCCATTTCAATGTGATAAGCACATACAAATTTGCATCTCCTCCCTAATATTCTTTCAGCCACCTTAACACATTAATGAACTCATAAAGCAATATTTTTACAAATTCAACCAACAAAAACAAAGGTAAATATTTCAACTTGATACTTAAAAAGGCCAAAATAACTTACCTTTTTTCCAACCCGATAAAACCCGGGTCGATTGAGCTTCCATTTCAGCTGGTGGGGTATTCCCCACATCCACCTCCACATCCATCCAATCTAAATTCTTAACCTTTCCAAATCTAAACTAGCCCTTAAAATACCTTCTGCGGCAAGTACAACCAAACAACAATTCAACACATAAAATAGAACTTAAATTAACAAACACATTCAACCAGTTTCACATATTTGAATATAAATTTACTATCATGAATTACAATTTAGTATAAAAAAAAGACTTCAATAGCACTCAAAACCAAACCCCTAGTCCAATTGACAATCAAAACAAATCCCACCTCCAAAAATTGGAACTTTAAGCTAATTTCAAGAATAAGAGTACATAATAATTACTGGAAACAAACAGTGCAAATGAAAATAAAATTAGAATTTTGGAATCATAAGTAGGAAGAATACTTGGATAATTAAACTTCACAAGCTAATAAAAATGATACGAAGAATACTTGGCCGGATTGAAGAGAAAGAATCAAATGAAGGAGTGTTTGTAAACCTTTTCTTCAAATCGACGGAAATTTTCGAAGGTGAACATGGCGCAAGATAAAATTTGCGCGTAAATGTATAAACAGATCTATTTTATTTTATTTTTTCCTTCTTATTCTCTTTTTCATCTCTAGCTAAAAACTTAATTGCTCTTCTTTTTTCTCTTTTTATTTATTTATTTATTTGGTAGAGACCTTCCCCCTAAATTCAAATTCCTTTTCTTTTTCTTTTTCTTTTTCATTATTAGTGGGGTGTACATTAGTTGTCGCTATAATTTATTCTCTTCTAAATTATATTTTTTATTCAAAAGATTAAATTTTCATTTTGTTATTATTATAATTTTTTTAGAATTTAAATACATTTTAGTTTTGATTTAAAAATTATTTATATTTAGAATTATTAAAAAGTTTGCTATTACTTCTTCTTCCTTTTTTTTTTAGGGGAGGGTGAGGGGGTTGGGGGGGGAGGAGGCAAAAAGAAAATGCCCACTTAACTCAGCAATACTACTGTTTATGTACTGTTTATGTGAGTTTTAACGATAAAATTAATATTTTCACAATATTTTTAATATTTTTACATAAAATTATCGCTATAAATAAAAATATTATTTTTTTTTTGTGGATTAATTTATCAGTTTTCTTTTAAAATTAGAGACAAAAAATGACAATGAGAGAAATTTAGGGAGAAAAATAAAAGTTGTTTGTTTGTGAGTTTTATAGATAGAAAAGTAAACAGAAGAAGAGATATTTGAAATAAATTTTCTCTGAAAAGTTTTTATTAAAATTGAAAATGATTTGGAAGAAAATCGATCAAATACTTGTATAATATTTTAAAGTACTGAAAATATTTTCATTGTGATTTATCAAAATAAATTTTAAGAATAAAATAGTAATGTTCTATTTTAAGTTAAATTTTCCTCCGTTTGCTCTTTTTCGCTTTTTTTTTCATTTAATTTTTTTAAAAAATTCTTTTTTTCTTTTTCTCAAACTCAAAAAATATTAGAGAGGTCATGGAAGTTTTTTGTTTGAAATATTGATTTGAAGGAATCACAATGACCTTGGGATTTTTATTTTTTTTAATTAAATTTTTATTTTTGGGTAATGAGTTAAGACTTAAGAGAGTGAATTTCACTTTTTTTTTTTTATAGTTAATCATGTTTACTAATGTTAACGCCAAGATCTACTCCAACGTTTCAATCACGTAAACGCCTCGATCCTCAAGACAAGAAACACAATAAACACCACAAAAACGACTACCGACCACCATAGGATAGCTCGAGCGTGAAGTCGATATCGTGTTCACAAGGTTAACAAATGGAGGATGTGATGTCTAGTGTATTGAGAGAGATAATAATTCTCAGTTGTGTGTGTATGTGAATATGAATATGTATGAGAACGTACCTGTTTGTGAAGACTTGGTTGATAGGTGATACTCTCTTTGTCCCAGGCCATCTGAGTACACCCACTACCTCCCGACATGACCCTTCATTATCGATGGGTCCCGCCATTGCTGCATGCAGTCTACTCACTTCCTTTGGTCATCACATGTTTATCTGGCCATTATATTTCTATCCACATTAATACATAGCAGATGTCTTAGTCAACTTTCATGCTTTTTCATCATTACAAGTCAAAGTAATAGATATTAAATGATATGATGGGTTAATCCAATGAACCGACCTGGTCTTATAGGATTAAATAGAAGTAATATGGTGACTAGGCCCAGTGACTTTCAAGGTTAAATAATGAAGGCCCAATGGATTAATTTAATAAGTAAACTTTACTTACTTACTTAAAGAGGAAATATCATGACCCAACATTGCCCCCTAGTTCTTTGTTGAACAACATGTTTAATAGAAAACTATAAGTGGTCCATGATATTAGAATTAACTAAAGGCCCATAACAGGAAGTAATTGAGACATACCCAATTTGGTCCATAAGATGAGACATGTAATGGCTGAATGTGTGACGCTCCCAAAATTAGGTATACATCACCCATCTTGGGTAGTCAAATACATGGTATGCAATTTAAATACAACTTACTAATATAATCGTAATATAATACGACATAAATTATGAGTTTGAATACAAATATTGTCTCTTGTAGATCATACAAAACTCAAAAGGAGTCCTCATTATAATTATCACACTATTTCACGTAATAGTGAGGACTACTAATCTTATCCTCCGGACCATTACTCCGTTCCCCTCACTGTCCCCCAAATTATATTCTCATTTCTGAAGAGAATAAAATGAAAGAAAGGGTGAGCTCAACTAGCTCAAGAAGAAATATTATGACTAAGATAATGTAGAATAAATTATCATTAGCCTCTGTGAGTTAAACCGATAAAATATAATGAACATCAAGTTTAACTACGGTGAACCAAAGAATCCATTAAAAAGTCAAGTAGAAAATAAAATCTACTATCTTTTATGATTTAAAAGGTTTTTCATCATCGATATATATGAGACTCACTTTTTAATAAATATTCCACATCATCGAATCACCCCCGCACTACTACGGCGAGGATATTCTTTAGAATCACGACCACAATTATTCACGCACTACGGGCCGGGAATATTTGTGTATTCATTAATAATCGTGATCATGCCAACAATCATCCCATCAATGCACTACGCCACATTTGAGGATTTTTACCACATCATTTGTAACATTACGGTGCCATTACATACATCGAATAGTCTCTCAGTCATAATCATACCAAGTCCATCTATACACTACATGGCCACGTATGACTTTCAACATAATATAAACATGAGGATGATGACAATGATATAAGAATTCAATAAAACAAGTTCAAGAATTAATTTATCTAGGAACCAATAACATCCAAACTGTCGACATGATCTTTGCTTTGTAGAGTAAAATTCAAGAATCTTTGAGAAGAATATTTCCATGAAAGGATCTTTGGATGAAGCCTTGAAATATCGAGGATATTCCACTAATTTCATGGAGTATAGAAGTCAAAGTTTTAACTAATTGGGTATAATAAAGAATGGAATAACAAAAGAAATCACCATGCACGTGCGATAGACCACACAGTGCAGTTATTCCAATGTAATAATAAATAACGGAATCAGTGTCCGCGTAAAACGCATGAGGCGTGATATTCAACAGAATAATAAAGAATGGAACCCGTCCCCAGTAAAACGCATGCAGACGGGATGTTCAACGTAATAATAATAAAGATTTTAACCGGTCCGGTGTAAAACACACGATGTGATGTTCCATAGAATAATAATAAAGATTTTAACCAGTCCTGTAAAACACATGCATGTGATGTTCCAACGTAATAATAGAAGAATGTCACCAAGTATAGGGTAAACCGCGTATACGAGTTATTCCAATGAATAATAAGCAATGGAATAACATTCTCTTCTTCATGAATAAGAAAGAATAACACCCCTTACTTTTGGTAAAGAGATTGAATCTTTACGATGGTGTAGTAATAAAATACTCTTCTTCTTTCTCTTATTCTCTATACTTTCTCTCTCTATAGCTTGAATGAATTAAGTAAAAATAATGAAGCACTAGGCCTCTATTTATAGAAGATTTCTAGTTTAGCTTTTGTCGTGTGAAAAGCGAGTGGCTCGACGACCGTGATGTGAAAAGAAAAGTGGTTTGGCCTTTTGTAATGTGAAGCGACAAGTGGTTCGGCGCAGAATGTGAAACGACAAGTGGTTCAACTTTGTAATATGAAACTATGAGTGGTTTGACGTCTGGTAAAGGTAATTACTATCATTGAAAGTAATTACTATTCACAAAGGTAATTACTTATCGACGGAAGGTAATTACTATTCACAAAGGTAATTACTATTGACGAAGAGACTCTTAGATGATGACATATATTTCCCCCATAAAATAATCAAACTTACCACAAACGTCTCATATATGACTCTTTATATACATCAAGGATTGAATAAATATTACCACAAATCATTTTATTTTTAATCAACACATATTTAATCTTTCAACAATTATTAATCATTTATAACTTGTCGTCTCTCCATTATTGATTTAATACTATAACATATTATACTGAATGATTTATCGTGACAATAATCAATCAATACGAGGATTCTCTGACTCCGAAATCATAGATCTTCGAGAGTTTGAATAGTCACCGGTTAAGGATCAATAATCAACTTGGGTATCGAAACTATCGCTACTATACACCATGCGATCTTCCACTTGATCTGGATCCCGATTTATATAATGTCTGAACTTCGTCTTCAACTACCGTGGTAATGTATAAGCTCCTTCCATTGAAATGAATTTCAAGTGGATTCTTGCATGGACCTTTTGGTACTTGATCTAATTCCGCTTTTCTGGAACTTCGTTGAATAGACAACAGTATTTATCTCTCTCTTCGTATTGCTCCACCGAAAATGTATAATGAATCCGTGATACACCAGATGGATTACGAATGGTTTTATATCATGATATTATACTTTAAATCGAATTTCGTTAAAGGAACCAAAGAATTCGAAGTATTCATTATTCGTCATTCTTGCTTGAAATACTTGCTCTTATTTTCTTCCACCATCGCATAAGTGCAGTAACTTGAGCGACTTCATTAAAGTCGGTTCTACTTTCATATATTATTTATCATCACATCGTCCACAGAGTCTTTAACTCTATCTCCATCCTTCTGCAAGTCCGCGAAAATGGGCCTTGCGTTGATACTTGCCTTTATAAATCTTGCATATGATCTTACCTTTCGATAAATCGACTACCGTTCTCGCTTTTTCGGGGATGGTATTGGATGGTATATTTCAAACTGTCGTCGTTATCGCGTATTGAGTTCCTTTTAGTGAAGAAATATTTGAGACTTTTATGATCGTGAAAGATATTTTCTCATCTGATAATGCCTCAATTTTAAGTCTGAGAGCAACGCCAACTCTGATCATGAGTTGCAATTCAATTTCTTTGAGTTGTCGCGAGAGGCATAGGCTATAACTTTTTCAATGTTGCGTGAAACACATCAACCCTTTGCCGAAGCATCATTGTTGACAAATCCCTCGAGCGGATGGTATTGTCGAGCAGTCTTGAAATAAATCTCCCTCTTGATTCTTGAAAACTCTTCTCACATTCTTCGCCCTTCATCTTCCCGGTCCAGTCGATGGATAGCGATTCGAGAAAATCCTTCCACAGAATCTCCGATAACCACGGCTAAACCGAAAAGCTACGTCATTTCCGATTGTTTGATTTAGGTTGTTCCCGACTTTGAATAACTTGATCTTTCTTTGGGTCAATGAGATATTCTATGACTCGATACCACGTGCCCAAGAATACACTTCTTGACCAGAACTCTCATTTCTTGACTTTGCATAAAGCTTATATTCACTTTTGAGATGTCGATACCTTCCTTGTTCATCAACGGATGTCATCGATAAAAAGCGACCACAAAGTGATCGAAATATTCCTTGAATACTGGGTTCATCATATCCATGAAAAAGCGGCCGAGGGCATTAAGTCGATCGAAGGACATGACTAGGGAATTCATAATGCCGTCACAGAGTTACGAAAGTCGTCTTTGGAATGTCGTGATTCAATCTTCAATTGGTGATATCGGAAGCGAAGATCTCTTTGAAAGAATTTGGCTCTCATCAATCGTGGCAATGGATTGGTGACATGATTGACTCCGATGTCAATCAAACCCGTCTTTCTTCTTCACGAGCGAGCAGAGGCACCCTCAGGGAATGCTTAGGACCCAAAGATAAAGCGATGTCAATTCCTGCGGTGGGTCTTTAACTCCTGAGAGTTCAATAGGAGCCGTTCGATATGGGGCTTTGGAAATAGGTTTTATCTGGGTTGAAAATTTGATCTGCCGCTTTCTCAAAGTTCTTGAAATCGTCGCGAAAATAGAAATATCGTTCAAAAGCGGCGTATCATGAGCTAAAAAAGCGACATCCGTTTTCAATAAGCGAATAGCTTTATGGCTTGAGATGGCCGTGATTGATTTTAATGGTTTCAAATTCGCATAATAGGTTGGTTAGGAATATGAAAGCTGACACTTACGAAAATAATCGATTTTTGCATGATAAGTAGTTAACTCAATCCATCACGTCGAATGATAAGTATTTTTAATGAAATAAGATCGACTTCGGGTAATGTAGGTCTTCTTATAAGCGATTGGATGTAATGAAGGTTTCTCTGATGACGGATAAGTCAAATCTAATTTCATCGCAAATTTAACGATGATGTGAAGTAGGAGAAATAAAGAATGGGTAGAACCGGTATCAAATAAAGTATAGACTTCATTACTTACGTGATGTCCTCATTACGGTTCCTTGCTCTGCAGGAGTCACTCTGGTTTTGAATTTTCGACATGACTTTTGGTGCCTCATGCGTAGTTGAATTTATCTTGTAACGACAAAATCGGGCTAAGTGACTTTCTTTCAATGTTTCCACATGAATAGAGTTTGATCGATGTGTCCCTCTTTTGAAGCATATGATGGGTAGTGCTCTCTCTCCTTCTTAATAACGAGGTCTTTGGTCGGCGTCTTTCCATCGTTGTTGAATCTCCTTTTCGCCATTCTTATTGTTTTACGTGATTACCCATAAGTTGTTACCGTATCGCTGCTTTGAACGCGCTTGTTGTCAAGAAGGCAATGTCAACCTTGACTAAAAGAGGAAGCGGTCGGCGAAATTAATACTAGCGAGAGAAGTCATCATTGACGCGGTGACAACAAGCGTGAGGAATCAACACGCCAGATACGGTAACCACTTTGCCTGGTAATCGTACAAAACAATAAGAATGGACATTTCAAGAAAAGGAGATTCAACAATGATGGAAAGACGTCAAGACCAAAGACCATTGTCGGGAAGGAGAAAGACCACCTATCATATGCTTCAAATGCGAGGAGAGGACACATCACCAAACTGCGCAACGCCATTCAAAGCATGTTATAATTGTGGAAGAGAGGGTCACTTAGCTCAATTTTGTTGCCATCAAGACAAATTCAAATGCTAGGATGGAGGCACCAAAGGCCATCCCGTAAAAGTCAAACCTAGAGCTGCAAGGGAGAGCGTTTGTCACCTCCTGCAGAGAGCAAGGAACCCGAATGAGGTCATCACGTAAGCTTATCATAAACTCTCATCAAGTCTATACTTTATTTGATAACGGGTTCTACCCATTCTTTTATTTCTCCTACTTTGCGCCATCGATTAAATTTGACTCGAGAAATTAGACTTTGACTTATCTCGTGGAAACTCCGCCGGAGAAACCTTCATTACATCCAATCGCTTATAAGTCTTGTTTGGTTCAAATCGGTACCTCACATTACCTCGTCGATCTTATTTCATTAAAAATACTTGCATTTGACGTGATTCTAGGGATCGATCGTTAACTACTTATCATGCAAAAATTGATTGCTTTCATAAAGGTTGTTAGCTTTCATATTCCTAATCAACCTATTATGCGAATTCAAACGACCAAACCATTAAAATCAATCACTACTATCTCAAGCCATAAAGCTATTCGCTTATCGAAAACGGATGTCAAGCTTTCTTAGCTCATGTCACGATTTAAACAAAAATACGCCGCTTTGAACGATATTTCTATTGTTAATAAATTTCCGACGATTCCCAAAGAACTTCCCCGCCTACCCCAGAGCGTGAAATCGAATTTTAGATCGACCTTCGAACCCATGAGACAAAACCTATTTCCAAAGCCCCATATCGAATGGCTCCTATCAACTTCGTGAGTTAAAGACCCAACCGCAGAATTGTTAGACATCGGCTTTATTCGTCCCCAAGATTTCTCCTCGGGGTGCTCCTGCTCTATTCGTGAAGAAGAAAGATGGGAGTATGCGACTTTGTATTGATTATCGGAGTTCAATCACGCCACCATCAAAAATAGGTATCCATCACACGTATTGATGACCTGTTTGACCACTGCAAGGAGCCAAATTCTTTTAAAGATTGATCTTCGCTCCGGGATATCACCAATTGAATATTAGAACCACCGATATTCCAAAGACGGCTTTCGTAACTCCATCGACGCATTATGAATTCCTAGTTATGTCCTTTCGATCGACTAATGCCCCTACGCTTTCATGGATATGATGAACCGAGTATTCAAGGAATATTTGGATCACTTTGTGGTCGCCTTTATTGATGACATCCTTATTTATTCCAAAAGTCGTGAAGATCATGAAGCAACACTTCGAGGCTAACACTCCAAAAGCTTTGTGAATATAAGCTTTATGCCAAGTCAAGAAATGCGAGTTCTCGCTTCAAGAAGTAGCATTCCTTGGGCACGTGGTATCAAGTCATGGAATATCATTGACCCAAAGAAAGATCAAGCTATTCAAAGTCGGGAACAACATAAATCGCTGATCGAAGATGTAGCTTTCTGCTTAATTGGGTTATTATCTGAGATTCGTGGAAGGATTTTCTCTAATCGCTACTCCATCGACTCAAATTGACTCGAAAAGATACAAAGTTCATTGGAGCGAAGAATGTGAGAAGAGTTTTCAAGAACTCAAGAGGAGACTTATTTCAAAGACTGCTCCGACAATACCATCCGCTCTCGGAGGATTTATCATCTACAAAGATGCTTCTAAAAGGGTTGGGATGTGTTCTCATGCAACATGGAAAAGTAATAGCCTATGCCTCATAACAACTCAAAGAATATAAGAGGAATTATCCTACTCATGATCTAGAGTCAAAAATGTTGTCTTCACGCTTAAAATTTGGAGGCATTACTTGATTGGGAGAAAGTGGAGATCTTTACGATCATAAAAGCCTCAAATATTTCTTCACTCAAAAGGAACTCAACACGCGACAACGACAAGGGGCTAGAACTGCTGAAAGATTATGATCATACCATCCAATACCATCCCGGTAAAGCGAACGTGGTAGCCGACGATCGAGGAGAAAATCATATGCAAGTACACGAAAAGATATTGTCAACGCAGCGCCCATTTTGTGGTGACTTGCAAAGGATGGAGATAGAGTTAAAGACTCTGTGGACGCATGTGATGATAATGAGTATCTGAGTAGAACCGACTTTAATCGATAAAGTTAAAGTTGCTTCGCACTGAGACCGAGGAGTGATGCGTGATGAGAAGAAAGTGCAAGAAGGTGCTACGCTTAAGCAAGAATCGATGAAGAAGGAATACTTCGAGTCAACTCCGCACTTTGTGTTTCTAACGACCGATTTAAAGTATAATATCATGATGGAGGCACACAACACACCATTTGTAATCCATCTCGGAGTACCAAATGTATCATGATATTTGTCATACATTTGGTGGAAGCAATACGAAGAGAGAGAGATACCGCTTATCTCAAGGTGTCTAACTTGTCAACGAGTTAAAGCGGAGCATCAAGTACCAAAAGGTCCATTGCAACCACTTGAAATTCCAGAATGGAAGTGGGAGCACATTACCATGGATTTCAAGCACTGCCTTCCTAAGGTTTCTCAAGGCATAAATGCGATTTGGGTCATTGTTGATAGATCGACTAAGTTCTGCTCATTTCTTATCGACACGAGAAACTTATACACTTGAACGCCTTTTCAGATATGTATATAAACGAGATTGTAAGATCGCATGGTATGCCGCAGATCGATAGTTTCGATCGAGACCCAAGATTCACTTCCGATTTTGGGTTAGTTTGCAAAAAAGCTATGGGCACAGACTTACGATTTAGCTTCGCATATCATCCTCGATTTTTGACCAGACAATCGGAGAGGACTATTCAAACTCTTGAAGATCTATTAAGACTCGTGTCCTTGATTTCAAGGGAAGTTGGGACAAGTTCTTACCATCGGGAGTTTTCCTACAACAATGCTTATCGTTAAGTATTATCGCATGGCTCCATTCGAAGCGTTAGATGGAAGAAAGTGTCGCTTCTCCAAGATTTGGGACGAGGTGGGTGAAGCAACGTTGTTGGGACCGGAGTTGGTACGTATGACTACTTTTAAAAGATTCAAACGATCCGACAACGTATTAAAACCTCACAAAATCGATAAAAAGAGTTATCTTTGATCTTCATCGAAAGGACGTGGAATTAGATATAGGAGATCATGTGTTTGTAAGAGTCATTCCCATGGAAAGGAGTTACAAGATTTGGAAATAGAGAAAAACTCAATCCTCGATTCATCGGTCCATTTTAATCCTCGATCGAGTAGGAACTGTGGCCTATAGACTCGCTTTCCGCCAAGTATGTCTCGTGTTCATAACGTTTTTCATATCCATATTACGTAAATATGTGAAAGACCCAAACCACATTATTGAGTTAGAACCGGACGAAATAAATGGGAAGATTTGACGTATGAAGAGGTTCCTGCTCAAATCTTGATAAGAAGGAACATATTCTACGCCCCAAGGTTATACCTCAAGTCAAAGTTTTTGGAGGAACCACGATGTTGAAGAAATGACTTGGGAGTTAGAATCAAATGAAATCAAGGTATCCTTACCTCTTCGACATACCGTAGTACGCACTCTAATTTCGAGGGCTTAAATTTCATGTTAAGGGAGGTTGTAAGACCCTCAAATTTATTATAAATAAAATGAATTTTCTATAAATATTATTTTTTGAATATTATGGAATAAATTTGATATAATGTTATAGTTGTGGGTAATATTTATAAATTTTGCAAAAGTATGCAAGTTGTTATAAAATATTCGTTTGGTCTGGGAATATTCTTTTGTTAGGAATATTCAGAAACTACTCAATCATTGGTGGACCCCATTAATGTAATTATTGTTTGGATTAAGAAAACGACAAAAATATTTTATAAAAATAACTATGGAGGTGTTACCGTTAAAACTGCTGTTGAACTACCCGTGGGTAAAAGTACGATAATACACGTGTCGCATAAGTAGACACTAAGATGATTATTGATGCTTACGTGAGAAGTCACCAATTATACTCAATTATTACTACAATAATTACTTGCGATCATCTCTTATATTATTGATTCAATTATTGTCACAATGATCATCTCAGATAATATGTTATATTATTAATTGAGACGACAAGTTATAAATGATTAATAATTGTTGAAAGATTAAAAATTTGTTGATTAAAAATAAAATGATTTGTGGTAATATTTATTCAATCCTTAATGTATATAAAGAGTCCATTATGAGACGTTTGTGGTAAGTTTGATTATTTTACGGGGGCCCGGCATGTCATCATCTAAGAGTCTCTTCGCAATAGTAATTACCTTTGTGAATAGTAATTACCTTCGCCAATAGTATTTACCTTCATCAATAAAGATTACCTTCACAATAGTAATTACCCTCATGAATAGTAATTACCTTCGCCAATAGTAATTACCTTTACCAGACGCCAAACCACTTGCCGTTTCACATTACAAAAGCGCTAAACCACTTGTTGTTTCACATTACAAGCGCCAAACCACTTGTCGTTTCACATTACAAATGAACCACTTGTCGTTTCACATTACAGCGTCCGAACCACTTTTCTTTTCACATCACCACCGCTGCAAGCCACTTGCTTTTTCACATAGTAAAGGTGCTAAGCTAGAAATCTTCTATAAATAGAGGCCTAGTGCTTCATTATTTTCACTTAATTCATTCAAGCTTTAGAGAGAAAGTATAGAGAGAATAAGAGAGAAGAAGAAGAGTATTTTGTTACTACACTACCGCAGATTCAATCTCCTACCAAAAGTAAGGGGTATTATTTGTTGTACTGTAAGGGGTGTTATTCTTCTTATTCATGAAGAGAATCTGTTGTTATTCCATCGCTTATTATTCTGCTTGGAATAACTCAGATATCGCCATTTACCCTATACTTGGAGACATTCTTCTATTATTCTCATGAACATCCTCGTTCATGTGTTTTACACCGACTGGTGCCGCCTTTTATTATTATTCTCGCTGGAACATCCTCGTCTGCAAGTGTTTTACACCGGACTGGTTCCATCTTTTTATTATTATTCTGTTGGAACATTCTGTTCATGTGTTTTACACCCACCGGGTTCCATCTTTATTATTATTCCGCTGGAACATCCTGTCTCCGTCTGCATGTGTTTTACGCCGGACTGGTACCATTTTTATTATTACTTGCTGAATATCCCGCATCATGCGTTTACGCCGGACCGGTTCCGCGATTATTATTCTCGCTGAATAACTCGCCTACATCCAAGTACCGCGTGCGTGGTGATTTCTTTTGTTATTCCATTCTTTATTATACCCAGTTGGTTAAAACTTTGACTTCTATACTCCATGAAATTAGTAGAATATCCTTGATATTTATAGTTTCATCCAAAGATCTTTTCATGAAAATATTCTTCCGATCATTCTTGAATTTTACTCTACAAAAACAAGATTCATGTTGACAATTTGGACGTTAATAATTCCCCGGATAAAATAATTCTTGAACTTGTTTTATTGAATTCTTATATCATTGTCATCATCCTCATGTTTATATCTTTTTTTAAAGTCATCCATGGCCAGTCAGTAGTGCGTAGATGGACTTGGTATGATTTTGACCAGAGACTATTCGGTGTAATCACGACCGTAATGTTACAAATGATGTGGTAAAAATCCTCGATTAGTAGTAGTGCATTGATGGACGATTGTTGGCACGATCATGACCATTAATGAATACACAACTATTCTTGGCCCGTGAGTGCATGAATAATTGTGGTCGTGATATAAAGAATATCCTTGGTAGTAGTAGTCGAGGTGATTCGATGATGTGGAATATTTATTAAAGTTTAGTCTCAAATTATAATTAATAAAGTGATGAAAAACCTTTTAAATCATAAAAGATAGTAGATTTTATTTTCTACTTGACTCTTTTAATGGATTCTTTGGTTCTACCGTAGTTAAACTTGATGTTCATTATATTTTATCGCTTTAACATCGTTGTAGAGGCTAATGATAATTTATTCTGCATTATCTTAGTCATAATATTTTTCTTGAGCTAGTTGAGCTCACCCTTTCTTTCACCGTTTCTCTTCGTGAAATGAGAATATAGCTGGGACGAGTCGAGGAATGGAGTAATGGGCCAGAGGATAGCATTAATAGTCCTCACTATTCTATGAAATAGTGTGATAATAATTGTAATGAGGACTCCTTTTGAGTTTGTATGATCTCTAGTAGACAATATTTGTATTCAAACTCACAGTTTATGTCGTATTGTACACGACAGTTATATTAGTAAGTTGTATTTAAATTCTGTACCATGTATCTGACTACCCAAGATGGGTGATGTATACCTAATTTTGGGGTCGTCACAGTACGACCATAAATGTAAGTTTTGAACAACTTGGTAACATAGTTCTTGAGATATTTAAGTGATATGGGTTCTGATACATGGTTATTTGCAGTGTCTCTGATCAAGCCAACTTCTTCGGAAGTGAAAGAATTGGAAGCCTTCTTGGCAAGGAAGATTACGGATGCAAGTGAAGAGCCTCCGACTGAAGAATCTTCCCGAGCCAATCCCCTCGTCGTCGATCCACCAACTGTTTCTCTTCAGAATGATGAACCCCAAACTGATGAACCCATCGTTCCCGAAGAATCCCTCAAACCTCGCCGAAGGAAAAGAGCCGCCAAGAAATCCAAATCCACCCAAATAGGAAACAAATCTCGAAAGTGATCCTAAGCAACTCCCGGCAATTCCACAAGCAACCCTTCATTGAACCTAGCTCAGACCTTCCGAACTCCGCCTGATGAAGAGAAGTCTGCTGACATACCTTTGCACGATCGGGCAAAGGTTCTTCGTCTTAAAAAAGATAAGGACGAAGATAACCCTTCGATCGCCGATGAGCTCCGAGTTCCATCGTCTTCTACCGACATCCCTCCAATAGTCCCAATCGAAATTCAAGTGCTCGATGTTGAACCGATCGATCTGTCCCCATCTCATCCCGAAAAGAAAACATCCATCGATAGCCATCCGTGTTCATCCTCTCTGCTCACTTGGGCCCCCAACCTACTCCTGTTTCGGTCTCCTTCTTCGTAAAATATATATGGATCCTCGCCAGCTTCTCAATCAATCCATGCCCTTTCCTCCAAGACAATTGACTTCGAATTTCAAAGCATGACACTATGTCCTCTCCAACCATGTGGCCTCAATTTAATGCCAACTTTCCTTTCAACTGCTCGACGCTTTTGTCCGCGGAAACCGATGACCATCGATTCTAAATGTTCGAATGAGGATTTGCTTAATGAGCGGTATGAGCTACCCGGCGAAGGTAAACGGTTCTCTCTTTTATTTCCGTATTTATCTTAATACTTATATATCTGAAACTGGTCAAATAATACTGGACATATATAGGTGAATGTTGTGTTCGGGCGTCTGCGTCCGAAGTCTATCGAGGTTGAATCCGAAGAAGAGGCACTGAGGAAGGAGAATGCCATCCTGAAGTCTGCTCTAGCTCGGGAAAGGACTCAACATGAAAGCGTTCTTGTGATGCCCCCAAAATTAGGTATACGTCACCCATCTTGGGTCGCCACTTACATGGTACATAAATTCAAATACAAACTTAATTATACATCCGTCGTGTAACATACGACAATACATAAACCGAGAGTTCTAATAGAATATTGTCATTTAGACAATATCCATACTCAAGGAGTCCTCATTACATTTATTGTCACACTATTTAATGTAATAGTGTGGACTACTAATGCTATCTTCTGGACCATCACTCTTTTCCCCGACTCGTCCCCCATTTATATTCTCATTTCAAGAGAATGTGAAAGAAAGGGTGAGCTCAACTAGCCCAAGAAGAAATATTATAACTAAGATAATGCGTAATAAATTATCAATAGTCTTCAACAATGTTAAACCGATAAAATACAATAGACAACCGGTTTAATCATAAATGAATATCTGATCCATTAAAAGAGTCAAGTAGAAAATAAAGTCTACTATCTTTTAGGTTTTAAAAGGTTTTCATCAATTTTATCACTAAGACTCGGTTTAATGAATAAACCACAATATCTAATCATTTCTGTACCATGGTCAAGGATTTTCATCAAATTATCAATGGTCATGACTATACCGAATCACCCCTGGTCATAATCATACCAAAAACTATCCATCACTGCATTACAGGCCACTGAGGACTTTTGTCACATCATTTATATCAAGCCATGATTATACCGAATGATCCCTGGTCATAATCATATTAAGTTCATCTATGCACGTAAGCCAAAGATAACATAATATAACATGAGAATGATGACAATGACATAATAATTCAATAAAACAAGTTCAAGAATTATTTTATTCAGGAACTAATAACGTCCAAATTGTCAACATGATACTGCTTTGTAGAGTAAAATTCAAGAATGCTCAGAAAAATATTTTCATTAAAAATACTGGATGAAGCGCAAATATCAAGGATATTCCACTAAATTCATGGAGTATAGAAGTTAAAATTTTAACCAACTGAGTATAATAATAATGAAATAACAAAAAAATCACCATGCATGCGGTGCTTGCGATGTATGCAAAGTTATTCCAATGTAATAATAAATACGTAATAATAAAAAAAGCGGAACCAGTCCTGTAAAACACACGAGCATGTGATATTCTAATAGAATAATAAAGATGTAATAATAAAGATTTTAACCAGTCCGGTGTAAAACACACGATGTGATATTCCAATAGAATAATAAAGAAAGAATAATAAAGATTTTAACCGAGTCCTGCAGTGAAAGCATGCATGTGATGTTCCAACTAATAATAAAATAATAGAAGAATGTCACCAAGTATAGGGATTCCAAGATATACAGTTATTCCAATGTAATAAATAAGAATGGAATAATATAAGGATTTCACCAAGTATAGGGTATTCCGCGTATACGAATTCATGTATAGGGTATGCCACTTTTACAAAGTTATTCCAATGTAATAATAAGCGATGGAATAACAACAGCTTCTCTTCATGAATAAGAAAGAATAACACCCTTTACGAGTACAACAAATAATATTCCCTACCTTAGAAGGGCTTAATATTGGAAAAGTGAAGTAGCAAAATACTTTTCTTTTTTCTCTCAGAGTTTCTCTCTAGAGAGTTTCAAAGTGAATTCGTAAGAAATAATGAAGGAATGAGCTTTCTATTTATAGAAAACCGAGGGTGGCTCTTGGTCTTAACGAAGGTCAAAATGACTCTTGTAATATCAAGAGACAACTACTATTTCATGAAAGGGGTAATTAACCCTTGGAACAATCAAGAGGCGCTTAACTCTTGGTAATATCAAGGACAACTACTATTCATGAATGGGTAATTACTATTATCAATGAAGGTAATTACTATCGACGAAGGTAATTACTATCAAGAAGGTAATTACTATCGACGAAGGTAAATACTATTGATGAAGGTAATTACTATTCACAAAGGTAATTACTATCGACGAAGGTAATTACTTATCAAGAAGGTAAATACTATCGACGAAGGTAATTACTTATTCACAAAGGTAATTACTATTCACAAAGGTAATTACTATTACGAAGGGACTCTTAGATGATGACATATATGCCCCCATAAAATAATCAAACTTACCACAAACGCCCTCATAATGAGACTCTTTATATACATCAAGGATTGAATAAATATTACCACAAATCATTTTATTTTAATCAACACATATTTAATCTTTCAACAATTATTAATCATTTATAACTTGTCGTCTCAATTAATAATTTAATACTATAACATATTATACGGATGATATCTTTGTGACAATAATTGAATCAATAATATAAGAGATATGATGCGTGAATTCATCAGTAGCAATAATTGAGCATAAATTGAGTGACTTCACGTAAGCATCAATAATCAATATCGTGTCTTTCTATACTGACTACGCCAGACATCGTACTTTTACTACCGGGTAGTTCAACAGTTTTGACGGTAACACCTCCGCCGTTATTTTTATAGAAAAATAATTTTGTCGTTTTCTAACTACGACAATACTTCCGTTGTGGGGTCCACCAATGATTGAGCCGTCGTACGAATATTCCCCAACAAAAAGAATATTCCCCGACCAAACGAATATTTTATAACAACTTGCTTACTTTGCAAAATTTATAAATATTACCCACAACTATAACATTATATCAAATTTATTCCATAATATTCAAAAATAATATTTATAAAAAATTCATCTTTATTTATAAAAGCTGGGGTCTTACAGTTCTTCATACAAATGAAGGTCTTCAGAAAGAGTTGGCCCAAGCCAAGGGAGATGTGAAGGCATCCAATGAAGAACTGAAGTCAACTAAAGCACAGTATGAGGAGATCGTCAAGATGAATGTTGACTTGGTTCAGAGGAGCGAAATAAGGATGGAGAAGATCAAAAAATAAAGGCTGATGCTAAGATCTTGACCAAGACGATCCAGAAGCTAGAGCTGGCAGAAACTCGTCATCTGAATAAGTGTCAGAAGCTTGAAGAAGAAACCCGAGAACTTAAGGCTCTTCGGGACCTTGGACCTCCTCTGACCGATGACCTTCGCAAGCAAATCTGTGAAGGGTATCGGATCTCGGATGAGATTAACAACGAGATCATGAAGATATATTCTGAAAGCTATGAGCTCTGTCGGAGTCGTGGTAAGAAGAAACTGATTACAGCTAACGTGGATCCATCCTTGCTCGACTCTTCAGATGGCGAGGATGATGCTTGAAGTGAATGTTCTTGTTTCTCTTGAGTTTTATTTAAGAATGTTTGTGAAAATTTTTGCTATTTTACTTTCTTTAATTTTTAGGATTTGTGTAAAAAAATTCTAATTTTGTAGTCAAATTAAATATTAATGAAATGTGGTTTCATTCCTTATGACTTCGGTGCATTTACTTTCTGCCAATACTTCAATATTAATTCAACTGGAAAAATGCACAAACTCTTTCATGGACTCAACTCGAATCATTAATTAATTACAACTAAGCATGTCATATAACAGATAAGATGAAGTTAGGGAATGAGGCATTCCGAACTCAACACTTAGAAAAAATTTAGGTAATAAAGTAAAGGGATACTTATTATTTACCGAAGTGTGAGACAGATCTACTTCATTGGGAATTTGTTTACCCCAGAAGGCCTAACAAAACCAAAAGATGACCTTTGCCTACCACGAAGGGCCTGACAAGGTCTGAAGGACAACACTTGCCTACCACGAAGGGCCTGACAAGGTCTAAATGTCGACAATTGCCTACCACGCAGGGCCTGACAACGTCTTAAGGATGACACTTGCCTACCACGAAGGGCCTGACAAGGTCTAAATGTCGACAATTGCCTACCACGCAGGGCCTGACAAAGTTTTAAGGATGGCGTTTGCTACCACGAAGGGCCTGACAAACCCATAAGGTCCACCTGTCATTAAGGCTACCATCGAATGGTCAGCGAGTCCCCCCGAACCTCCTTACACCACTGAACTGATCAGCAACGAAGACAAGATTTGTTTGAGAAAAAAGGGAACTTTTATTGATGATGACGTGAATATTTACGACTCAGATGTAATCGACATCGCTTTTCTTGAAAGTACTTCCTAAGCCTGCCGGCGTGCAAGTATTTTTAATTGCCGACCCGTCTAATGCCTTCAACCGATAAGTCCCCGGCTTCGGCACTTCCGTGACTTCATACGGTCCTTCCCAGTTCGGCATCAGCTTTCCCAGATTCTGAGGTGTAGATGCTTCGACTTCTCTGAGGATAAAGTCCCTACTTCAATCATGCCTTTACCCCTTATTATAATGTTTAGCCACTCTTCACCGATAGTCGCCAATTTGATAAAGGTTTGTTTTCTCGACTTCTTCAAGCAAATCAAGATTGGCCTTCACCCTTCTTCATCAGAGATCTCTTTGAATTGACAAACTCAAGACTTGAGATCCAATTTCAACTGGGACTAAGGCATCGCATTACCATAGGCCACCTGAAGGTGAATCCCCCGTTGTAGTCCTCGGAGTAGTTCGATAAGCCCATAACACGCTAAGTAGCTCTTCTGGCCATCTGCCTTTAGCTTCGTCCCAATCTGCGCTTGATCCCATTCAAAGAGCTGCTCGCTGGTCACTTCAACTTGTCCGCTTGATCGAGGATGAGCTCATCGAAGTCTTTCTGTCTTCGGATCCCCAGCTCTTTCAAAAATGTTTCAAATTTTGATCCTGCAAACTGACGTCCATTGTCCGATATTACCACCTTAGGAATTTCGAAACGAAATACTACTGATTCTTTCAAAAATTTCAAGCATATCAACTTGAAATTTGGTCATATAGTCGATGACAACTATAACAAAACTGACTTGACCTTTTGCTTTCTAGTGAGTGGACCCGAGATATCAACCCCCGCATGTTAAAAAGGGTATAGGAGATAGGATCGAGTATAGCTCTTCTGGTGGCTGATGTGGGATCGGACTGTTGAGCTGACATTTCTCCCACTTCTTGACGTACTCAGTCGTGTCTTTGAAGATGGTAGGCCAGTAGTACCCCTGACGAAGTACTTTATAGGCTAATGACTTAAGCGACCCATATACGGTCGCCACGGATGCCTTCATGTACTTCTCAAGAGCATATTCACTTGGATGGAGTCAAACATTTCAGTAGTGGAGACGAGAAAGCCCTTCGAAATAGATCCCCATCAATCAGAACAAAATTAGCACTCTTATACTTGATTTTCTTGGCTAGCATCCGATCCGAAGGTAAGACGCCATCTACCAAATACTCTAGATATGGAGTCAACCAGCAGTTGGTTCGGTCAACGCACATCACCGATTCATGATGAACACTAGGATGTTGCAAAATTTCTAAGTATACCGACCCATCAAAGACGTTAACATCCGTAGTGGCTAATTTGGAGAGTGCATCAGCAATGGAATTGTTATTACGTTCGACCCCCTGAAACTCGTAGGATTGGAAATCTCAAGCCGTTCTTTCAATTACGCCAAATACTTGATCATTCTTGGGCCTCGAAAGCCAGACTCCCAGGAGAATTGCTTAACCACTAACCGAGAATCATTTGAAGATGACTATTTTCTCGCGACTTCAAGACTCTTTCATAGTCGTAACCTCTGCGAGTACCGCTTATACTCACTTTGTTGTTCGTCGCTTTGAACTAAAAATCGATGGCTCGCTTTGCCTTGAATCCTCCCACTCGTCAGGATAATCCTCGCCCAATCGACATCCGTAGTAGTAGAAGACCCATCTACATACAAATCCAACTCTAACCTGTTTGAAGAACTGCAAGAATCGCCTATCCGATCCTTCAGCTTCTGCCACAACTTCATCAACTTCAGAAAACGAGCATTCAACAACAAAATCAGCCAAGGCTTGCCCTTTGATGGCGGTTCGGGGATGATATTCAATGAAAAATTGGGACAACTCCATCGTCCATACAGCTAATCTCCCCGATACCTCAGGTTTGCCCATAATCTTCTTTAAAGTCTGATCTCTGTATATTATTACCAATCTACCCTGGAAGTATTGCCTAAGCTTTCGACTAGCAGTTATTAAAGCAAAAATAAACTTTTCAATATTTGGGTACCTTGTTTCAGCATCCCGAAGGACATGGCTTATGTAATAAACCGGGTCTTTGCTTTCCCCAACTTCACGCACCAACACTCCTCCTACTTGCCAACTAACTAGTCGCTAAGTACAAATATAGAGGCTCGGCGAGAGCGGTTTCACCAACAAAGGTCTTAGAAGATAAGTAGGACTTGATGCTCGAAAGGCGTCCTCGCGCACCAAGTCCATTAAACGCTTTGCATTCTTCTACCCTTTTCAACGTATCAAAAAAGCGGCAAACATCTTTTCTGCTTGACTTGGACATGAACCTCCTTAAAAGTCGCAATCCTTCCAATGACGTTGAACATCTTTAAATGACTGAGGAGTCTTCATGCTCAGGATCGCTTGAATCTTCTCTGGATTGGCTTCAATTCCTCTTTGACTGACAAGATAACCCAGAAACTTGCCAGCCCCTAGACCGAAGGTGCACTTAGTGGGATTTAGTCTCAAGTTGTGATGGCGAATTGTCTGAAAGCATTCCTCTAAATCATCCAAATGTTTATGTACCAGCATGCTTTTAACAATTATGTCATCCACGTACACCTCCATATTCTTACCCAACTGGTATCTGAAGACGTAGTTCATCATCCTCTGGTACGTGGCCCCGGCATTGATGAGGCCGAAGGTCATTTTCTTGTAGGCATATCTTAACGATGCGTAATGAACGCCGTCTTCTAAGTATATCCTCTTCTTCATGGAAATCGATGATATCCGGAGAATGCAAGATACCCCGAAGTGGCATCGATGAGTTGGTCGATGTGTAGGGCGTGGTAGAAATCCTTTGGACAAGCTTTATTTAGATCGGTATAATCGATGCGGATCGCCATTTACCGCTCGTTTTGGACCATACACATTTGCCATCCACTCGGGTAATCGATCTCAAAAATGAAGTCACCGCCAACAGTTTTGCAATCTCTTCATCGATGATCCGTGACGTTCAGTGCAAAGATCCTCCTCTTCATCGAATCGGTTTTTTTGACGGGTCCACTTCAACCGATGCTCAAAGAATATCCTCGCTACTCCGGCAAGATAATCGTGGCGCCCCAAAATTAGGTATACATCACCCATCTTGGGTCGCCACTTACATGGTACAAAATTTAAATACAACTTATTAACATAACTGTTTGCATAATACGACATAAATCGTGAGTTTAAATACAAATATCGCCTAATAGATATTATACAAACTCAAACAAAAAAGTCCTCATTACAATTATTATCACACTATTTCACGTAATAATAGTGAGGACTACTAATGCTACCTTCAGACCATCACTCGCTTCCCAGACTCGTCCCAAATATATTCTCATTTCACAGAGAACAATGAAAGAAAGGGTGAGCTCAACTAGCCGAGAAGAAATATTATGACTAAGATAATGCGAATAAATTATCAATAGTCTTCAACAATGTTAAACCGATAAAATACAATGAGACAAACGGTTTAATCTGCGGTGAATATCTGATCCATTAAAAGAGTCAAGTAGAAAATAAAATCTACTATCTTTTATGATTTAAAAGGTTTTCATCAACGTTATAGGCGAGACTCACTTTAATAAATAATCCACATCATCGAATCACCCCGCACTTACTACCAAGGATATTCTTTAGTATCACGACCACAATTATTCCTCGCACTACGGGCGAAGAATAATTGTGGTGCGTGATACTAAAGAATATCCTCGCCGTAGCATAATAGTGATTCGATGATGGATTATTTATTAAAGTCGAGTCTCAAATTTATAATGATGAAAACAAAAGTCCTCATTACAATTATTATCACACTATTTCACGTAATAGTGAGGACTACTAATGCTATCTTCGTGACCATCACTGTTTCCGACTCGTCCCAAATATATTCTCATTTCACGAAGAGAACGGTGAAAAGAAAGGGTGAGCTCAACTAGCCCAAGAAGAAATATTATGACTAAGATAATGCGAGAATAAATTATCAATAGTCTTCAACAATGTTAAACCGATAAAATACAATAGATAAACCGGTTTAATCTGCGGCGAATATCGATCCATTAAAAGAGTCAAGTAGAAAATAAAATCTACTATCTTTTATGATTTAAAAGGTTTTTCATCATTTGTTATAAATGAGACTCGCCTTTAATAAATAATCCACATCATCGAATCACCCCGTGACACTACGACCAAGGATATTCTTTAGTATCACGACCACAATTATTCTCGCACTACGGGCGAGAATAGTTGTGTATTCATTAATGGTCATGATCATGCCAACAACTCATCCATCAATGCACTACTACTGACCCTTTGAGGATTTTTACCACATCATTTGTAACATTACGGTTATGATTACAATCAATAATCCTCGGTCATAATCATACCAAGTCCATCCATGCTCTACGAATACAGATGACTTTAAAAAAATATAAACATGAGGATGATGACAATGATATAAGAATTCAATAAAACAAGTTCAAGAATTATTTCATCCAGAATTATTAACGTCCAAATTGTCAACATGATCTTTGCTTTGTAGAGTAAAATTCAAGAATGATCGGAAGAATATTTCCATGAAAGATCTTTGGATGAAACGCAAATATCAAGGATATTCTACTAATTTCATGGAGTATAGAAGTCAAAGTTTTAACTTATTTGGGTATAATAAAGAATGGAATAACAAAAGAAATCACCATGCATGCGGTGCTTGCATGAGCGAGTTATTCCAATAAAATAATAATAACGGAACCGGTCGTGAAATTCACAATCGACGGGATGTTCCAATGAATAATAAAGATGGAACCCGGATCCGGTGTAAAACACACAGATAGGATATTCCAACAAAATGATAAAGACGGAACCAGTCCTGTAAAACACACGATGGGATGTTCCAATGAATAATAATAAAGATTTTAACCGGTCCTGTGTAAAACACGCATGGGATGTTCCAATGTAATAATAGAAGAATGTCACCAAGTATAGGGTAAACCAGCATATCACGAGTTATTCCAATGTAATAATAAGCATGGAATAACATAAGGATTTCACCAAGTATAGGGTATCTGCAGATATCTGAGTTATGTATAGGGTATGCCACTTTTTACAAAAGTTATTCCAATGAATAATAGTGAATGGAATAATGAAGTTCTCTTGAAGAAAAAAAATAACACCCTTACCATAAAAGAACCGAATATAAAAGTAGTGAAGTAGCGAATAATACTCTTCTTCTTTCTATAACTTTCTCTATAGCTTTTCTCTATAATTTCTCTCTCTAGAGTTTCAATGAATTAAAAGAAAAAATAATGAAGGAATGAGCTTCTATTTATAGGAAAATGGAATGCATAAGTAACTAATCCATGAGCGGTCCAGTTGATTTACTTTAATCGACGGTTCATATTTAAAGCAAAAATCTTTTAAATAAAATATAATATATTCTATTTATATAAAAACATTTTACTATGCAAACACTATGCAAAATACTTATGCAAAACACTTTATCAACACTATGCATAATAAAATATAATATATTTTATTTATAAAATAACTTTAATAAAGTATTACATTTTATATAAAAGATGTTTACATTTTTATTACGTTAATAATACGAATAAAACAAAAAGTCATTATCGCTATAATAATTCATGACAATAATGGAATCAAACCGAGTGACTTCTCACATAAGCATCAATAATCAATACCGGTAATGTACTACGCAACCACACGTATATTCTTTGTACTTTTACTAATTGAGTAGTTCAACAAAGATCAACCAGTAAAACCTCGGTAGTTATTTCAATAAAATATTTTTTGTCGTTTTCTCGATCCGATAATAATTACATTGTGGGGTCCACCAATGATTGAGTAGTTGTACGAATATTCCTGCTAAACCTAATATTCCCAGACCAATCGAATATAATATAACCACTTGCATACTTTGCAAAATTTATAAATATTACCCACAACTATAACATTATATCAATTTATTCCATAATATTCAAAAATAATATTTATAGAAAATTCATCTTTATTTATAAAAGTTTGGGTCTTACAACCTCCCTTCTTATGAAATTTACTCCCTCGAAATTAGAATGCGTACTGTATGTCGAAGAGGTAAGGATACCTTGATTTCATTTCGATTCTAACTCCCAAGTCATTTCTTCAACATCGTGGTTCCTCCACAAAACTTTGACTTGAGGTATAACCTTGGGCGTAGAATATGTTCCTTCTTATCCAAGATTTGAACAGAACCTCTTCATACGTCAAATCTTCCGCTATTTCGTCCTGGTTCTAACTTCAATAATGTGGTTTGGGTCTTTCACATATTTACGTAATATGGATATGTGAAAAACGTTATGAACACGAGACATACTTGGCGTAAAAGCGAGTCTATAGGCCGGTTCCTCCATCATGATATTATACTTTAAATCGTGGTCGTTAGGAACACAAAAGTCCGGAGTTGACTCAAGTATTCCTTCTTCATCGATTCTTGCTTCCGGCGTAGCACCCTCTTGCACTTTCTTCCTCATACGCATCGCTCCGTGTCCGTAGCTTGGCGACTTTAACTTTATCGATTAAAGTCGGTTCTCTTTCGTATATTCGCTATCATCACACGCGTCCCCAGAGTCTTTAACTCTATCTCCATCCTTTGCAAGTCACACAAAATGGGCCTTTGTGTTGATAATAACGCACTTTCGTGCTTGCATACGATCTTCTACTCGATGCATCGCCTACCACGTTCGCTTTTCGAGATGGTATTGGATGGTATGATCATAATCTTTCAACGAGTTCAAGCCAACGTCATTTTGTCGCATGTTGAGTTCCTTTTGAGTGAAGAAATATTTGAGGCTTTTATGATCCGTAAAGATCTCCACTTTCTCCCCATACAAGTAATGCCTCCAAATTTTAAGTCTGAAAGATAACAAATGCTAACTCCGGATCATGAGTAGGATAATTCCTCTCATATTCTTTGAGTTGTCATGAGGCATAAAGCTATAACTTTTCCATGTTGCATAAGAACACATCCTAACCCTTTGCTCGAGATCATCACAGAGATGACAAATCCTCCGAGCCGGATGGTATTGTCGAACAGTCTTTGAAATAAGTCTCCTCTTGAGTTCTTGAAAACTCTTCTCACATTCTTCGCTCCAACCGAACTTTGTATCTTTTCGAGTCACCGAGTCGATGGAGTAGCGATTCGAGAAAATCCTTCCACGAATCTCCGATAATAACCAAATAAACCGAGAAAGCTACGTCTTGATCATTTGATTTAGGTTGTTCCCGACTTTGAATAGCTTCAATCTTTCTTTGGGTCAACGGATATTCCATGACTTGATACCACGTGCCCAAGGAATGCTACTTCTTGCCGTAACTAGCATTTCTTCAACTTGGCATAAAGCTTATATTCACGAAGCTTTTGGAGTGTCGACCTCAAGTGTTGCTTTCATGATCTTCACGGCTTTTGGAATAAATAAGGATGTCATCAATAAAGACGACCACAAAGTGATCTAAATATTCCTTGAATACTCGGTTCATCATATCCATGAAAGGCGGCGGGGAGCATTAGTCGATCCAAAGGACATGACTAGGAATTCATAATGCCCGTCTGGGGAGTTCGAAAGCCGTCTTTTGGAATGTCATTGGTTCTAATCTTCAATTGGTGATATCCGGACGCGAGATCAATCTTTGAAAAGAATTTGGCTCCTTCTGTTGGTCAAACAGGTCATCAATACGTGGCAATGGATACCTATTTTTGATGGTGACATGATTCAACTCCAGATAATCAATACAAAGTCGCATACTCCCATCTTTCTTCTTCACGAATAGAAATGGGGAGCACCCCAAGGAGAAGTACTAGGGGCGAATAAAGCCAATGTCTAACAATTCCTGCGGTTGGGTCTTTAACTCCACGAAGTTCATAGAGCCATTCGATATGGGGCTTTGGAAATAGGTTTTGTACCGTGTTCAAGGTCGATACAAAATTCAATTCACACTCTGGTAGGTAGGCGGGGAAGTTCTTGAGGAATCGTCGGAAATTTATTAACAATAGAAATATCGCTCAAAACCGGCGTATTTTTGTTTAAATCATGACATGAGCTAAGAAAGCTTGACATCCATTTTTCATAAACGAATAGCTTTATGGCTTGAGATGACCGTGATTAATTTTAATGGTTTGGTCGTTTGAATTCGCATAATAGGTTGATTAGGAATATGAAAACTAACAACCTTACGAAAACAATCAATTTTTGCATGATAAGTAGTTAACCAATCAATCCACTAGAATCACGTCAAATGCAAGTATTTTAATGAAATAAGATCGACGGGTAATGTGAGGGTGGAATTTGAACCAAACAAGACTTATAAGCGATGGATGTAATGAAGGTTTCTCCCAACGGAGTTTCCACAGAGATAAGTCAAAGTCTAATTTCTCCGGAGTCAAATTTAATCGATGGCGCAAGTAGGAGAAATAAAGAATGGGTAGAACCCGGTATCAAATAAAGTGTAGACTTCATTAGAGTTTATGATAAGCTTACCCGTGATGACCTCATTCGGGTTCCTTGCTCTCCGGGAGGTCACAACAAACGCCTCCTCTTGCACTCTGGGTTTTGACTTTTACTGGACGGCCTTTGGTGCCTCCATCCTAGTTGAATTTGTCTTGATGGCGACAAAATCGAGCTAAGTGACCTTCTCTTCCACAATTATAACATGTTTTGACGGCGTGGCACGATTTCGATGATGTGTCCCTCTTCTCCGCATTTGAAGCATATGATAGGTGGTCTTTCTCCTTCCTTAACAACGGTCTTTGGTCTTTGGCGTCTTTCCATCATTGTTGAATCTCCGTTTCTTGAAATGTCCATTCTTATTGTTTTGGCCTCGATTACCACCAAGTGGTTACCATATCGCGCCCATTGATTCCCTCCACGCTTGTTGTCACACCGTTCGATGACTACTCATTTGGTATTATAACTTTCTTGCATTTGCTTCTTTTTAGTTGCGTTGACTCATTATCGCGCTCCACTAATGAGCCCTATTTACAACATCCGAATACAAACACACGGTTTATGAGAAATAAGATGTTGGCGTATCTCCGACTTCAAACCTCTTAAAAACATTCGCGCCATTCTCTTTCATTATCCACCAGAGTGGGGCGCTTGAACCGTGATAACTCATGAAATTTTGCCTCGTATTGCGACTACCTGGTCATATTGTTTTGTTCCAACTTGATAAACTCTACCTCCTTCGTGTGGCGAATACTTTCGGGAAAGTATTTGTCGTTGAACGACTCTGGAACTTCTCCCAAGATATCTTGATCTGCGAGGTTGAGTACGCGTTTCTGGATTCCCACCAAAGAATCGCCTCCTCTCCGCCAACATAAAAGCGTGAAAGGGAACCTTTTGCTCCTCGAAGCATCCCAAGACATCAAATATCTTGGTAATCATGATCCATGCTTCCGCGAAGTGGTTTTGGCTCTCCTTAAACTCCGGTGGTCCCAGCTCCTTGAATTGTTTAGCGGTGACCGCTTGAAGTTTTCCGTGTTTCCACCTACGTTTTGGGCGAGAGTCGCTCTCGCTTTCTTTGTTGCATAAATTGCATAAAGCCTCTGAACATTTGATCATTCATCATTTGGTTAGTGTTGTTGTTTGCATGAGGATTATCGCGCTTTCGATGCACATTATCTTGATTATTAATATGTGGTGAATCAACGATCGCTTTGTGCTCCATTCTATTCTCAACATTCTCGGATGTCATTTTCAGATCTCGCCACAAAACAAAAGATTAATTGACATATAACAATTATCTTTATATTAATTGAAACCAATAAAATAGCAGACATAAACTTAGGTAGGTCATACTAGCGAAGAAGGTATTCCCGCTCTCCCTCCTAGTACTTTTCTCATATCTTAGCCAGGATCATATCCCTTAGCTCGATATTCTGTTGTGGCGCCCCCAAAATTAGGTATACATCACCCATCTTGGGTCGCCACTTACATGGTAGTGCAAATTTAAATACAACTTATTAACATAAGCTGTCTTTGTATAATACGACATAAAGCGTGAGTTTAAATACAAATATCGTCTAATAGATATTATACAAACTCAAACAAAAGTCCTCATTACAATTATTATCACACTTTATTTCACGAATAGTGAGGACTACTAATCTTATCTTCGGACCATCACTCGTTTCCCGAGGCTAAATCCAAATATATTCTCATTTCACGAAGAAACGGTGAAAGAAAGGGTGAGCTCAACTAGCCCGGTAAAGAAATATTATGACTAAGATAATGCGAATAAATTATCAATAGTCTTCAACAATGTTAAAAGCGATAAAATACAATAGACAACCCGGTTTAAGCTGCGCGTGAATATCAATCCATTAAAAGAGTCAGTAGAAAATAAAATCTACTATCTTTTATGATTTAAAAGGTTTTCATCATCATTATATAAGCCGAGACTCGACTTTAATAAATAATCCACATCATCGAATCACCCCTGCACTACTGGCCAGGATATTCTTTAGTATCACGACCACAATTATTCCCACCACTACGGCCGAGAATAGTTGTGTATTCATTAATAGTCATGATCATGCCAACAATCGTCCATCAATGCACTACTGACCATTGAGGATTTTACCACATCATTTGTAACATTACGGCCATAATTACAAGAATAATCCTCGGTCATAATCATACCAAGTCCATCCATGCTTTCTACGAATACGTATGACTTTAAAAAAAATAAAACATGAGAATGATGACAATGATATAAGAATTCAATAAAACAAGTTCAAGAATTATTTCATCCGGGAATTATTAACGTCCAAATTCGTCAACAATCTCATTGCTTTGTAGAGTAAAATTCAAGAATGATCGGAAGAATATTTCATGAAAAGATCTTTGGATGAAACGCAAATATCGAGGATATTCTACTAATTTCATGGAGTATAGAAGTCAAAGTTTTAACTAATTTGGGTATAATAAAGAATGGAATAACAAAAGAAATCACCATGCATGCGGTATTTGCATAGGCGAGTTATTCCAATAGAATAATAATAATAACGGAACCGGTCGGGTGAAATTCACACACGAGGATGTTCCAACAGAATAATAAAGATGGAACCAGGATCCGGTGTAAAACACACGATAGGATATTCAACGGATGAATGATAAAGATTTTACCCAGTCCTGTAAAACACATGATGTGGATGTTTCAATGAGAATAATAATAAAGATTTTAACCAGTCCTGTGTAAAACACATGACAGGATGTTCCAATGAATAATAGAAGAATGTCACCAAGTATAGGGTAAACCAGCATATCTGAGTTATTCAGCAAGAATAATAAGCAATGGAATAACATAAGGATTTCACCAAGTATAGGGTATGCCAGTATCTGAGTTATGTATAGGGTATGCCACTTTTACGAGTTATTCCAATGAATAATAGTGAATGGAATAACGTAAGTTCTCTTCAAGAAAAAAAATAACACCCTTCACCGTAAAAAGAACCGAATATAAAAGTAGTGAAGTAGCGAGAATACTCTTCTTCTTTTCTATAACTTTCTCTATAGCTTTTCTCTATAATTTCTCTCTACAGAGTTTCAATGAATTAAATGAAAAAATAATGAAGGAATGAGCTTCTATTTATAGGAAAATGGAATGCATAAGAACTAATCCATGAACGGTCCAGATTGATTTACTTTAATCGACGGTCCATATTTAAAGCAAAATCTTTTAAATAAAATATAATATATTCTATTTATATAAAACATTTTACTATGCAAACACTATATGCAAAACACTATGCAAAACACTACGCAACACTATGCATAATAAAATATAATATATTTTATTTATAAAATAACTTTAATAAAGTATTCTATTTTATATAAAAAGATGTTTCGCATTTTATTACGTTAATAATACGAATAAAACAAAAAGTCATTATCGCTTATAATAATTAATTAATAATAATGGAATCAAACTGAGTGACTTCACATAAGATCAATAATCAATACCGTGTGCTTACTATGCAACCACATGTATTCTTGGCATTTTTTACTACCGAGTAGTTCAACAAGATCAACCAGGTAAAACCTCTACCGTTATTTTAATAAAATATTTTTGTCGTTTTCTCCGATCAATAATAATTACATTAGGGTCCACCAATGATTGAGTAGTGTATGCGAATATTCCTCGCTAAACCTAATATTCCCCACCAATCGAATATAATATAACCACTTGCATACTTTGCAAAATTTATAAATATTACCCACAACTATAACATTATATCAAATTATTCCATAATATTCAAAAATAATATTTATAGAAAATTCATCTTTATTTATAAAAGTCGGGGTCTTACAACATTATCTTTGGTAGTAGTGCATGGGATAATTTGTGGTCGTGATACTAATGAATACACGATTATCTTTGGTAGTAGTGTATGGATAATTGTGGTCGTGATACTAATGAATACACGATTATCTTTGGTAGTAGTGCACGGATAATTTGTGGTCGTGATACTAATGAATACACGATTATCTTTGGTAGTAGTGCATGGATAATTTGTGGTCGTGATATTAATGAATACACAATTATCTTTGGTAGTAGTGCATGGATAATTTATTATGGTCGTGATATCTTAATGAATACACAATTATCTTTGGTCAGTAGTGCATGGATAATTTGTGGTCGTGATACTAATGAATACACGATTATCTTTGGTAGTAGTCATGGATAATTTGTGGTCGTGATACTTAATGAATATCCTCGGCACGTAGTGCGGGGATGATTCGATGATATGGATTAATTATTGAGTTGAGTCTCAGCAATGAAATATTAATTCATGGATGTGGTAAAAGTCATCTTTGGCCGTAGTGAATTGGTTAGACTTGGTATGATTATGACCAAGGATTATTCGGTATAATCATGACCGTAATTGAAAACACGAATATCCTTAGCCAGTAGTGCATGGATAATTCGTAATTGTGATACTATTAAGCTAAGTCTCAGTATTATTAGTTTTACAGTTATATATATTTGGCCTGTAGTGCAAAGATGAATTGTTAATGAATATCTTTGGCCGGATTGCGAAGATGAATTTAATATTTTTAACGATAAAGGTATTCAAGGTATCCTCACCTCTTTATCATATCAGGTACGTACCCTAATTTCGAGGGCTAAATTCCATAAGGAGGGAGATTGTGAGACCCTCAGATTTTATCAATAAAGATTTAAATTTTGTCAAAATAATTTTTAATATTATGGTGTGAATTTGAGATAATATTATAGTTGTGGGTAGTATTTATAAATTTTGCAAAGTATGCAAGTGGTTATATTATATTCGATTGGTTTGGGAATATTCGGTTTAGCGAGGGAATATTCGCATAACGGCTCAATCATTGGTGGACCCCACAATGTAATTATTGTCTTGATTGAGAAAACAAAATATTTTATTGAAATAACGGCATGAAGTTTTACCGTGTAGTTCTTGTTGAACTACTCGGTAGTAAAAGTACGATAATAAGTGTGGTTGCATAGTAAGCACTTGGTATTGATTATTGATCTTTATGTGAGAAGTCACTCTGATTTGATTCCATTATTGTTTATTAATAATATGAATTATTATAGCGATAATGACGTTTTGTTTTATTCATATTATTAACGTAATAAAATGTAAACATCTTTTTATATAAAATAGAATACTTTATTAAAGTTATTCTATAAATAGAATATATTATATTTTATTATGCATAGTGTTGCATAGTGTTTTTGCGTAGTGTTTTGCATAGTATTGCATAAAGGTTTGCATAGTAAAATGTTTTTATATAAATAGAATATATTATATTTTATTTAAAAGATTTTTCTTTAAATATGGACCGTCGATTAAAGTAAATCAATCTGACCGTTCATGGATTAATTCTTATGCATTCCATTTTCCTATAAATAAAGCTCATTCCTTCATTATTTTCTTACGAATTCATTGAAACTCTGAGAGAAAATTATAGAGAGAGAAGCTATAAAGAGAAAATTATAGAAAGAAGAAGAAGAGTATTCTGCTACTTCACTACTTCTATATTCGGTTCTTTTTTACTAGTAAGGATATTATTCGTTTGTATTCATGAAGAGAACCTCTGTTATTCCATTCATTATTATTCATTGAATAACTCAAAAAAGTGGCATACTACCCCTATACATGACTTTGTGACATCTGTGGCATACCCTATACTTGGTGAAATTCTTATATTATTCCATTCTTATTTATTCTGTTGGAATAACTCAGATACGCTGGTTTACCCTATACTTGGTGACATTCTTCTATTATTACATTTGGAACATCCTCATGCATGTGTTTTACACCGCACTGGTTCCGCCTCTTTATTATTATTACATTGGAACATCCTGTCTATGTGTTTTACACCGACTGGTTCCGCTCTTTATCATTCTGTTGGAATATCCTATCTATGTGTTTTATACCGGATCCGGTTCCATCTTTATTATTCTGTTGGAACATCCTGTCGATTGTGAATTTCACCGACTTTGGTTCCGTTATTATTATTCTTGGAATAACTTTGTCTGCAAAAGTACCGCATGCATGGTGATTTCTTTTGTTATTCCATTCTTTATTATACCCAAATGGTTAAAACTTTGACTTCTATACTCCATGAAATTAGTAGAATATCCTCGATATTTGCGTTTCATTCAAGATCTTTTCACTGGAAATATTCTTCCGATCATTCTTGAATTTTACTCTGAAGCGAAACAAGATCATGTTGACAATTTGGACGTTAATAATTCATGGATTAAATAATTCTTGAACTTGTTTTATTGAATTATTATGTCATTGTCATCATCCTCATGTTATATTATGTTATCTTTGGCTTACGTGCATAGATGAACTTAGTATGATTATGACCGAGGATCATTCGGTATAATCATGACTTGATATAAATGATGTGACAAAAGTCCTCGGTGGCACTGTAATGCGGTGATGGATAGTTTTTGGTATGATTATGACCAGGTGATTCTAAGATAGTCATGACCATTGATAATTTGATGAAAAAATCTCGACCGTAGTGCACGGGATGATTAGATGTGGTGGTTTATTTATTAAGTTTGAGTCTCAAATGATAAAAATTGATGAAAACCTTTTTAAAACCTAAAAGATAGTAGACTTTATTCTCTACTTGACTCTTTTAATGGATTACTAATTCCATTGCCGCAGCTTAAACCGGTTTGTCTATTGTATTTTATCGCTTTAACATCATTGAAGGCTAATGATAATTTATTCGCATTATCTTAGTCATAATATATTTCTTCTTCGGGCTAGTTGAGCTCACCTTTTCTTTCATTGTTCTCTTCTTGAAATGAGAACATAGCGGGACGAGTCGGGGAACGAAGTAATGGTCCGAGGATAGCATTAGTAGTCCTCACTATTCGTGAAATAGTGTGATAATAGTTGTAATGAGGACTCCTTTTGAGTTTGTATAATATCTAGTAGACAATATTTTTATTCAAACTCACGCTTTATGTCGTATTGTACCTGACGCTTAGGTTAATAGTTGTATTTGAAGAAAACGATGAAAGAAAGGGTGAAGCTCATCTAGCCGGTAAAAATATTATGACTAAGATAATGCGAGAATAAATTATCAATAGTCTTGACAATATTAAAAGCGATAAAATCATCGAATCACCCCGCTGCGTACTATCCATTAAAATTCAGTAGAAATAAAATCTACTATCTTTTATGATTTAAAGGTTTTCATCAGAATAATTGAGACTTGATAATAAATAATCCATCATCATCGAATCACCCCTGTTCTGGAGGATATTCTTTAAATATCGTGACCACAATTATTCTGCATTTAATAATTGTGGTCGTGATCTTTAAAGAATAGTTCGATGAAATGGATTATTTATTAAAGTGATCAATGAAAAACTTTAAAACCATAAAATCATAAAAGATAGTAGATTTTATTTTCTACTTGACTCTTTTAATGGATTGCGATATTCCGCACGCAGCTTAAACCGGTTGTCTATTGTATTTTATCGGTTTAACATTGTTGAAGACTATTGATAATTTATTCGCATTATCTTAGTCATAATATTTCTTCTTGGGCTAGTTGAAGCTCACCCTTTCTTTCACCGTTCTCTTGAAATGAGAATATAAATTGGGACGAGTCGGGAAACGAGTGATGGTCCCGAAGATAAGCATTAGTAGTCCTCACTATTCGTGAAATAGTGTGATAATAATTATAATGAGGACTTTTTGTTTGAGTTTGTATAATATCTATTAGACGATATTTGTATTTAAACTCACAGTTTATGTCGTATTATACAAAGACAGTTATGTTAATAAGTTGTATTTAAATTACATGCCATGTAAGTGGCGACCCAAGATGGGTGATGTATACCTAATTTTGGGGCGTCCACACATATCCCGAGGTTCCCATGCGAAGATATCAACATTGCATCGCAGGAGCTCTATGAGGTTCGTCCGGAGAGGTTCCGGCAGACCGAACCTATTTTCACTGCTTTTTTACTTACCTTGCGGGATGAGCTTTATCTCTCTGTTTCTTGGTGGCATGACCAATGGTTCTAACTACTCTCGGTGAAGGGTTCAATCTCTATCGCCATGGTGCTGCTTTTGCTTCGATACCCCACTCCCTCAGTGATCACAAAGATTTCTATAACACCTTCTAGCTTGATCCAAATCTCCTTTCACCTCACCAACCCCATGAGTAGTAGGAAATTTGATTTTGAAATGAGGAATTGAGGTCACGACTTATGAAGCAATTAAAGTAGGCCTTCCCAAAATAGCATTATAAGCAAAATCTACATACGCACAACATAAAATTTGCAAATAATTTCTACTGAGGAGGTAGTTCAAAGATGACCGGTAGTTCAATGGTTCCAACCACTTGGACCGGATCGTTACTAAAACCGTAAAAGGAGCCTCCGCCTATCTCCATCTTCCGCGATGCCCAGGTGCATCCTCCGATAAGCGTGGGCATCTGAATATCTCTGAAGACCCATTATCTACCATCATTCGCCTTCATATCCATCTGAACCCACTTGCGCAATCGACCAATGATCCTCATGCGGTTCGATGATTTCAGAAGGTAATCCTCGTCGATAAAGGAGATTACCGAGTACTTTCGGATAAGGTCTATCGGTCTTGGGAGGTACCTTGTCGATACATGATCGAATCCAAGTGACTTCGGTAACTTCTTTCCAACAAATTTGCCCGAAGTACCCCGGTGATGACATCTATCACATGTCTCTTGCAGTCGTCCCTTGGCCGGCAATGCTTCTTTGAATCTGGTTGAAATTGCGCCGAATGTGTCATCCGTCTGCTTTGTTGATTAGTTCTGGCGAAGAACATCTTGAACTAAAGCCCCACTTTGTACCTTTTCTTTCAATGAAATCTTTCAAACTAATACGATCGTTCAGACGTGACCAAGCTTGATGGTAATCACAATACTTAAGAGAATTTCCTTTTCCAGACTTAATGTTATCTCGAGGTGGCTCGAAGATAGGTTGATTCTTAATCTGATCCAAGATAACAACCCTGTCTGTGTTGAGTGCTGTGTACGTCCTATTCACTCTCTGGGTGGGAGCGGACGAACGTCCTCCACCCTATCTCCAATTGTTGTATTTCTTCAACCCGCCTTCATAGCGGTCTTTATTCCCTTCATTCTTCTTCTGGTCCCCATCGGTTCTGTCCCGATCTGTCTCCTTAAGCCGATCTGAAGAAGGACGTTTGAGGCTGTTCATGGCTTCCTCCACCACGATATAGCCTTCAGCTTTGTCAAAGGCTTCAACGAGACTCTTCGGGTGGTGAAACATTAACTTCTTCACCAACTTCTCTAATTTAACCAAATCTAACCCATTCTGAAATAGTCCAACAGCTTGTAGATCGTTCAGGTCTGTCACTTGGCCGACTGCTTCACGGAACCGCTTCACATATTGGCCTAAAGACTCATTTGAATATTGTCGAACCTGAGCCAACGAACCAGTTGGTTTTTCCCTTCTTTTGTTGCTCCCGAAGCGAGCATGAAATTTACTGCACATGTCTGCCCAAGATGAAATTGAATCCGAGGACAAAGTTCCCATCCACTGCCGGGCATCCTTTCTGAGCGTTGTGACAAAAGTATGACACTTAGCAGCATCGCTAAAGTCATAATAATCCATCGATCGATTGAGCGCTTTGATCAGTGGTCGTAGGGATCCCCGATCCATCATAACTTTCAATGTGGGGCAACTTTGGTGGTAGCCGACTTTCTCTTTTAGAATCTCCGCGGAAAAAGGGATGCCTTCCTTCCCAAGTATCTTTCATTTTTGTACTTCTAATTCTTCGCTTTCAAAGTTCCTTTAATTCTTTAACCGGATACTCCACACCTTCCGGATGAGATGATACTTCTTTTTCCAATGACTCCTTCTTACGAATGCGGATGGGTTTCTTCAATGAACCTCCAACTTTAGAGGACTTTTCCGATTCTGACGTCTACGGGGTGGTGTACCCTCGGTAGACTCTCGGTAGTATGACCTCTAGATATACTTCGTCTCCTCGAACTCTCAGGCGCATGGTGAGAATCTTGCGACAACAAGTGCCTTCTTTGTACTCTCGGAGTGCGATCTCTAGATCGACCTCTTCTTCCGCTTCTCGACCACATTCCTTAGAATCGACGGGTGATATGCCTCTTCGATCTTTGAGGAGTAGGGCTTCGGGATCTTCTTCTTTCTCGAGTTTGGCCCTGAGACTCTCGTCCCAATGAGCGAGTTCCTTCCCACTCCGATGCCCTTGCTCTTGACCGAACATAATCTGAACTCTTCGTCCCTTAACACCGCCATTCGAGCCATCCGCCAATTTATATCCTGTCATTTCTTCATAAAGTACTTCCATAGCTCTATCTCGCTTCATCCGCCATCTTAGCTTGATCGGGAGGCCTTTGCGTCTTGGTCATCTCGGTGATCGAGTTCTAGGCGAGGTGCCTTCTACTCGTTTTTAGACCATGACCGGACCCTTCTCTGTCGTGAAAACTAGCTTACGCTTAGCTTTGCCCATGCCTTGGTAGAGAATCTTCGGTGAACGTTTGGATCTTTGTCTTTGGCGTGAACACTTATTATGAGTCCCAAACGATCTTTGGCGGACACACTTTCGCGGTCTTGATTCACCGGCTGACCATCTACGCCCTTCCGCCGTGTAGGTGTTCTACTCTTCACCATGAATACTGACGTAGAACAAACACAGTCTGTGATTAAAAAATACTCAGGACATTAGAACTCACCCCTCCTTCTAGCGCCAATGTTAACGCCAAGATCTACTCCGACGTCCCAATCACATAAAACGTCCTGATCCTGCACAGTAAACACGATAAACACCACAAGCTTGACGGCCGGACCGCCAGGGGATAGCTCAGGCGTGAGAGTCAGTATACGTGTTCACAAGGTTAACAAATGGAGGATGTGATGTCTAGTGTATTGAGAGAGATAATAATTCTCAGTTGTGTGTGTATGTGAATATGAATATGTATGAGAACGTACCTGTTTGTGAAGACTTGGTTGATAGGTGATACTCTCTTTGCCCGGTTTACCGTGCCACCCACTACCTCTGACACAGCCCCCGTGATCTGATGGGTCCCGCCATTGCATGCGCCTACTCACCACTACCTTTGGTCATCATGTTTGTACTTGCCATTATATATTTCCATCCACATTAATACATGGCAGATGTCTTAGTCAACTGTCATGCTTTTTCATCATTACAAGTCAAAGTAATAGATATTAAATGATATGATGGGTTAATCCAATGAACCAATCGGTCTTTATAGGATTAAATAAAGTAATATAGTGACTAGGCCCAGTGACTTTCAAGGTTAAATAATGAAGGCCCAATGGATTAATTTAATAAGTAAGCCCAACTTACTCGGCCCAAAGAGGGGAAATATCATGACCCAACAATTAAGGTATCGGATACAAAATAACAAGAAGAAGAAAAAAACCATACACACAATAATTAATTCATTCATTCCCTATACCCTATACCCTATACCCCGTTCCCATCCCAATTTTGTAGTTAATGAGAAAAGTGGTTACTATAAAGTTTATTTTGGAGTAAGTTGGTCAATTGACCAATAGAATATTAACACGCATGCAAAGTTGTATGTGTGTCAACATTCTATTAGTCAATTGACCAACTTACCAAAAAAATAACGCCATACTAACCGGATCCGTTAATGAGACTTGATAAAGTAAAGAGTGCGATTATTATAGTTTATTTTGTTTTTGTATTCGGTAGCATTTATACTCGTGCCGAACACAACCTTTTTGAAAGTTATATACTACTACTACTATCTTTTTTATATACTTTTTATTTATTAAAATAATTCAATTATAAATTTCTCTTATATATATATATGTGTGTGTGTGTGTGTGTGTAATGTAATGATCAGAATATAGTATTCTTGTCATAAGAGTTACTTATATTTATTAAATTAAATAAATATTTTTATGAAAATGTTTGTGTTTTATGTGATTGTAGGTTGATTTTTGACCTAGATTTCGTGTTATGTGATTATGAATGTGCGTTGGAATTTTTCAACGAAATAATATTTTTTTTTGAGAAAAACGCTAAATCATTATTTATAAAACGAAGAAAACGCTTGTAAAACTAGCTAAAAGCTAAAAATAACTAGTGTGAACTCTGACTTTCGGATAGATTTCTGTTCCGATTGGCTTGCTTGAAATTATTTTCCGTTTTGGGAGTTATGTAGTACGTTAAGTAAGGAGTCTGTAGAAGTGAGAATGACCTCATTCTGAGTCCGGAGGTGGAAGTTATTCCTAGTCAAATATGCAAAAAACATAAAGTTAGTTGTCATAAGGTTTTTGGTGCCACTGTTTCGGCCATAAAATGGATTTGGAAAAAAATTCCGACTAGGGGATTTGTAGTAGATGTTACAAGGAAGAAAAGGACGCCAAAACAGACTAATTACAACTTATAATGACAAAGTTATGAGGTTTGGAAGGAGAGTGGTTAGAACAGTCAATAAGGACATGTTGCACAACGCGGTGCGTGTCGAAGCATGTTGAAGGACGCCGAGCGACGTGGTGCACGTCGGGACGTGTTGGGCGATGTTGTGTAGTGTCGTGCGTGCATGTCAAGGTGCCGTGTCGCAACGACATGCGATATTTTAACAATTGTTCTAAAATATTCAAACTTAAAAATAAAAATAACAATAATAAATATTAGAAAATGAATATTAATGGATATAAACCATCCTAAGGAGTGGTTAGGACTTAGGAGGATTGTGACGTTCCCGAATGCCATAAGACGTTTTTAAAGAAGATTGTCGCGCTAATTAAGTTATAAAACACAAACAATATAAAACGAGTAGTAATGCGATGTATACCAATATGTGAAGTTTTATGTGACTAATAGGCATATTATTGATCATTAAATGTGTATGAAAATTGAAGAGCGTTTTTAAAAGTAATTAATAAAGAACATTTCAGGCAAGTATTCCTAAACTCTTTTGCGAGTTTTATTTCTACAAATTATATTAATGTGCGAGCTTTGTAACTTCATTTACCGATTATATTAAAATGTTAATTTACGCAATATTTATATATTGTGTAAAATCAAAACTTATGCAATAAATTTTATAAATTGCACGAGTTATTCGGTATGCTAAAACTTCATGTTGTTTAATGATTCAAAGTTTGATATTTTATTTTGGCGATGTCTTGTTGTTTCGGCTAGACACATGTTAAGACATGATTTGAATTTATTAAATTCTTAAATGCTATTTAAACCAAATTAAATTGGTAAGGACTCTAAGTCAAGTATGAGATAAACAACTCTATTATTATGGAAACTTTTGGTCGAATTTCCAACTTGCCTTCGCAGTGTAAAAGTAAATGCAAATAGTCGTTTAAAATAAATAAGTTATTCACAACATAAGTACGATAGGTTAACGTACTTATATAGAAAATAACGGTTACAGATGAATTTATGTTAAACTTTTTATGAAAAAGAAAATGTTCAAGGTTTTTTGGTCGCTCACTATGTAGTTTCAAAAATGTTAAATAAAAGAGAATTTATTATTATTAATTATTCCTATTTATTTGCAATAGTTTCACAACTATTGTTCAGTAATGAAAACATGATTCTTGATTTTGTTGTTATTCAGCTGTTATATTTGCTGAGATTGTTAGCTCATTCTTGCTTTATATAAAAATGTTTTCATCTAAGCTCGAGTGGGGCGAAAGCTCGGGTAAAAAAGACAAATGAAAAGAAAAAGTTTTCGAGTAAAAGATATTATGTAATAGTTTATGTTAGGAATGATTTTTAATAAGTAGGATGATGTAATAATTATTATATTATGATACTTCCACACTTGTAAAGGTCTTAGAACCTGAGAAGTTATATTAATATGGTTTGTAATAATTTAGTAATTATCTTTTTGTCTTTATGATTATGTCTAGTATATAGTACCGTGATGCACTATTGTTGAGGTTTAACGATGTGACGTTAATATTTTTATGACTTTTATTTTATTTTATTGTGAGATTCATATATGCATGTATATATATTAAATTATAATTATATTAATTGAATTTGAATATGTAATTATTATAATTATGTAATTTGTATTTGAGAAATAAAAATTAATGTATTTGTAGTTTTTATGTTATATATATATATATATATATAAAATTTAAATACAAGTCAACAGAATAAGTAAGTTGACTTTTTTGCCCATGTTTCTATGATGTCACCATCCATCCCTGTTTTGAAGATTTGGCTAGGGGAGAGTGCATTTAATTGTGTCGGTTAAAGTTTAGAGTGCATTTAATCAAAAAATTAGTTTAATTAGGGTGCAAATTAATTTTGAAGTTTGGGGTGCAAATTGAATTTTAGTCTTCTATATATGTGTGTCTGTGTGTGGGGGTTAGGATTTAGGTTTAAGTACTGGTGAAGTGATTGATGTAGGTTATTGTTTATTGGGTATGAATATGAGTAAATTTATGGCAATGTTGCTTGGGGCAGCGCTGTTGGTGTCGACCCTAATAGTCCTTCCATATTATGTGCAGCCTGACCCTCCGGCTTCATTAGCTGTGTTTTTCTCTATTACACCATTATCAACCGTGCTTTATTATATATACCTAGCCATGTTTGTGTGGTCCTAGTAAATCATCCATCTGCACGCACGCACGCACGCACGCACGCACGCACGCACTTATTCTTCTTCTGTTTCTAATAATCCTGCATGTATTTCTGTCTTATTCATTGGCCGTACGTGATTTCATGATTCTTGATTCTGCATTCTTGTTTTTTTACGAATATGAAGGGACTTTTGTTTGCTTTGCTTAGCTTGCGTTGGTGATCAAAATCTTGAAGAGGGGGAAGTGAAATCTTGAAGGAAGAATTCTGTTGAGGAGAGATGATCGGGAGAGAGATTGCACAAATTTTTGGGAGATTTTGCAGAGAGAGACGGAGAGAAAGATTGAAGATTGAAGATATGGATATGGAGATGGAAAAAATTTGAAGAGAGACAGAAAAAAATTGGAGGGAGAGGGAGAGATGGCCAATTTTGGAGAGAGGGAGCCAGAAATTTGGAGAGAGAGAGAGAGAGAGAAAGAGCAAATTTTGGATTGAGGGAAAGAAAATTTGAAGACAGAAAGAGAGAGAGAGAGAGGGGTCTATTTTTGGAGAGAGATGAATGGAGCAAATTTTTGATTGAGGAAGAGAAAAATTGAATACAGAGAGAGGGAGAGCACATATTGGAGGGGGAGAGAATTTGGAGACACTTGAGGCAGGAGGGGAAAAATTTTCTGACCATTTAGAGAAACGTATCTTAGGAGAGGAGAGCGTAAGCAGAGAAATTTGAAGAGAGTAAATCTTGGGGAGATGGAGAGATATTTTGGAGAGAGAGACGGACAGAGACCAAATTTTAGAGGAAATGACAGAAAGTTTGGACACAGAGAGAGAGAGAGCTAATTTTAGAGTGCCAGAAAAAGCTCAGAGAGAGAGATAGGCAAATTTTTGAGACAGAATTTGTTGGGAGAAATAGAGAAAGAGAGAGAATTTGGAGAGAGGGACAGAGAGATCAAATTTTGGAGAGGGAGAGAAAGCAGTTTAAATTATTAATTGAAAATCACTGTCCTTTTCATTAAGTCTTTCACTCTGTGTCTTGTCTGCTCTTTTAAGCAAAGATATCCAGAAGCAAACCTTAAGACATTGGAGCCTGCTACAACCCCCCCACATATTACAATTACTATCAACCCAACTGCTGAATTTATAGGACTTTACCTTTGCTTGATGAAGCTGTACCAAAATTTAAGTTTGGTCCTTTAAACAAATTCTCAAGTGTGCATATATAGAGCCCCATGACCAGAGAGAGAAAATCGCCTTTTCGGCTCTTTTGACACATTGTATAACTACAGCACACACACAAATAGGCCTTTTCGGCTCTTTTAACACATTGTCAAACAAATCTTAAGTTAAGCATAGAGCCCGTAACTACAGCACACACAGAAATAGGCGCGCACACACACACACACACACACACACACACACACACACACATATATATATATATATATATATATATATATATATAGGGAGAGAGGTCACATGCCCAAACCCACTGCAGGACCATATATAAGAAAGGGAAAGACCAGAGTTCCCATGAGGGCTGGATATTCAAAAATTATTCATATAAGCCTACACCTTTGATTTCAGTTACAGACTTTGTACCAGTTAGCCAGCTCTTTTTTTATTGTCTGTGTCAATCAGTAATCCTAGCTAGTGCAGAATTTTGCATTCAGGCATTAATATCATCGTGTTCGCTAGTTATCTGTCTGTGAGCTAATGGCACACACAATTCACTCAAACACAAGTTCACCTGATTGTTTAGTGCTGCTAAAAGTATAACTTATTGAAATAAATGGAAGCATATTACACGCTACTTTTGTTTTTCATCCGTACCACCAAGGTCTCTGAAAGGCTTTGATTCAAACTTGAAATGCAGTACCTAGCAATCAGATATAACGTTGTTGAAGTTCATTCATAATTGAGTGAGGGAGAAGATTGGGAAGGGGAGAGGCCATGTTTCTGCTGTGGTTCCCTAAAGGGTTGTACGTGAGTAAGCCTTTTGGAGTCTCACTAAACCGAAAAAAAAAAAAAACCCCCACAAAAAAAAGGGAAAAAAGAAAAACCCGACAAAATAAGGGGAAAAAAGAAAAGAAAAACCCAAAAAAAAAAGGGGAAAAGGGGAAAAAACCCCAGCAATAAAAAAGGAGGGACAATGGGAGGAACTCCGCCACAACTTTAGAGCAGCCCAAACCGATGATCCAGCTTCTCACTTAAAAATCACCGATGTGACTTGAATATCACAATTAATAATACTGAGAGTTGGTGGAAACATGAAAGTTGAAGATCAAATCTTTGAAGAGTCCAAACTTCACATTGAATCCGTGTTTCCACTGTAGCGCCTAAGTTGCCAAAGTTTATTTCAAGAGTTATCCTTTGAACAGACCCCTCTCAGTGGACTTAATGCACATGCACGTCACACACATATGCTTAAGATGGATTACTTGCTTACAATTTTCATATTAAAGCCTGGAGACGATGTTTTAGCACTGGTATGTTTGCTGAACGCAACATTCCAAGAGCAAACTGACTTTACAATTTCAGTAATTCTAAATCTTTTAAGGCTTATAGAATATTCTGTAGACAGGTACTAGTAGTGGACCAGTGTTGATAGTTCAGATCAATTCCTTCAGGTTTTCATTGAATTTGTTTAGTTATCTCACCTGACACATCTACAAAGATAACAGAACAGGAGTAGGATTAAAAATAGACTCTCTAATCTAGGTTCTTATATTTCCTATAGGCAGGTAGATAACACTTAGGTAACTCCGCCTGTATGTTCTTGCATACTGCCGGTCCCAAGCCCGGATAAAGGAGGAGGGTTGAGTAAGGTTCACAGTCCGCTGTAAAACTATCATTTTTCTATGAGACAGGTAGTATAATATATTTCTTCCAGACCCAAGTGTTAACTCCTGGGAAGTGAAAGCATGCGGAGTAACAACATTTTTTAACTACATCAATGACTGCACATTTGTTTGTCATTTCTTCTATTTTTCTATTTTGTGATTACGATTAAGTGTGGTTAGTTAGATGATTGGTACAATATTTTATAATTTTATTAGAGCAAAACCATAGTTGCGTCCTGACGCTAGAGAAGGAAAAGGCAACGCCTTGGATGCCGAGATGGTTGTTGGCCCAAGTTAAGTGATTAAGTCATTTTGTACCCATGACTCATGGACTTTCTTTGGGGTGTAATTTTATTACTTATTAGATTTGTAATGTGTGATGATGGTTGTTGATTTGGTCGATTCTTTATTTTCTACGTAGTGTTTGTTGACTTGTTCTACTAGCTTTCCATGTCAATTGTTTTATTTTGAATTTGTGAAGTATTCATATAATTGTGTTTTTTATTGTATTACAGTGTTAGTTATGATGTTTTGAGTTTTAATATATATAAAAATTTATTGTTCAATATATTTTTTAAGTAAAATAAGCAAATGTACAAATTTCATGTTAACGACTTGACATCATACAGATGTCATGACGGGCGCCTTATCACCTAGTTAGTTGTCTTGGCGATCAATTATGACTGTGTCTCGCCGTGACAACTATGAGCAAAACCACAACAAATTTGGTGAAATATGCAATATGCTTGGCTTGTATGTACACAAAACAAACTACACCATTTACATTCACCTTAAAGGAAAATATCACAAAGTGTACAAGCCAGTGAGCCACTGCCAAAATTACTTGCTATAAATAAGGCTCCATTTGTTTTGGAAAACGTTCACGAAGCATTTATCAAGTAGCCAAGGTACAAGGTCATATTAAAGCATATAGATTTGATCAATCAATAGGGACTTGGCAGGATTTCTTGGCACAGATAAAAGCACTCAAAATATATTGAAATGAAATGCAGAATTTTAAAGATCTAAATAATTAGTATTCAAATGAAATATACTTGATAACAGACATAGATTGAGAAAAATGAGACCCTCTTACCATAATAAGTGCCCGCTGAAAAATAGCTCATGAACTGGCAAGTGAATGGGCTGCTGAAATCATGTTATCATTGTTAAATCCATAAAGTTCCTCTAAGGCTCTGAAAATCCATGTCGAGCTCATACATTCAAAAAATTATCTTTGTCACCTTACCATTGCTTAAATCCAAAGGATTCTTCCATCAGAAGCATGTAAAGTTTAAAAAAGAAAATTGTATCAATACAAGTTAAATTAGAAGATCCCTCCCAGGGTTTACTCATCCTGCATTCAGAGAGCTGAAATGCGTCCACGCTCTACAAAACATAGCATAAGATTATCTGCCTCTTCCACTTTTCCATCTAACATCAATCTCTTGCTTAGCTTCTCACATAACTTTAAATCAGGAACCAGATTCCGACAAAACATTCGACGAGCCACTTTATAAGACGACAACGGATTACCTTTACTCAAATAACTTTAAATAAGCATATGACAAGAATTTGCATCAATCCTTGAAGCTGTCCTCAAAACTTTTCCCAAAAGTTTATAAGCCTCATCAAGGTTTCCAAAACTACAAAGTTTTTCAATGACCTGATTATACGCTGTTCTGCATTCTTGCCTTGATAGCATCTTCTCAATCAGTTTCAATAAATCATCCACCCTGCCATGCTGACAAAACCGGTGGATTACTGCCCTGTAAGTAACCGGGGTAGGAACCAAACCTCGATGGAGCATTTTCTTTGTCATTTCAGTTGCCTCTTCTATTCTACCTCTCTTTCCCAATGCGTCAATAATTGTTGTAAAAGTGATTGCATCAGGGTGCTTGTTACTCAAATACATGTCATCAAACACTGAAAGAGCAGCATCCAAGTCATCTTTCTTGCAAAATCCATGAATTACAGTTGTAAAATTCACCACATTAACAGCACATCCTTTCTTCAGACACTCCTCCATAAACAACTTGGCAACATCTGGTCTCCCCTGATGACAAAGAGACTGAATTAACAAATTAATTTCAACTGGAGTCGGAAAAAATCCCTTTCTGACCATTTCTCTGACCAGATCACAGGCCTCAGACAACTTTCCTTCCCTCCTAAACCCATGCAGCACGACACTATATGTGATGGCATTCGGGGTCCACCATTCTTCCTCACTCGTGTTTATCATTTCTCTTGCTTCGGATGCATTTCCATTCTGACAAAGCCCATTCAACAAAGCTGTATAAGATACAGTGTTGGGCTTGCAACCATGCTTGTACATCTGTTGAAGTAACTGTTTAGCTTGATCCATCTTCCCTATACGACAAAACCCATTAACTACAGCAGTGTAAGTCACTACATCAGGGATGCATCCTTTTGAGAACATTTCAGTGACAAGTTCTTTTGCCCTGTCTATATTTCCTGCCTGACAAAATGAGTGAACAATTGCACTATACCCAACCTTATCAACACAGAATCCTTGAATTTCTGCTTCCCTCAAGAAAATTATCGCCTCATCTCCATGGCCATGCTTGGATAGCATATGGATAAGAGTGTTATAAGTGACCTGGTCTGGCAACAGATTACTTTCCTTCTTCATCTTTTCCACCAACCCCCTCACTTCTTCTATTCTTTTCTGCTTGCAAAGGAATCCCATCACAGTATAATAACTAACCTTATCTGGGAAACAACCCTTCAGTGGCATTTCAGAAATCAGCTTTATTGCATCTTCAATGCGATTTGTGTCACAGTAACCCTTGATCAAGCAATTGTATGTAACAACACTAGGTGTAATTCCTACCAATTGCATTCGGTTCAAGAACCTCAGTGCCTTCTCCAGCTTATTACCCTTCAGCAAAACATAAATGGCAGTGTTACATATACCTAAATCAGGTTCAAGACCCGCTTTCTGCATCAGAGTTAAGACCTGCATTGATTTCCTCATATTGCCAGCCCGGCTGTAAGAAACCATCACATAACCAAAAGCTTCAGGTCGACGCCCAATCCTTCTCCGCACCATAAGCCGAAGAACTCGTTTTGCACCCTGACACAATTTAGTCTTGCTGAGAACCTCAAGCATTGCATAGTACACAGTAGGGTCATGCCGGTACCGCCACTGTCTATCAGCCCAATAAAAGAACTTCAAAGCCACCCTTTCATCAGCCTGAGCTCGTAGTACAGCACAAACTTGTTGAGGCTTCAAGCTCCTTAGTAAGTGCCTTAACTCCCCTTCAAGCTTCGGAGTCCAAACTGACCGAAGATCAATCAATCTACAAATTTCTTTCACCAAAGGGTGTCTTAATTCATCATCATACGCTTCAACTCTTCTAAAATCGTCACTCTGTTTCCTATTCCTATTCCTATTATAAGAATCCAAAACCTTAAAATCATCATCATTATCATCCTCACCCCCTTCTTCTTCTTCTTCTTCAGACTCTTCAGTCTCTTCAAACTCATTGAAACTAAAATTTCCTCTGGCTTCGTCTTTAGTTCTCTCACCCGTTTCCTTAACTCTAACACACCCATTATCACCCTCATAAAAAATATCCTTTTCCACCGATTGGGCACACACATTAGGGTTCAAATGAGAATTATGATTAGGGTTCTGCGAAGACCATGATGAGAAATATACACTCAATCCGTTACAAGCAATTGGGCGAATTAGGTTATTTTCAGAGCAGGCAATCGTATTCTTATCAAAACAAGTAGGAGATTGCAATAAAACCCAACATTTATAAGGATTTGCACATAATTTTCTGGTTCTCGTATATAAACTGAAATGAGCGACCATTTCATTGGGTGTTACTGCAAGTTCTCAATCAGACTTCAAATTCCACTAATTTGAATGAGTTTTAATAACTTACTGTTGAAGAACATGGACTGGCCTTCGTCTCTTCCCTGTTCCTCTTTCTCCCTTTCTCACTCTAGCTTTCAGTAATTGGTAACTGGTAAGACAGTGTTAAGTGATAATTGGGCTCTGTTGGCATTTTGAGTCAACTCGTTGAGTCTGGTGTCAACTGACTACATAAAGATGTTACTATATCAAAACAAAAAATGGTTACACTAAATTGACCTTAGTTTTGTTATTATAAAATTATTTTACATTTTATCTGTTTTAAATTTAAAAATACAATTTTTATTTTAGTTTGTCTTTTTTTATTTTAATAATATTTTTGATCTTATTTTTTAATACTATTCTCATTTAACTTATAAAAATTAATTGAAAACTTCATGGAAAAATAATAGTACCTATTAACTTTCACATGTGAAGAATAATCATACTCTCTTTTCTCTCCTATATTTTCACTTTTTTATTATTCATGTATTCCAAGTAAGAATTAGAAGATTAATTAAAATAAAATCTAGAGACAATTTATTTTTTAATAGACGTGTATTTTAAAATTAAGACAAATAAATTTGAACAAAATGAGTATTACTTTTGATGACTTACAAATTATTACAAAAATGAGATAAAAAATGATTTATTTAATTGTGATTAGTTATATATGAATTTTTTTTTTGAAACAGAAAATATTAGTTTTCTTATATTAATCATTTTTTACAGATAAATAAATTCAATAACCAAATAAGACCACGTGTACAAAACAACACCTGCCAAAATCCGTAAATTTATCGAGCAAGGTCTAGTATAACTACCCTACCCTACATCTTCTTTCCCATCTCCCTCTACAAAAATTTTCCAACATTGAATTACAATTTACAGATATGATCGCCGGCGGAAATGTGACTGAAAACGGCAAGGCGGAGCCACGGTCGGCTCTCATATTTATCGGCACCGGTTGCTCGAGCGCGGTTCCCAATACCATGTGCCTTCTCCAGCCGTCGGATCCACCCTGCCAACTCTGCTTTCAGTCCCTCTCAATACCTCCTGAGCGTAACCCTAATTATAGGTAATTTTATCACCGTTAGGGTTTAGAGATGAAATTGGTTTGTATAGCGCAAAAAAATTGATCAATTTGAGGAATAGATCCTTGTAATTTTAGATTGTGTACTGGGTACTGGGTAGAATTTGTATTTTGTTAATTTATTGAAAGGGAATTAGATGTTTCAATGTTTTTCAGTGCATATTCTTCAAAGTCGTAACTTTATAAGGATCCCCTTTGAGAACCATTTTAAAGGTTGTTTTTTTTGGGTACTTCGTTCTTTTCTTTCTATATTTGGAAACATGCCCACTTACAATAGAAAGATTAGTTTAAAAAATTCTCAAAGTTTGTTCAAGGTCTAAATAGATATTTGTTTTGGATAATGTGATTGAACTAATTGTCCGATGATAATCTTGAAAATTTTGGCAATTTTGTTTATGGGAGCTTTGTTCTGTGATAAGTTCACGTTTGAGGTTGGTTACTAATATGATGCATATAAACTTGTCATATCCAATTGTTTTGTCAATATGCAATTGTTCATATTTAGGGTCGGTAGGTCATTTTCTTAGAGCTTGTTTTGTTCAATTGTTGTGTAATGGACATTGCCACTTAAAAGTAGATGGAATGGAATTTGGTTTAAAGATTTTTTATTGTTCATTTATTCAAATAGTTTTATTTTAGTTCATTCAGCTCATGTAACCGTCAACGGTGCTCATAAATGGTTCTGGATTTATAGGATTGTTTTATTTTAGTTCATGAAGCTCATGTAGCTGTCAATGGTGCTCATAAATGGTTCTGGATTTATAGGTGCAATACATCTCTTCTTATTGACTATTGTCCCAGTGATGGTGAGCACAAATATATTTTGATTGATGTTGGAAAGACGTTCAGGGAGCAAGTACTTAGGTGGTTCACTTTCCATAAGATTCCGCGGGTGGATTCTGTGAGTTTTACTTCTTATAATGTATTTTCTCCCCATATGTAGGAACAAGATATATGAAATTTTCTGTGACTTAATAGAACTAATGTTTTTATTGATTGCAGATTATCTTGACTCATGAACATGCCGATGCGGTTCTTGGTCTGGATGATGTACGTGCTGTACAACCATTCAGTCCTATAAATGATATTGATCCTACACCAATTTACCTCACTCAGTTTGCGATGGACAGGTACCCATCTTTTTTTTGTTTTGATTATTGTACTATTATACTTTTGGAGTGACAAACACATTGTATTATCAAGCTAATTACATTTTCAAACCTTCGAAGTTTAACAATGCAAAGGGAAAACAATTAATCCCTACTGCACCAAGCTTTAGTGTTGATTCATGCTTCTAAAGTGTTTATGCTATTGGAAACATTGGTCAATAGCCTATTACTTATTTCTTTTTGTTTCCAGTTGCTAATCATTGCAGTTTTCTTTTAGCATTGATGCAGAGATACTTATTATTTTTTTTAAAAAATATTGATGCGGAGATCTAGTTAATTTCCATTTGCTCTTCATTTTTACCAAACTTGTTTATGAAGCAGACATATGCATTGCGTTTGACATGGTTTCATTATATACTTTCAGTTGTTAATAACACACTCTTTTTGCACGATGCTTGTGTACATTGTACCTTTGAAACAGCGTTGGTGTGAAATTTCCTTATTTGGTTCAGAAAATAAACAAGGCTGGCCAAGAAGTGAGGCGTGTAGCACAACTCGAGTGGAAGATAATTGAGAATGACTGTGAGAAGCCCTTTGTTGCATCGGGATTAGAACTTGTTCCTTTGCCTGTTAGTTTCCTCATATTTTCTTCCCATTATGTTTCCACTTTCCAGTCTTCTACTTATGAATACTTATGGTTCGTACTGCTATTTTTTTTAATGCAGGTGATGCATGGTGAAGATTATATTTCTTTAGGATTTCTTTTTGGTGAAAAATACAGAGTGGCTTATATATCTGATGTTTCACGTATTCTTCCACAGACAAAGCATTGTGAGTTACTTCACACCTCTTGTGGATGGTCATGATTTTTTTTTATTTTAAATTTTCAAGCGCTGCATATGCTTACCTTCTTTGCCTTAAAAGAAATTACGTTTGGACCTATTAGTGGATTCAAACTCAAGTTCTCAGAAATTTACTTGACAGGATATAATTTGTTATTGGATTTACATGCATGTCACATAGTTTTATAGAAAGTTCCAAATTTTGTGAAATTTTGAATCGTTTTGTTATATAATTGGTGTAGGTGATCTAGTACTAGTATAGTGTCCTGGTCAAAGGGGTCTAGACATCAAAGTGTGTGTTCTAGAAAGAAATATTCAGATATAACCATTTCACCTCCAATGGCGTGTCTATCTAAAGAGGATGGGATATATTATGGAACTCTATACAATCAACTGTTGAAGTAAATTTGTAGCATCCGTTTTAAGTTCAAAGGCTGCCTGCTTCTTTTAGGCTCTATATGCAAGATAGATGTAAGCTAGTGTCCTGATATTCAAGATATTTCTAATTGCAATTGTTTTATTTTATTTTTTTATTTTGCAGACATTTCAAAAGATGGTGGTCATCAGTTGGATCTCCTTATATTAGACACCCTATATATGGTCAGCCTTGCCCCTTGAGTGAAACTTTGTTCTGTACTTTCTTTGACACTTTCTATGGTTCTTGTTGTTATGCACTTATGCATGGGTCTTTGGATAGTGTCATGGAAAAGGTTCGAGGCAAGAAAAATGACAACCAATCAATATTTTTGTCTTCTGTCACTCCACATTTGAGAATATTGCTCCCAAGAAAAAGACCTTTTGATGCACACACATGCTTACAAATATGCACATATATTCAGTTTTGTAGTGTAGAAAAATTGTTCTTGGTAAGTGTCTATTTCTTCATATTTCCTGCTAGCTTACTTGTGCTTATCTGTAGTTATTATTTCATACTTATCTACATTTGGTGGATTTGTAAGGAACAGAACAGTCGATATTGGGAGGGGAAAGCTTTCCCAAACCCGGATGCTTTTCTTGAGCCATCATTTGGTGTATTTGGGCTCTAGTGTTCATTTTGTGGATTTTTTTTGTTGAGTTTGCTATAGGAACCTAATATAGCATCTTTTTGGAGCCCCACCCACCCACACCCGCCCTCACCCCATTATTCACTTATAAAAAACTTGTCAATTCCCGTCATTCTACTATTAGAGATTGATGTTAGTAAACAGTTTTGTCAGCACATCATGGTTATCTGTTTTATATTTCTGGCTAATTCTGGCTAAAATACTATGTATGTTTTCTGATTGCCAAAATGCACAATTGAGTTCCAACTGAAAGTGTACTTTGCTGCATGAGTTATTAAATGATTTAGTCGCCCCTTTTGATCCACACACCACCCCCCCCCCCCCCCAAAAAAAAAATAAAAATAAATAAATAAAATTTAATAAATAAATAAATAAAATTATGGCATTTTTACTTAGGTTGTTATATGCAGTATTTTTTAGATGTACTTTGGGAAATTGGGATACTGTTCTCAGTCTTCCTGGCCGCATTTCCATCAAATTTTTTAGTTAAATGCCACTATTGTTTTTTTTTCTCTTTATATTGGTTACCTCATATGTTCTTCCTTTTTTGTCCATTATTACTTCTGATTCACATTTTTTTATCCTACTATTTAATGCAGAATGGGTCCCATAATACTCACTTTTGCTTCCCTCAGGTTTGTTCAACTTCTTTAAGACTAGTTGGAATTTGTTATCTATTTATTTTGAATATTTGTTTTAAGTTTTATTATGATCTAGTGTGTTGTTTTTAGACTCTTGAAGCTGTGAAGAGGTTGTGCCCAAAGCAAGCTTTGTTAATTGGAATGACCCATGAGTTTGATCACCATAGGGACAATGAGTTTCTAGCGGAATGGTCTAGAAGGTAAACAAACTTGAAATCCTTTTATTTTAACGTCCGTCTCATTGGCTTAAATGCAGGTTAAAATTTCTGTCTTTTATGACTCAAGTGTTGCTACACTGCTCTAGTTAGTCATATGAATATACTCATAACTGCTATAATCTTTGTGGGTATTTGTCAAGGTGGTTGTGTGTTTGAAAGATTAAATGATGATATGGGTTGGTTTTCTGCAGATTGTACTTTGATTTTCATTTTTTCGGTGGATGTTTTTTTCAAATTCTAGATGAACCGATCATATTAACTTTAACCTTATTTACTTATAGTGAAGGAATCCCAGTTCGGCTTGCACATGATGGGTTGAGAGTGCCAGTAGACCTTTAATGAGGTAAAGGTCCAATTTTATAGCATACATGTCTTTATAGTGAAACTGCTTCATGTCTACTGCCATCAAAATGCATCCATTTCTTGTTGATTAGTTATATTCTACTAGTAATATAAAAAGTTTCGTTTGGTTTACTAGATGTTCCAGACTAAGAGTTCCTTCAAAAAAGTTATAAGCACAAAGGGTTTCATACTAAATTACCCATCTAATTTTGCAGTCTTGTACATATATATATATACATTCATGAGTTTCAATATACTAAACTACTTTTTATATGGCTGTCGATATTGCCAGAGTAAACATTATGTTAGAAGAATAAATGTATGCTTAAAGTGTTATGTGTCGCTAGAACAATTGCAAAAATGTCGCTAAATATATATACTTGTTGTGAAAGCATCATTATTGCTCTCAATATTAACAGCCTTTTATTTGTGGAGTTTTAGTATCAATAATTTATTATGGTTTTTCAAAGAATGGTCCTTTAAATAAGGATCTTGCCCATAATAAATAGTTTTTTTTCCAGGGAATGGTATACTTAGTTCATTAAGTAGTTGGTCTTTAACTGTAATATTTATGTTCTGATCACTTTTTCATTGTGCATGCAGGTTAATGTTGAGGCACAGAGTTTTAATCAGAGGGGATAGTGATACTAAATTGTTTGTTTATAGGGGTGTAAATGAACTAGCCGAGCTGAATATTGAGTTGTTTGAATATTGAGTTGTTCAGATTTTATTTTAAAATTTATCGAGTTTAAAATAAGATTTGATCGAGTCTCGTTAGCTACTGAGTCTAGCACAATCTCGAATCGAGCCCAAAAATTATTCTAGCAAATATGATTTAAGTATCAACATAAAATTGTAATTTGGAAAGACTATCGAACTTTAAAATTTATTTATATTTAAATTGTTTATATTTTTTAATCGAGGTCAAATTAAACTTTTAGTCCGAACCCTTTGGCTCATTTTAAAATTTTATTTGTAACCCATATTTAAGAGAAGGGAAGGAACACAAAGTCAATATATTGAAGTCAAGCTATTGTGCAATCAATGATCGCTTATAGTTACTGATAATACTCGTAATAAAAAACTAGAGATATATGGTTGTAAAATATATTACCACAATTTCATAATAATAGTATCTCTTTTTTAGCTTCATGCATATGAATTAAGAAAGTTATTTAATACTATCATTTAAAAATTAAAATATGTATTAAATTTCATCACTATCTCTTTATGAAAAGTTAGAAATTATTAATACAAGGGAGAAAATTTCTTGGGACAATGAGAGAAGTTAAGGGTAATATAAGAAAATAAATAATTTATTCTCCTAAAAAATTATAAACGATAAATAAATTGAAACAAATTTTTTTTTCTAAAAAGGCAATTATTATGAAACCAAGGGAGTATAATTTTTTCTAATTTTATAAGATCAGGAAAGAGAAGATGGTCTCATTTTGGTAGGACAAAATGACTATGTCTTATGAAACTACTAATAATTATAGAATGTATACTTGTGAGTTGTGAACCACGGCAAAAATAGCAGTACTCTTCTAAGCTACCGAACTGTCCAAATCTTAATTCTAGACCTAGTAGTGCAAACATACTCTATATATATTTTAAAATTAAGGGTACATTTTAATCTTTTAAAATTAATATAAAATTATTAATTTCAATATAAGCAGACAATTACAAAAATTATAAAATTTGTTATTTATAATATTTAAATAAATCATCTGATTTTACAAATTGATTACAAAAAATTAAAATGTATATATCTCTAATTTTGGAATAAAAAAGGAGGGGGTAAATAAATTAAGAGTTTGTTTAATTAATTAATAGTAAATAATAAGTTGGAGTAGCCAAAGAAGACTTGGCAGGCTTGGTCTTAGTATGCATGCATTATCCTACTTTGAATTCCATTAATTATTCCGTCCTCAACAGAAATTTAATTAAACCGCTAGCTAGTTTAATATATCTGCGGTTTGGTCTAACTTTCCAACTCCCATTACCTATTAAAGCTTTCTTTTCCTTTGTTTCAAATTTAGAGAGAGAGAAGTTGAAAGAAGAATTAATTAAATATATATGGCTGCTTGCTTTGTGCCCTATAACAGTAGGAATTTGGATGTAAGCTTTTTGGTTTTGAAGCCAACTGTTGTATTTGTTGATGAACTTGTGGAAGCTTTAAGACACTTCTCTTTATGGACTGAGACCCTTGGTTGTATTCACAGCTCTATCCTTCAAAGTATCCATGGAAATATGGTACATACGTAATATATATACATATATTACTCTCTCTCTCTAGATCTCCTCTCCTCCTTCTGGTTTTTATTACTTAATTCTTTTATAATTAATTTTTTTGATTTTATAATTTTCAGATTTTATGGTATGGTGCATGGATGAAGAGATCTGACGAGAACAAGGAGTTATTAAATGCAGCCATTGTAAGTAAAATTTAATTCTGATTCTACTACTGTGTAAAAAAATGGATCTTAATTTGGTTTTTTACTGTTTTTAAAAGCAAGGATCGGTGTAACATCGATCTATAAGCCTTGATCATCTTGAAAAACTCAGATCAGATTGACCAAGAAGAAGGCTATATAATATATATATATATAATTTGCTGAGGAAATTAAAAGAAACCGGCCGGTAAATTATATATATTAATAGGAAGGTTTTAGAATATACAAAAACCCTGAAAAATGTTTGAAATGACTTTAGACTAGGACATATGATATTCTGCATTTCTCATTTCTGATCCTCCTCCAATATTCCATGCATATATATATATATATATATATATATATATATCATTAATTATTCATCTGGATCGGATCAATCAGCTCACTATGGCAACAAATATATCAAGCATGGCTGTCTTAATGGACAACAGTTTCTTCGAAGCGTATGCCGGAGAATCCAAAGACGGCTCACCGGCCGCCAAATTTTCCTCCGGCGACACAATTGCCGTTTGCGTTAGTACAACCCATTCCGATGATGACAAGTATGACCTCCCTTATGCAATTTTAGCCATGTTCAAATCTCGGTTCATGAAAATGGAGGGTGCAACATCTGGCGTGTGCCTTAAAAAATGCAATATTGATACAAGATCATCAGATTTGGTGCTTAACATATATACATGGAAATCCCTCCAATCCTGCTACTCATATCTTCTAACTTCCGATATTCGAACTGTTGTTCTTCCTTATATGAAAGGGGAGCTCTCTATTGATGTCAAGTATGACATTTTTAGGGTTCTTTATGTTAGTGGTGATCATAATCTACACTACTATTATTCATGGCCTCCTCATGACCGGATGCTGGAAAGTATATAAATTAAGAAGATACTTATATAATTTAGTGCATGGCCTGGTAATTAAAAATTCATGTTTTGAATTAATAAATATTAATTTCTAGCTACCTCCAAATTTTGATATGTACGTTAATGATGGGAGTATGTATATATAGAGGATCGGAACGGCCTGATCATCTGTTGTCTGGTTCTAAACAGTTTAATAAACAGTCGTGTATACTACACAATTATATATATAAATATATATATATATATATATATATATATATATATATATATATATTAGAATTTAGAGCAGACGCAAGAGTGTCGTATATATATATATGGTCAACAAATTTGAATGCCAACTATGCATGTAATTATTATAAGTTGAATGGACTAGGCATTCAAGACAATGTCAAATTGGAGTTTAATTCTTGGATCTTCTTTTAGGAGAGACACCTATGCCGTGTGGGAGGGAATATATAATATTTCAGTCACCAGTTGGAGTGTTAATTGGCCAACTATATACCTAATTCATTCATTTTTGTCATATACTTCATTTGTTTGAAAATATAAAATTACTATATATATATATATATATATATATTCGTAGAGAATTCATAGATTTTATTCTTAATTTTCCAATTAATATAGAAGACAGGAAGTAAGATTTAAGGTGGTAGAAAAATTTATTTGTTTTCCTTTGATGGCAGAGACTGTGTTGACTTGGTAAAAATAATTTTGTTCTACAAAAATTGTGCATGCTCTTAAATTTCACTATTGTTTCATTAAAAATTATGTACTATTTTTGTTCAGAGATACAATTTGACTTATGAGCTCAAATGACGGCATATTAAATTTTAAAATTAGTACGACTCATAAAAGTTTAGAATGAAATAAATTTAATTTTGTGATTAATAATTTTTGTTATATACTATACGTATCAATTAAAATTAAATCAATTCACATCAATTTAAAGTTTTAATATGCGTGTCGTCGTTTGACTTTAAAAATCAAATTATATATCTACTTTTGAATTATACTCCCTCTGTCTCAAATTAACTGCTCAATTTTGATTTTTTTAAGTCAAATTGACTGTTTTTAGAATTAATAATTAAGCATATATAAATATATTTCTAAAATTATAAAAATTGGGATTAGTAATAAATTGTATATATTTTCTTTTGGTTATAATCTATTCACCTATATTTTAGCAAAAATAGTAAAAAGATTATTTTTAAAAATGGTCAATTTGACTTTAAAAAGTCAAAACTGAGCAATTAATTTGGGACGGAGGGAGTATTTAATACGATTAACATGAAAAGACATATATCCTTAAAATTCTCAAATAAAATGAGGTGAAACGTAGGTATTATAATACGTACAACATTTTAAAGTGTTTCTCAATAAGTTGAACATAATTTTGGGACACTACTAGATATATTTCCCTAAACAATACATGAATAATTGAGATTGAATTGGTTTAAAGAATTTCAAGGAAGGTATATATATAATTATTTAAAAAATAATAAACTCTTCCATTATAGCTTTGTTTGAGAAATGGCCGCGCAATACTCAAGCTTGATAGGTTGGGCTAACTCCAATGGTACCATTGACTAGGTGGAGAATGGGCTAGCCCAAATCTTGGTCCAACTGGAGATTATGAAGTTGATCAGTGCATGAGGTTATAGCCCAGTCCAAGTACTTTATTTTTTGCTAACAATTTGAGTACTCCCTAATTTCCCTAAAATAAGAAAACCATTTTAAAAAATTACTATACATTTATAAAAAAATATGAATTTAACATTTTAATTCCACACATTCTAAATAACACTATTGATATTAAATCAAAGGTATAATTTAACAACTTCTCATCAAAGATTAGTACGAGACGTAACACACTTTTTAATCTATATTTCAATAGACACGCATTTTGAAGCGACACAAATATTATTTTTAACAGCATAATTATTTACGACGAATTTTATTGTTTGTGACAGAACTTTATTTCGTCGTTAATGTAATATTTGTGGAGTAGCTAAATGTGTATTTTGTGAGAAATTAAAAAACAATATTATTATCAAGAAATATACATGGTCGGTGAAATTCTTCAAATAGTTGGTCTAGTCAACAAAACCCACAAACCAAATCTCACAGATTTTGGTTGGTATAGTCAAAATTCATTCTCTTGTTATTGGAATAGAAGTGTCTTTATTATTATCCTTATAATTCATAAATTGAATGCATGGCCATTTAATTTGAGGGAATAGTTTCGAATTGTTTTTTCAAAAATATTGAAAGCTGTCTTTGACTTAAAATGTGAAATGAAAACAGAATTTTCTACAAATCATAACTTTCAAACAATTATACAGACCATAGGGCCCCACAAAGGAAAACTCAAAGACAAATAGTGCTTTGAATTATATATATATATATATATATATATATATATATATATATATATATATATATGATAGATAGTACTGTGTATAACTTTTAAAGTTCTGCGATCTACGATAAATGATTTGATTTATTTCTACGATCGTAAAAAGTAATCTCCAGATAGTAGAGTGAATTCACTCTACGGTTAGTAAGTAGTCGCGTCGTAGAGTGAATTCACAAATCGTAGAAGTATTACTCTACGATTGAAGAAATGAATCACTTTCTACGATCGTGAATCAAGTGTAATTTTAAAAATTACACAAATTGTATGCATCTCCATTTTATCTTTTATATATATATATATATATATATATATATATATATATATATATATATATATATATATATATACAGAACAAGTTGGTCCTGGTCCTGGTTCTAGTCCTTGTCCAAACACCCCTTTAATTTAATTTGATGGGTTCCATCAAATTTGAGTAAAAGTTTGAAGAAAATGAAAAAGTTCCTTTCACTCGATCAATGATGACAAAGAAAAATGGAAAACATTGCAATTATTTACTCTTTTTTGCCTTATCCTTTACACCCTTGAGCACACTTCCTTGGAAAAATAATATTATTCCCTCCGTTTTATATTATTTAATCATTATTAATTTCTCAAAGTTGACATATATTCTTTTTATTTTAATCAATATAATGATAAATATTATAAACCGTCAAAGTATTACTTATTTCATAAGTCATCTCAATTTTGTGTTTGAAAATGTCTCAAATTTTCTTTCAAAAATCAATAATGCTCATATAATAATTTAGAACAGAAGAGTCATACTAATTTTTAGATTGTTGAAACAGAAAGAAAAATAAGATTTCGTTACGACGTGCCTTCAGACACGGGCAAGGGAGGAGATCTTAATCATTTTATATCAAAGGTAAAATAAATCAATTGATTTCAAGAAGTTAAATTAGCCTTTTATTTTTAGCCAAGATGAATACCTAATGGGAAAAATAAATGCTAAGATCCCTCAACTTTTCACATCTTCTTGTTTTTTCTTCCCATTTTCTATTGTATTTACAAAACATGGCGATGGCGATATGAATCTGGAATATCAAGGGAATGCAGACAATTTTGACGAGGATGAGGACAAAAAAAATGAAAGTTTTAGCTTTTAAAGCAAAACAAAGTAATTTTTTAATTTTTAATTTTAAAATAGTACGATGATTTCTATTTATTCAATTAAAAACAATTTTTTTGGTTTCTATCGAGTTGCTTAGAAAAGAGCAACTCAATATAGTTTTAAACGAAAATAATTCTTTCATAAAAAATATTTGACCTAATATTAATATGTTATTATTATATATTTTTTATTTAAAAAAATAATTAATTTTTTTTAATAAACGTATGTAACATCAGTGTCCCCATTAAACAAAAGAAAAATAAATAAATCATTTTATATAGCCTCTCTCTTAGAAAACATGGTCAAAGATTTAAACTGCCATATCTTTTCTTTATATTAAAAGAATGAATGAAATAGGGTAGTGGTCAAACACTGATAGATGAACATGATGATGCCATACTACTAAGGACAAAGAAAAACACTACATGTGAATTATTTTTCTTAGTTTTATGCATATAATAATTAATATTTAGTCCTAATTTAATCTATGAGTAGAGAGAAAGTGTAGGACCTCAACCCCAATTAATATTACTTTGCTTGGAGATTTAATTAAGCAAATCTAAATATCTAATGGATTATGGATATGTTTAAAATATATACGATGTTCATGGCCTTGGGAGTTCACTACCCTTTAAACTAACTAATTTATTAAGGATTATAGTCTCCTTTTATAGGTAAAAAAGCACGACGACACTTTCTTGGACCCTTTAAACTTTTGCTCTAAATTTCTAAATTAATTTATAATATATATATATATATATATATATATATAATGATTCATATATATGTCAAATATTTAGTATGGAGCAAAATTATAATACACTCTAATCGCATCAAAAGATAAGGAAAAATTTATGTCTGCGTATAAGAAATAAATTCTACCAATAAGACTCTTCAAGTCACGACCTTTTGGGAGCTTTGTGGTGGTCTAAGATGACCCGAGAAGATACTATTGGGCCAGTAGTTTGAGGCCTTATTTTGATGGATTTAATTCGATTCGGACTTGGGATTTGACCGATCTTTGGGCCATGTGTGTGATCGGTTCTGACGGGGACGTCAGAAATTTAAGTGGGGGAGTTTGTAACACCCCAGTCCCACATCGAAAGATAAAGAAAAAATTTGTTTGTAATAAGGAAATAAGTTACTACTGTAAGACCCCGAATTTTATGAAATAAAAGTATTCAATTTTTCTTATAATTTATATTCAGTAAATGGTTAAATTGATAGAAAGTTAAAGTTCAGGGTGATATATGAATTTTTTTCAAAATACGCAAGTGGTTATAAAATATTCATTGTTGTCGGAGAATATTCATTTGGTCGTGGAATATTCTTTCTGTCGAGGAATATTCGTACGATGGCGCAGCCATTTGTGGGCCCCATAACGGATAACTGTCAGATGAAAAAAATGACAAATTTGAGTTTTTATAAATAATTACAGTAATCGTTACTGAAGTAACACTTTGTTGGAATACTCGGTGGGTAAAGTAAAGTAATACGCATTGTTGCACAGTAGCACACAGATTTACACAGTATTTTTGAATTATTGATTCTTACGTGAGAAGACACTACTCAATAATTGTTACAGTAATTACTGTTCAATATTTTATTTATTGATTCAATAATTGCTGCGTTGATATTTTATATTATTGTTGTTTCATAATTGTCATCAGTCTGAGTATTTTCCATTATCGGATCAATAATTCATATTATTTGAATAATATTATTAGATAGCATTATTGGCAATGTCTAGAAAGTTACATCAATGAGACGTTTGATCACCTAATTAATTGCTACCAAGAAGGAAAAATTCTTATTGGAAGCCTCCTCTTTCTTGAACTACTTTGTTTATCATAAATGTGATTACGTAATATTATTTGTGAATAATTAATTATTGATTCATATGATAAGGAAATATTTATTTTATGTGGATATAAATGATGGATTTATTTATGTGGTTATAAATGAAGGAATTAATGTTGAGGTATTTTATCAGTATTTTGTCGGATTGGAGGTATTAAAAGATCAAATCAGTGTTCTTACAGCTTTATTGTGTGAGTTGTAATTTTTAATCTGACCGTTGGATCGTTATGATTTTTGGATATGTTATACATATATAAGTTGAGTATATGTCCACAAATTTTGAACCGTTAAAAATAAACGAATGATTTGTTATGAATTTTAAGAGGTGACTGATTTGGAAATTAGGTTTATAAATGATTTTGGTGAAAAATTCTAAAAATGGGTGGGCCCCACTTTTGGTTGTTGGGGAAGATGGTTGATTTTTGGTGGGTAGAATAGTAGCAGGTAAAGCCATCAGGTAGCAGGTCAAGTCTGCTTCGGCGTGCTAACATTTTCCTATAAATAGGGTGCTTAGTTAGAATTGAAAATCACACCAGAATTCATAAGTTTTCTCTCTTTTTGTCTCTAGATTATCGAGTGTATTTTGTGGGTATTTAGATACTTGGTGAGTTGGTATTCATCAGTGCAAGTTTCCTTCAGCCTCATATCCGATATCCAGTCAGAAGTGTTGCTCTTTTGAGGTAAGGGATAGTAAGGGATATTAAGGGATGTTATATTCTTCATAATGATGTTATTCCTTCAATATCATTATACTGAAATATTGGTATGGATTTTATTGTGGAATTTCTACCTTTTTGAGTCAGGGTTACTATTTACGTATACAGCATTATTCATATATATGGCACTATTTACGTATATGACATTCTTTATGTATACGGTACTATGTACGAATACGAAGTACTATTAACGAGTTACTATTCATTGGTTACTATTCACGAGTTATTACTCATGACAAAATTGGTTTCTTTTTCTAACCAAATTATCGTTGATTTATGAATCTTACTCTTGAAATTAAATCCGTGTTTTGATCATATTATTTTTATTATCAAAGATAATATTTTTATAATCATGGTGATGAAATTTCTCTTTGACTTGAGTGTAAAGATGGGTAGATTATTGATATGATCATGACTATGTGTTCTCTTTGGCCAGTAGTGCAAAGTTGAATCGTTGACTGGTATGATCATGACCATTGAATTTACAAGTGAATATTTTTAGCTTAAGTGCAAAGGTGAATTGATCAACATGGTTATAATTATGGTTTATATAGATTTTGAAATGATTATATATATTAATATATTTGGCCTGTAGTGCAAATATGAACTGTTGATGAATATCTTTGGCCCGTAGTGCAAAGATGATCTGTTGTTGAATATCTTTGGCCCGTAGTGCAAAGATGAACTGTTATTGAATATCTTTGGCCTGTAGTGCAAAGATGAACTGTTGTTGAATATTTTTGGCCTGTAGTGCAAAGATGAACTGTTGATGAATATCTTTGGCCGTAGTGCAAAGATGAATTTATTAGTATGATTATAAACAGGAACTGTGATGATCTTTGATGTTTCAAGTAAAGACATTTGATGAAAATTATCTTCGTCCTGGATGCGAAGAGGAATTTAGAATTTCAATTATGATTATGAGTTATTCATATAATTGTGGAAATGAACTGTTGATTAATGTTATAGGGATAAAACATTGTTGGTGGACTTTTAATATGGAGAAGATAGTAGACTTTATGGTCTATTTGACTCTTCTTATGGATTGCTCGTTCCACTGCAACTATGGTTGAAAATTTTTATCATCTACCATATGTTCTAAATCTCTGATTTATTACTGTTGAAGGCTATTGATAATTTATTTATCTTTAGTCATGATATTCTTTACTGAGCTAGTTGTGCTCACCATTTTGCTTCACAATTCCTTTCAGGTAATAAGAGTGTAACTGGGTCGAGCGGGGGTAACAGGAGAATAGAACGGTGGTCATCATTTAGTAGTTATATTTGGTGAATCAAATAGGGTGAGTGTGACGCCCCCAAAATAGGTATACAACACCCATTCTGAGTCGCCAAATACATGGTACAGAAAGCAAACTACAACTTCAATAATACAATTGTCGAGCAAAATAGGACAACACATACTGTGAGTTTAAATACAAATATTATCTTCTAGACAATATCCACACTCAAATAAGTCCTCGTTACAATTATTCAAACACTATTTTACAAAAATAGTGAGGACTGCTAAAACATCTTTCTAGAACCATCACTCCGTACCCCGACTAGTTCCTGCTATGTTCTCACCTCCTGAGAAAAATGAAACAAAAAGGAAAAGGGTGAGCTCAACTAGCCCAGTAAAGAATATTATGACTAAGATAATATACAACAAATTATCGTTAGTCTTTAACAGAGAAAAATCTGATAAAATATAATAGCTAACAAGTTTTAGATCAACAACTGCAGCGGAAACAACAATCCATTAGAAGAGTCAAGTAGAGAATGAGTTCTACTATCTTCTAAGATTTAAAAGTCCATCATCAATATTTTATCCCTGTAACAACAATCAATATACATCTTTAATCAAATATTCATCTTTGCACTACACAGCCAAAGATATTCATTTTAGATCACCAATTGGTCATGTTCATCTCAACACTGCTCATCTTTGCACTACGGGCCAAAGATATTCATCGCTTAATCATTTATCTTTGCACTACAGGTGCCAAAGATATTTAGTAATATCATCATTTAGGACTGAAGATGATGAAAAAATATTTTAAAGAAAAAAGCGAATCCAAAGTGAAACGGAAGGACAAATAGTAGGGATTAGAGTATAGCAGTTTATCCAAGATCAATAATACCTCATAAATACCAATTTTGAAGCGAATTCAAAAATAAAGATCAAAACATGGATACAATCAAAGATAGTAACCATAATAGACATCTTGGACAAAAGAAGAAAATTTCATTTTTCTAATTGAATAGTCTTAGTGATTCGTGAATAGTCCGAGTATCGTGAATAAGAACCCGACACAAAAGTTCCAAATTTGATAAAATTTAGATCAATACTTGGCGTAATGATATTGAAGAAATAATATCATATATGAAGAAAATAACATCCTTACCTCAAAATATCGCATTTACGATCGGAATATCGGTATAAGGTCAAGAAAACTTGCACTGATAAATAGAAACTCACAAAGTATCTAAATACTCATAAAATACACTCAATAATCTAGAGAGAAAGAGAAAACTTATTTACGGTGTGATTTTCAATTCTAACTTAGCCCTCTATTTATAAGAAAATGTTAGCAGACTTGACTGCAGACACGATAGCTTTACTCGCTACTATTCCCACCCACCACATTTGAAATAAATTCAGCACATTTCTTCACCTACCACAAGTGGGGCCCACTCAATTCTAGAATTTTCCACCAAAATCATTTATAAACCTAATTTCTGAATTAGTCACCTCTTAAAATTCATAACAAATCATACGTTCATTTTAACGGTTCAAAATTTGTGGACATATACTCAACTTATATATGTATAACATATCCAAAAATACAACGATCCAACGGTCGGATTAAAAATTATAACTCACATAATATATCTCAAAAATACTGGTTTAATTTTTAATACCTTCATTCCGACAAAAATACTGATAAAACACCTCAACATTAACTCCTTCATTTTTTAACCACAATAAATATATCCAACATTTATATCCATATAAAATAAATATTTCTTTATCATATGAATAAATAATTAATTATTCACAAATAATATTACAGAATCACATTTATGACAACTAGGCCGTTCCCAGGAAAGAGGGAGCTTTCCAATAAGAATTTATCCTTATTGGCGTGCAATTAGGTGACCAAACCTCTCCTTGACAGAACTTTCTAGACATTGTCAATAATGATATCTAATAATATTATTCAAATAATATGAATTATTGATCTGATAATGGGAAATACTGTGCAGTGACAATTATTGAAACAACAATAATATAAAATATCAACGCAAGAATTATTGAATCAATAAAATAAAATATTGAATAAGAATTCATGTAATAATTATTGAGTAGTGCCTTCTACGTAAGGATCAATAATTCATCAATACTCGCGCATCTACGCGTATTATCGTATTTTAACCACCGGGTATTCCAAGAGTGTTAATTGGTAATAACTATCTTGATTATTTATAAAAACTCAAACTTGTCGTTTTCTTCATCCGACAATTATTCATTATGGGGCCCACAAATGATTTGCTACTGGTCATATGAATATTCCCAACAACAACAAGAATATTTCACGACCAAATGAATATTCCCAAACAACAATGATTATTTTATAACCACTTGCATATTTTGCAAAATTTGCACATTTCACCCATAACCAGAGAATTATATCAAATTAATACCTTATTATTCACAAATATAATTAGAGAAAATTCAATTTTATTTATAATAAGTTGGGGTCTTACAACCTCCCTTCCTTATGAAATTTCATCCTCGAAATTGACTTACGTACTTCGTGTTTCGAAAAAGTGAGGATACCTCGCTTTCATTTCTGATTCCAACTCCCAGGTCATTTCTTCAATAGCATGGTTTCTCCATAAAACCTTAACTTGTGGTATAACTGTGACGCCCCCAAAATAGGTATACATCACCCATTCTGAGTTGTCAATATATGGTACAGAAACAACTACAACTTTATTATTACAACAAGAAAGCGTGAGTTTGAATACAAATATTATCTTCTAGACAATATCTATACTCAAATAAATTCTCATCACATTTATTGATACATTATTTTATAAAAATGGTGAGGACTACTAAACAACTCTCTCTAGAACCTTCATTCCATACCCCAGACTAAATACTTCGCTTATATTCTCACCTTACGAGAAGAAAAATGGAACAAAAAGGAAAAGGGTGAGCTCAACTAGCCCAATAAAAAAATATTATGACTAAGATAATATACAACAAATTATCGTTAGTCTTCAACGAGGAAAAATCTAATAGAATACAATAGACAACAAGTTTTGGATCAATATTAGCGGCGAAAATAATAATTCATTAGAAGAGTTAAGTAGAGAATGCAAACTACTATCTTCTATGTATGAATTTAAAAGTTCATCGTCTATCTTTTATCCTGTAAACATCAATTAATATATATCTCGAATCAAATATTCATCTTTGCACTATAGGCAAAGATATTCATCGATTGGTCATGTTCATTTAAACACTGCTCATCTTTGCACTACGGGCCAAAGATATTCATCGAAAATCATTCATCTTTGCACTATATAGCCAAAGATATTCAATAATATCATCATTTAAGATCGAGGATGATGAAAAATATTTTTAAAGAAACGAATCCGGTGAATCAAAATGACAAGGATTAAGGATTAAGGATTAGTATTTTGTTTTATCCATGTCCAAAATACCTCAAAAATAATCATAGTGGTGTAAAATTCAAGAATAATCAAAACATGGATACAATCAAAGCTAGTATCCGAATAGATATTTTTTGGACGAAAAGGAAAATTTTATTTTTCGATGAATAGTCTTAGTATTCGTGAATAGTATCAGTATCGTGAATAATTAATAAGATATCGTGAATAAGTAACCCGACACTAAAAGTTCCAAATTTGATTAAAAAGTTCAGATCAATACTTGACATAATGATATTAGAATAAATAATATCATTAAAAAATAATATCCCTTACCTCGAAAGATCAAGTACTTCTAGTTTGAAACACCGAATATAAAGCATGACTTGAACTTGCACTTATAACAATACTCAAAATATACTCAAAATACTCACAAGAATACGCCGATAATATAGAGAGAAAAAACTTCAGCTTCCTATGTAATTTTCAATTCTAACCTAAGCACCTATTTATAGGAAAATGCTTTAGAACACCAAAGCGAAAAATTTAATATAATATTATTATTTATATTAACCATTCCTACGCACACCTTTGAATTGAGAATTCAAAGAATTGCACACATGCAAAATGAGGCCCACACATTGAAAAAAACGTTTTGTGAATATAAATATTTAAAACTTCCAAAAATCAATTATTTCGGAACTTCAGAACTTCAATAATTCATAATAAATAGCCCTTTTATCAGAAAATTCGAATCTCGCGGGTTTTTATAGGAAATTCAATTCTCTACAACTTTGCAGAAGAAAGTTTTTCCAAATTCCAAACAAAATTGACCAAAATCCACAAACGGAGCGATTTTTTTGTGTATAATCAAATTTCGGTCAATAATTATGTCCACCAACACACAAAATATGTGTTAAACATTTAATGCCACAAAAATACTCTTCCTCCTCATATACTCATATATCCCACATTCATTATAAAAATATCACCGTTAATATATTATTAAAATAATATATTTAAATGAATTATTTTATCGAAAAAAAGATAAAATATTAATTTTCAACAATTGTCACATTAAAAATTTTCCCCATCTATATCCACATAAAATCAATATTTTCCTCATTATATAAATCAATAATTAATTATTCACAAAAAATATTACAGAATCACAATCTTCTTGTGACCGTGCGGTTCAGGAAAGAGGGCTTTCGAATAAGAATTTCTCCTTCTTGGCAGCAATTAGGTGACCAAACCTCTACTTAGACAAAACTTTCTAGACATTGCCAATAATGTTATCTAATAATATTATTCAGGATAATATGGGTTATTGCTTCGATAATGAAAAATATTGTGTAATGACAATTATTGAAACAACAACAATATAAAATATCAACGCAAAGATTATTAAATCAATAAAATACTTTGAGCGATAATTCTCGTAACCATTATTGAGTAGTGCCTTCATACGTAAGAATCAATAATTGGTGCAATACTGGTGTCTTCTTGTGTTTTAACCAATTTAGTATTTTAACAAAGATTAATTGATGTAATAACTACTGTACCGTTATTTTTAAACAACTTATATTTGTCGTTTTCTTCATCCAATCGCTTTCCAGTTATGGAGCCCACAAAAGATCACTACCGTCGTCGTCACGAATATTCCCAAAGCAATGAAAGAATATTCCACGACCAAACGAATATTCCCAAAATAATGAATATTTTATAACCACTTGCTTATTTTGAAATATTTATGTATTTTACCCATAACTATCCACATTAATCAAATCAACCCTTATTATTTCAAAATATTAAATAGAGAAAATTAAATTTCATTAATAATAAGTTGGGGTCTTACAACCTCCCTCCTTATGAAATTTAGTCCTCGAAATTGACGTGACGCATACACAGTGTTTCGAAAAGGTGAGGATACCTCGCTTTCATCTCCGTTTCCAATTCCCAGGTCATTTCTTCTATAGCATGATTCCTCCAAAAAACTTTAACTTGTGGTATGACCTTTGCGCGTAGGACATGCTCCTTCCTATCTAAGATCTTGACAGGTACCCCCTCATACGTTAAGTCTTCGGCTATTTCATCCGGTTCTAACTCTATAACGTGGTTCGGGTCTTTCACATATTTACGAAGTACAAATATGTGAAACACATTATGAACACGAGACATACTCGAGAAACGCGCGAGTCATAGGCTACATTTCCTACTCGGTCAAGAATTTGAAATGGACCAATAAATCGTGGATTGAGCTTTCCTCTCTTCCCAAATCTTGTAACTCCCTTCCATGGAGCAACTCGCAACAATACATGATCCCCTATACTAAATTCCACGTCCTTTCGATGAAGATCCGCATAACTCTTTTGTCGATCTTGTGCCGTTTGTATACGTTGTCGAATCATTTGGATCTTTTCCGTAGTCATACGTACCAACTCGGGTCCCAACAATGTTGCTTCACCCACCTCGTCCCAACATACTGGAGAACGACATTTTCGTCCATATAATGCTTCGAATGGAGCCACACCTATACTTGCCTGATAACTGTTGTTGTAGGAGAATTCCACCAATGGTAAATACTTATCCCAACTGCCCTTGAAGTCTAGGACACAGAGTCTTAATAGATCTTCAAGAGTTTGAATAGTCCTCTCTGATTGTCCGTCCGTTTGAGGATGGTATGCTGAACTAAATCGTAAATCCGTGCCCATAGCTTTTTGCAAGCTAACCCAAAATCTTGAAGTGAATCTTGGGTCACGATCCGAAACTATGGATACTGGCATGCCATGCAACCTCACAATCTCATTCACGTATATACTAGCAAGACGTTCAAGGGAATAAGTCTCCGTATCGGCAAAAAAATGAGCAGACTTGGTTAATCTATCAACAATAACCCAAATAGCATTGATGCCTTGAGAAATCGTAGGAAGACCCGTAACGAAATCCATGGTAATGTGTTCCCACTTCCATTTCGGAATCTCAAGTGGTTGCAACGGACCCTTAGGTACTAGATGCTCCGCCTTTACACGTTGACAAGTTAAACACATTGAGATAAACTTTGCAATCTCTCTTCATATTGTTCCACTAAAATGTATGTCGAAGATCACGATACATTTTGGTACTTCGAGATGGATTACAAATGGTGTATTGTGTGCCTCCATCATAATCTTGTACTTCAAATCGAGTCGTTAGGGACACAAAGTGCAGAGTGGACTCAAAGTATTCCTTCTTCATCAATTCTCGCTCGGAATAGCACCTTCTTGTACTTTCTTCTTCATACGCATCGACTTTCTGTTGGTGGCTTGAAGCGACCTTAACTTTTTCTATTAAAGTTGGCTCTGTCGCGTATACTTGACATTATCGCACTCATTCCTGCATATGATCTTCTACTCAACGCGTCGGCTACCACGTTAAGCTTTTCGGGATGGTATTGAATAGTGTGGTCGTAATCTTTCAACAACTCAAGCCAACGTCGTTGCCGCATGTTGAGTTCCTTTTGCGTGAAGTAATATTTGAGGCTTTTATGGTCTAAATATATATCTCCACTTTCTCCCCATATAGATAGTGCCTCCATATCTTTAGCGCGAAAACGACTGTTGCCAACTCTAGATCATGAGTAGGATAATTCCTCTCATACTCTTTAAGTTATCGCGAGGCATAGGCTATGACTTTCCCACGTTGCATGAGAACACATCCTAACCCTTTGCCTGAAGCATCGCTGTAGATAACAAATCCATCCGTACCAAATGGTATTGTTAGAACAGTCTTAAAATGAGTCTCTCTAGAGCTCTTGGAAACTTCGTCTCGCATTCCTCGCTCCATACAATTTTGTATCCTTCCGAGTTAGTTGGGTTAATGGAGTAGTGATTCGAAAAACCCTTCCACGAATCTCCGATAATAACCAATTAAGCCCAAAAAGCTACGTGCTTGATCCACCGACTTGGTTGCTCCCAACTTTGTATTGCTTGAATCTTGGCGGATCAACAGATACTCCATGTTTTCGACACCACGTGCCCAAGGAATGCTACTTCCTCAAGCGAACTTCGTATTTCTTCAACTTGGCATAAAGCTTGTTTTCACGAAGCCTTTGGAGTACCAGACTTCAAATGGTGCTCATGATCTTCACGGCTTTTGGAATATATGAGGATGTCATAAATAAAGACAACAACGAATTGATCCAAATATTCCTTGAATACTCGATTCATCATATCCATGAAAGCCCATGAGAGCATTAGTCAATCCAAAAGACATGACTAAGAATTCATAATGCCCGTCTTAGGTTCTAAAGCGGGTCTTTGGAATATCCTCGATTCTAATATTCATTTGATGATATCCGAGCGAAAGATCGATCTTTGAAAAAAATTGTGCTCCTTGCAACCGGTCAAACAAGTCATCAATACGAGGTAGAGGATACATATTCTTGATGGTGACATGGTTCAATTCCCGATAGTCGATATAAAAGTCGCATACTCCCGTCTTTCTTCTTTACGAATAAAACAGAGCACCCCGAGGAGATGTACTAGGGGCCGAATAAAACCGATGTTCAACAATTCCACCGTAGTTGGACCTTTAACTCCTGAAGTTCAATAGGAGCCATTCGATATGGGGTTTTAGAAATGGGCTTTGTACCGGGTTTAAGATCAATAAAGAATTCAACTTCACGTTACGGGGTAGGCCAGGAAGTTCTTGAAAATCGTCGGGAAAGTCAATAACAACGGAATATTATTCAAATTTGGCGTGTCTTTTTCAAATCCATAACATGGGCTAAGAAAGCTTGACATCCGTTTTTCAATAAACGAATAGCTTTATGATTAGATATGACGATGATTTATTTTAATGGTTTAGTTGCTTGAATTACGTCTGAATGGGTTGGTTAGGAATATGAAAACTAACACACTTACGAAAACAATCAATTTTGGCATGATGAGTAGTTAACCAATTAATCCTAAAATTACATCAAAAGCAAGTATCTTTAAAGAGATAAGGTCAACGGGTAAGGTGATGGTGCCAACTTGAATCAAACAAGATTTATAAATAGTGGATGTGATGAAAGTTTCTCTAACGGAGTTTCCACAGATAGGTCAAAGTCTAATTTCTCCTGAGTCAAGTTTAAATGTTGAGCACAAGCGGGAGAGATAAATGAATGGGTAGCACTTCCAGTATCAAGTAAGGTATAAACTTATGAAGAATTTATAAATAGCTTACCGTGATCACCTCGTTTGGGTTCCTCGCATTTTGACCGATCCACAACAAACGCTCTTCCGAGAACCGTTGACTTTGACTTTTACGGGACGATCTTTTGAGTCACCATCCTCGTTGAACTAGGTTTCGCTCTGCACTGTCTGATCTCGGCGATATGTCCTTCCTTTCCACAATTATAGCATACCTTGAATCTGTTGTGGGCGGTTTGGTGATATGTCCCTCTTTCCGCATTTATAGCATATGAATGGATGGTCGTTCTCCTCCTTAGAACCGATTCTTGCCCGTAAGACTTTGTCGTCTTCACATAGTCGTTGTTAAATCTCCTCTTTTAAAATCTCATCCCGACTCGCTTCTTCTATTTTCATGGCCATGATTACCACCCGAGTGGTTACCATTTTTGTCTGTCTTTTTCTTTCTCCATTTGGTTATCGTTGTTTTGTTGATCGCTATCTCCTAGTATGATCCTGATTATGGTCCCTCGGTTGGCCGTACTAGTTATCTCGCTCTAATAATTGAGCCTGCTTACAACATCCCGAATAGAGAAAATTTATGAAAAATGAGATCTTGGCGTATCTGGGTTTCAAACCTCTAAGAAACATCCGCGTCATACGTTCCTCATTCTCCACCAAATGAGGTGCAAACACGGATAACTCTGCAAACTTTACCTCGTCTTTGAGACACCGCGTCATGTTGTTTTGTTCTAATCGATGAACTCCACTTCCTTCATATAACGAACACTTTCGGAAAGTATTTGTCATTAAATAGTTTCAAACGTCTCCCAAGACATCTTTGAGTGCTTTTGGATGGAGTGCTTCTTCACGACACCTACCAGATGATACGCCTGCGGACGGAACATAAAGGTGGTGAATGGAACCTTCATTCCTCCGTGCATCCCAAGACATCGAATATCTTGGTAATTTGCTTGACCCGTGTTTCCGCTATGTGATCGGATCGCTTTCCTTCAATTACGGTGGTCCCAACTCTTTGAATCTGCTTGTTTTGTGACAACCCGTAATTGCTATCATTTCCTCCTCAGATATTTTGAACACGAGTCTCCTCGTCTGATTTTTGCATGAACGCAAAAAGCTTCTAAACATCCCTCGTTCATCATCTCTTTCGGTGGTGTTGTTCACGGGAGGAACATTGCCCGACTGTTACGCGTTCTCCTCGTTGGTGAGTCTGAGCATCTCCACGGTCTCATTTCCATTGTTAATATTCTCGATCGACATTCTCAAATCTTTAATAAAACAAGGGTTAATTAAGGAAATCAATATATCACATAATATCCCTATATCTTGACCAACTAACAAATAAGCTTAGGTTGGACACACTTAGCGAAGGATTTACTCGTCTCTCCCTTCTAGTTCTATTCCCCGATCTCCGCCAGAGATCATATCCTAAGCTACGATACCAATCTGCATGCGACCCCAAAATAGGTATACATCACCCATTACGAGTTGTCGATACATGGTATAAAACAACTACAACTTTATTATTACAACGGTAAAGCGCGTGAGTTTGAATACAAATATTATCTTCAGACAATATCTATACTCAAATAAATCCTCATCACATTTATTGATACATTATTTTACAAAAATGGTGAGGACTACTAAACAACTCTCTCTAGAACCTTCATTCCATACCCAGAGCTACGTACTATCGCTATATTCTCGCCTCCACGAGAAGAAAAATGGAACAAAAAGGAAAAGGGTGAGCTCAACTAGCCCGATAAAAAATATTATGACTAAGATAATATACAACAAATTATCGTTAGTCTTCAACAGGAAAAATCTAATAGAATACAATAGACAACAAATTTCGGATCAATATTACATGGCGTGAAAATAATAATTCATTAGAAGAGTTAAGTAGAGAATGCAAACTACTATCTTACATGTATGAATTTAAAAGTTCATCGTCTATCTTTTATCCTGTAACATCAATCGATATATATCTGGAATCAAATATTCATCTTTTGCACTACTGAGCCAAAGATATTCATCGATTAGTCATGTTCATCTAAACACTGTTCATCTTTGCACTACTGGGCGAAGATATTCATCAAAAATCATTCATCTTTGCACTATAGGCGAAGATATTCAATAATATCATCATTTAAGGTAGAGGATGATGATGAAAAATATTTTTAAAGAAACGAATCCGATTGAAATCAAATGACAAGAATTAAGGATTAAGGATTTGTATTTTGTTTTATCCATGTCCAAAATACCTCAAAATAATCATAGTGGTGTAAAATTCAAGAATGATCAAAACATGGATACAATCAAAGCTAGTATCCGAATAGATATTTTGGAATGAAAAGGAAAATTTTATTTTTTAGATGAATAGTCTTGAAATGATAAGTGAATAGTCTTGATATCGTGAATAGTCTTAGTATCGTGAATAAGAACCCCCAAACACTAAAAGTTCCAAATTTGATTAAAAGTTCGGATCGATACTTGACATAATGATATTAGAATAAATAATATCATTAAAAAAAATATCACTTACCTCGAAAGATCGGTGCTTCTAATTTGAAACAAGAATCTAGGCTATGACTTGAACTTGAATCGTATAACAATACTCAAAATATACTCAAAATACTCACAAGAATAAACTCGATAATATAGAGAGAAAACTTTAGTTTAGGTTGTAATTTTCAATTCTAACCTAAGCACCCTATTTATAGGAAAATGCTTAGAACACCAAAGCGAAAATTTAATATAATATTATTATTTATATTAACCATTCCTACGCACACCTTTGAATTCAGAATTGAAATTGCACACATGCAAAAATGAGGCCCACACATTGAAAAAACGTTTTTGTGAATATAAATATTTAAAACTTCCAAAAATCAATTATTTGAACTTGAACTTCAATAATTCATAATAAATAGCCCTTTATCGGAAAATTTGAATCTCACGAGTTTTTATAGGAAATTCAATTCTCTACAACTTTGCGAAGAAAGTTTTTCCAAATTCCAAGCGAAATTGGTAAAAAATTCACAAGCAGGGCGATTTTATAAATTTATAATCAAATTTCTATCGATAATTATGTCCACCAATACACAAAATATGTGTTAAACATTTAATGCCACAAAAATACTCTTCCTCCTCATATACTCATATATCCCACATTCATTATAAAAATATCACCGTTAATATATTATTAAAATAATATATTTAAATGAATTATTTTATCGAGAAAAAGATAAAATATTAATTTTCAACAATTGTCACATTAAAAATTTTCTCCATATATATCCACATAAAATCAATATTTTCCTCATTATATAAATCAATAATTAATTATTCACAAAAAATATTACGAGAATCACAATGATCTTGTGACCATGTAGTTCTTAGGAAAGAGGGGCTTTCGATAAAATTTCTCCTTCTTGGCACGAATTAGGTGACCAAACCTCTACTTAGACGAAACTTTCTAGACATTGCCAATAATGTTATCTAATAATATTATTCGGATAATATGAATTATTGCTTCGATAATGAAAAATATTGTGTAATGACAATTATTGAAACAACAATGATATATAAAATATCAACGCAAAATTATTAAATCAATATAAAATCTTTGAGCGATAATTCACGTAACTATTATTGAGTAGTGCCTTCTTACGTAAGAATCAATAATTGGTGCAATCTGCAGGTGTCTTCTTGTGTTTTAACCAAAGAGTATTTTAATAGTATTACTTGGTAACAACTACTGTAGTTATTTTAAAACAACTTATATTTGTCGTTTTCTTCATCCATAAACTTTTTCCAGTTATGGGGCCCACAAAAGATCTGGCGGCAAATACGAATATTCCCAAAGCGGTAAGAATATTCCACGACCAAACGAATATTCCCAAATAACAATGAATATTTTATAACCACTTGCTTATTTTGAAATATTTACGTATTTTACCCATAACTATCCACATTAATCAAATCAACCCTTACTATTTCAAAATATTAAATAGAGAAAATTAAATTTCATTAATAATAAGTTGGGGTCTAGGACACAAAGTCTTAATAGATCTTCAAGGGTTTGAATAGTCCTTTCTGATTGTCCGTCCGTTTGAGGATGGTATCGAACTGAATCGTAAATCCATGCCCATAGCTTTCTGCAAGCTAACCCAAAATCGTGAAGTGAATCTTGGGTCACGATCCGAAACTATGGATACTGGCATGCCATGCAATCTCACAATCTCATTCACATACATGTGAGCAAGACGTTCAAGGGAATAAGTCTCACGTATCGGTAAGAAATGGGCAGACTTGATTAATCTATCAACAATAACCCAAATCGCATCTATGCCTTGAGAAACTTTGGGAAGACCTGTAACAAAATCTATAGTAATGTGTTCCCACTTCCATTTCGGAATCTCAAGCGTTTGTAATGGAACCTTTGGCACTTGATGCTCCGCTTTTACACGTTGACAAGTTAAACACCTTGAGATAAACTCCGCGATCTCTCTCTTCATATTGTTCCACCAAAATGTATGTCGAATATCATGATACATTTTGGTACTCCCAGGATGGATTGCAAACGGGGTGTTGTGTGCCTCCATCATGATTCTATGCTTCAAGTCAGAATCGTTAGGAACACAAAGTCTGGAGTTGAATCTAAGTATTCATTCTTCATCGATTCTCACTTCTGGAATAGCTCCTTCTTGCACTTTCTTCTTCATACGTATCAGCTCCAGGTCCGTAGCTTGAGCAGCTTTAACTTTATCGATTAAAGTCGGTTCTACTCATATATTCGTCATCATCATGTGGGTCCCTGGAGTCTTTAATTCTACCTCCATCCTTTGCAAGTCATATAGAATGGGCCTTTGCATTAACAATATCGCATTCGTACTCGCATATGATCTTCTACTCAATGCGTCAGCTACTACGTTCGTTTTTCCAAGATGATATTGAATAGTATGATCGTAATCTTTCAATGGTTCAAGCCAACGTCGTTGTCGCATGTTGAGTTCTTTTTGGGTGAAGAAATATTTGAGGCTTTTATGGTCCGTATAAATCTCCACTTTCTCCCCATACAAGTAGTGTCTCCAAATTTTCAACGCGAATCATTGCATGACTCTAGATCATGAGTAGGATAATTCCTCTCATATTCTTTGAGTTGTCATGAGGCATAGGCTATGACTTTCCCATGTTGCATGAGAACGCATCCTAAACCTTTATGCGAAGCATCGTTTGTATATAACAAATCCATCCGTATTGCACGGATGGTATTGCGAAAAAGTCTTGAAATGAGTCTCCTCTTGAGCTCTTGGAAACTCTTCTCGCATTCCTCGCTCCATACAAATTTTGTATCTTTCGTGTCAACTGAGTTAGCGAGTAGCGATTCGAGAAAATCCTTCCACGAATCTCGGATAATAACCAAATAAGCCCGAAAAGCTACGCACTTCCGGTCACCGAACTTTGGTTGCTCCCCTAACTTTGTCTTGCTTCATCTTCGTCGAATTGACGGATACTCCATGTTTTACATCACGTGCCCAAGGAATGCTACTTCCTCAAACCGAACTCGCATTTCTTGACTTTGGCATAAAGTTTGTTTTCACGAAGCCTTTTCAAGTATCGACTTCAAATGGTGCTCATGATCTTCACGGCTTTTGGAATTGATGAAGATGTCATCAATAAAGACAACAACAAACCGATCCAAATATTCCTTGAATACACGGTTCATCATATCCATGAAAGCGGCAAGAGCATTAGTCAATCCAAAAGACATGACTAAGAATTCATAATGCCCGTCATCGAGGTTTACGAAGGCGGGTCTTTGGAATATCCTCGGTTTTAATCTTGGTGATGATATCCGAGCGAAGATCGATCTTGAAAAGAATTGTGCTCCTTGCAATCGGTCGAACGGTCATCAATGCGAGGTAGCGGATACTATTCTTGATGGTGACATGGTTTAATTCTCGATAGTCGTCTAAAAGTCGCATACTCCGTCTTTCTTCTTTACTGAATAAAAACAGAGCACCCCAAGGAGATGTACTAGGATGAATGAAACCTATGTCTAACAATTCACAGTAGTTGGATTTTAACTCCTGAAGTTCAATAGGAGCCATTCGATATGGGGTTTTAGAAATGGGTTTTGTACCCACTTCAAGGTCAATAAAGAATTCAACATCACGTTACGGGGTAGGCCGGAAGTTCTTGAAATACATCGAAAAATTTTCTAACAACGTAAATATTATTCAAATCGACTTGTCTTTGTTCAAATCCATAACATGGGCTAAGAAAGCTTGACATCCGTTTTTCAATAAGCGAATAGCTTTATGGCTTGATATGATAGTGACTGATTTTAGTGGTTTAGTTGTTTGAATTCGTATGACAGGTTGGTTAGGAATATGAAAACTAACAACCTTACGAAAACAATCAATTTTGACATGATGAGTGGTTAACCAATCAATTCCTAAAATCACATCAAAAGCAAGTATCTTTAAAGATATAAGATCAACAGGTAATGTGATAGTGCCAACTTAGATCATGCAAGATTTATAAACTATAGATGTAACGAAGGTTTCACCCAACGGAGTTTCAACAGATAAGTCAAAGTCCAATTTCTCCGGAGTCAAGTTTAAACGTTGAGCACATGCAGGAGAGATAAAAGAATGGGTAGAACCGGTATCTAGTAAGGTATAAACTTCGTAAGAGTTCAAGATTAGCTTACCCATAATCACCTCGTTCGGGTTCCTCGCGTTTTGGCGATCGCGACAAACGCTTCTTCCGAGAAACCGTGATTTTGACTTATCCGGACGTTCTTGAGTCACCATCCCCGTTGAACTTGGTTTTGCTGCAAAATAATCCCGAGCTATGTGGCCTTCCTTTCTACAGTAGTAACATACCTTGGATTGTTGTGGACAGTTTGGGCTGATATGTTCCTCTTTCCTGCATTTGTAACATATAACTAACGGTCGTTCTCCTCCCCTAGAATTTGTTGTTGGTGCTGGTGCTGCTGTTGATGTCTTCCCGTCATTGTTGAATCTCCTCTTTCTGAAATTTTCACTTGACTCACCTCTCCTATTATCATGGCCACGATGACCACCCGAGTGGTTACCGCCTTTGTTCATATTTTTCCCTCCTTGTTGGTTATCATCGCTCGATGATCTAGCATCACCCCAGATGACCTGGTTGTGGTCCCTCGGTTGAACATACTCATTATCTCACTCTAATAATTGAGCCCTGTTTACAACATCTGAATATAAAGAAAATTTATGATATATAAGATATTGCCGAATCACGGGCTTTAGACCTCTCAGAAACATCCTCGTCATTCGTTCCTCATTTTCGACCAAATGAGGTGCAAACCTGGATAACTCTGTAAACTTCGCCTCGTACTGGGACTCCGTCATGTTGTTTTGTTCCAGTCTGATAAACTCCACCTCCTTCATATAACGAATACTTTCAGGAAAGTACTTGTCATTGAATAGTTTCTGAAACGTTTCCCAAGACATCTTGAGTGCGGTTTGGTGGAGTACGCTTCACGACTCCCCACCAATGATCTGCGCCTCACCGCATGAAAACATAGAGGTGGTGAATGGAACCTTCAGTTCCTCCGTGCATCCCAATACATCGAATATATTAGTAATTTGGTTGACCCACGTTTCCGCCATGATCGGATCCGGCTTTCCCTTAAATTTTGGTGGTCCCAACTCCTTGAACTGCCCATTTGTGACAAGCCGCATTATTCTTATCCTTTCCACCCGTATTTTGTGCACGAGTCTCCTCGTGCGGTTTTGCATGAACTGCAAAAAGCTCCTAAACATTCCATCATTCATCGTTTGCTCGGTAGTGTTGTTTACAGGAGAAATATTGCCTTCCTATTGCATGTTCTCCTCGTTTGTAACTAAAGGTTATTCCACAGTCTCATACACTCCATTGTTAACGTTCTCGTGACCATTCTTAAATCTTGCCACAAAACAAGGGTTAATTAAACAAATTAACATATCACATAATATCCCTATATTATGACGACCAACAAATAAGCTTAGATAAGACACACTTTAGCGAAGGATTTACTCATCTCTCCCTCCTAGTTCTATTCCCCATCTCAGCGGAGACCATATCCTAAGCTCGATACCAATCGTGGCGCCCCAAAATAGGTATACAACACCCATTCACGAGTCGCCAAATACATGGTACAGAAAACAAACTATAACTTCAATAATACAATTGTCGAGCAAAATACGACAACACATATTGTGAGTTTAAATACAAATATTGTCTTCTAGACAATATCCATACTCAAATAAGTCCTCGTTACAATTATTCAAACACTATTTTACAGAAATAGTGAGGACTGCTAAAACATCTTTCTAGAACCATCACTCCGCATTCTCGACTAGTTCCTCGCCATGATCTCACCTCCCACGAGAAAAATGGAACAAAAAGGAAAAGGGTGAGCTCAACTAGCCCAGTAAAGAATATTATGACTAAGATAATATACAACAAATTATCGTTATAGGGTATAGGGTATCCCGCGTATACATGTTATTTTAACAGAATAATAAAGAATGGAATAACGAAGTTCTCTTCATGAATAAGAAAGAAAGAATACCCCTTACGAGTACAACAAATAATATTTCCTACCTTAAGAAGAAAATCTTTGGATATATGAGTAAAGAAGTGAAGTAGCGAGATACTTTTCTTCTTTCCCTCTATAATTTCTCTCTATAATAATTGCTCTAAAGCTTTAGTGAATTGGTGAGAAATGAAGGAAGAATGAGCTTCTATTTATAGGAAAATATAGTTTCGATAATTGTTGTAACGACCCCAAAATAGGTCCAATCCAACCAACCTATTTTGAGTCGCTAAATACATGGTACAGAAAATAACTACAACTTTATTAATATAAATTGTCGTGCAAGATACGACAACACTTAAACTGTGAGTTTAAATACAAATATATACCAACTGTGACTCATGTCCCAACCGTGGACAGCACCACAAAATGACACCTTACATAAAGGTATAGTCGAAAACTTTTTAGAAATTAGAATCTTTGGGAAGTGCTCAAGGAAACCTTCGTACATGGGAGGCCATGCGTCTAGGTTATGATAGTTATCATATGGCCACATAATTATCCTTGGTTGACCCAATAGACCCCAAAGAAAAACGAGAAGATTACTATCATCTTCTTTCCAATGGTGAGTCTTCTCTTGACATACAACTTTCTCCACTATCTGCAATTGAACATTATATTTCAAATAAACTCCAAGATCATATAGGTAGTGCTCGTAGATATACTCAGCGAGTGGATGAGCATAACCCTGTCTTATGATGACACGAGATTGTATGTCATTAGACATCTTGTATGATGGTGACAAAACACCCTTCCAAGTTAAATTCACCTCACCCTCAACATCTATAGACCACCGTTCTATTCCCTTGTAATCCCCCATTCGACCCAACTACACTTTTATTACCTGAAAGGAATTGTGAAGCAAAAGGGTGAGCACAACTAGCTCAGTAAAGAATATCATGACTAAAGATAAATAAATTATCAATAGCCTTCAACAGTAATAAATCAGAGATTTAGAACATATGGTAGATGATAAAACTTTTCAACCATAGTTGCAGCGGAACGAGCAATCCATTAGAAGAGTCAAATAGACCATAATGTCTATTATCTTCTCCATGTTAAAAGTCCACCAACAATGTTTTATCCCTGTAACATCAATCAACAATTCTTGTCCACAATCACGTGTATAACTCATAATTATAATTGTGATTCTAAATTTCTCTTCGCATTCAGGACGAAGATAACTTTCATCACCTGTCTTTACCTGAAACATCAAAGATCATGGTTATACCAAATCACAGTTCTTGTTCATAATCATACTAATAAATCCATCTTTGCACTACGGGCCAAAGATATTCATCAACAGACCATCTTTGCACTACAGGCCAAAGATATTCAACAACAGGTCATCTTTGCACTTCAGGCCAAAGATATTCATCAGTTGGTCATGGTCATCTAAACACCTGTTCATCTTTGCACTACTGGCCAAAGATATTCATCATAAATCATTCATCTTTGCACTACAGGCCAAAGATATTCGATTATCATCATTTAGGGTCAAGATGATGAAAAATATTTTAAAGAAAACGAATCCAGTGAAACAAAAGAACAAATATTAAGGATTCGTACTTTAAACAATTCTCGTTCAAAAATACTTTATAAATAATCAGAGTGGAGTAAAATTCAAGAATGAAGACCAAAACATAGATCCAATCAAAGATAGTATCCAGAATAGATATTTTGGACAAAAAGAAGAAATTTCATTTTTCGGTGAATAGTGTCGTATTCGTGAATAGTGTCGTATACGTGAATAGTAACTCCGACACCAAAAGATAGAAATTTCATAAAAAACATCATCATGTTTCGTGAATAGTACTCGTGAATAATAACTCATGAATAGTAACTCGTGAATAGTAACCCCGACATGAAAAAATTTCAAATTTGATAAAAATTTCCAACCAACATTCTGGTATAATGATATTGAAGAAATAATATCATTTGAGAAGAAAATAACCTCCCTTACTATCCCGTACAATCCCTTACTATCCCCTACCTCAAAAGAGCAGTACTTCTGACTGGAATAACGCTGAACGAACTTGCACCGTATAGCAACACTCAAGATATCAAAATACTCACAAGAATACACTCGATAATATAGAGAGAGAAATAGAGAGAAAACTTCAGTTTCTGGTGTGTTTTTCAATTCTAACCTAAGCACCATATTTATAGGAAAATGCTTAAAAACACCAAAACAGAAAATTTAATAAATTAATAATATATTTATATAAATTTCCTACGCACACCTAGCATCTGAAATCAGCCATCCTAACACATGTTAAATGAGTCCCAAAAATGTAAAAAACGTTTTTCTTATTAAAAATAATTAAAACTTCAAAAATTAATTATTTTGGAATTTCAGAACTTCAATAATTCATAATAAATTGCCCTTTTATCAGAAAATTCGAATCTCGCAACTTTTTATAGGAAATTCAATTCTCTACAACTTTACAGAAGAAAGTTTTTCTAAATTCCACACAGAAATTGATCGAAATCCACATACGGACGATTTTACAAGCTATAATCAAATTTCAGTCAAGAAAAGGGGTCCACCGACACACAAAACATGTGTTAATCATTTAATGCAACAAAAATACTCTTCCTCCTCATATACTCATATATCCCACATTCATTGTAAAAATATCATTATTATATTATAATAATATAATAAAATATTATTTTATCAGAAAAGATAAAATATCAATTTTCAACAATTGTCACTTTAAAAATTTTCTCCATCTATATCCACATAAAATCAATATTTTTCTCATCATATAAATCAATAATTAATTATTCACAAATAATATTACGAATCACAATAATGGCAACCAGGCGCCTCTAGGAAGCAGGGGCTTTCCAATAAGAATTTCTCCTTCTTCTTGGCGCCTTGATTAGGTGACCAAACCTCTCCTTGATGAACTTTCTAGACATTGCCAATAATGTTATCTAATAATATTATCCAAATAATATGAATTATTAATCCGATAATGGAAAATATCATGCGGTGACAATTATTGAGCAACAATAATATAAAATATCAACGCAATTATTATCAATCAATAAAATAACATATTGAACAAGAAATTACTATAACAATTATTGAGTAAAGGCCTTCTTACGTAAAAATCAATAATTCAAAAATATCGCGGTAATACCGTATGTTCTTCGCAACAACACGTTACATTTTACTTTACCCAATGGGTATTCAAATGATGTTAATTGTGAACGATTACGCCGTTATTTATAAAAACATTAATTTGTGGTTTTCTTCATCCGACAGTTATTATATTATGGGGCCCATAAAAGGCTACGCCGTCGTACGAATAATCCCCGACAAAAAGAATATTCCACGACCAAACGAATATTCCCCGACAATAATGAGTATTTTATAACCATTTGCTTATTTTGAAAAAAAATTCATATATCACCCTTAACTTTAACCTTTTATCAATTTAACCATTTACTGAATTGTAATTATAAGAAAAATTGAATATTTTTATTTCATAAAATTCGGGGTCTTACAATCTCCCCTCCTTATGAAATTTCATCCCCGAAATTTACGTTACACGGTATTTCAAAAGTTGAGAATACCTTGTTTTCATTTCAGATTCTATCTCCGGGTCATCATGATTTCTCCATTCTTTCATCTCCGTGATAACTTCATTTGGGTTCCTCATTTGTTGGGAAGTCATGACAACCGCTATCCTCGAACTACTCGGCTTTGACACGTGCAGGCGCGAGATTTTGGCATCATCACTACCGTTGGAATATACTTTTCTATAGGGCATATTCCTCCTTCAATTGCCTCGTCGTACTCTCGATTCATGATCCGAATCATCAATCTTTGATCCATATCGAATTCAGTTGACCGCTTCTGCATGTGGTAATTCAAAACTTCGATGTTGGGTTCTCCCAATTGCTTTCCAAAAGAGAAATTCATATCATCTATTTTAGCCTTCTTAGATCAAACATCTCTTTCCACAATATCCACGTGTCGTGCGGCTTTTGTGTGACGCCCCCAAAATAGGTATACACAACACCCATTCTCGAGTCGCCAAATACATGGTACAAGAAGCAAACTACAACTTCAATAATACAAATGTCGTGTGAAATACGACAATATATATACTAATGAGTTTAAATACAAATATTATCTTCTGACAATATCTATACTCAAGTAAATCCTCATCACATTTATTGATACATTATTTTACAAAATGGTGAGGACTACTAAACAACTCTCTGTAGACCTTCATTCCATACCCCACTAAGTACTTCGCCACATTCTCGCCCTCCCGAGAAGAAAAATGGAACAACAAGGAAAAGGGTGAGCTCAACTAGCCCAAGAAAGAATATTATGACTAAGATAATATACAACAAATTATCGTTAGTCTCCAACGGGAAAAAAATCGATAGAATACAATAGACAACAAGTTTCGGATCAATATTCGCGTGAAATAATAATTCATAGAAGAGTTACGTAGAATGAAATCTACTATAATCTATGAATTTAACGAAATCCATCATCAATATTTTATCCTCGTAACATCAATCAATATTCATCTCAAATCAAATATTCATCTTTGCACTACTGCCAAAGATATTCATCAATCGTCCATGCTTTCATCTCAACACTGCTCATCTTTGCACTAAAGGCCAAAGATATTCATCAATCGGTTATGCTCATCTCAACACTGCTTCATCTTTGCACTAAAGGCCAAAGATATTCATCGATCGGTCATGTTCATTTAAACACCGCTCATCTTTGCACTACTGAGCCAAAGATATTCTTCAGAAATCATTCATCTTTTTTGCACTACGGGCCAAAGATATTCAATAATATCATCATTTAAGACCGAGGATGATGAAAAATATTTTAAAGAACGAATCCAAAGGAAACAAAATGACAAGGATTAAGGATTAAGGATTCGTACTTTGTTTTATCCATGTCCAACAATACCTCAAAAATAATCATAGTGGTGTAAAATTCAAGAATGATCAAAACATGGATACAATCAAAGCTAGTATCCAAAATAGATATTTTGGACGAAAAGAAGAAATTTTATTTTTCGATGAATAGTGTCGTATACGTGAATAGTGCCGTATACGTGAATAGTGACTCCGACACCAAAAGATAGAAATTCCACAAAAAAACATTTTCACGCTTCATGAATAGTATCCCTTACCTCAAAGAATCAGTACTTCGGAAGGAAAGATCGGAAGTGATGCTGAATGAAACTTGTACTGAACAGCAACTCTCAAAGTATCTAAATACTCACAAAATACGCTCGATAATATAGAGAGAGAAAGAGAACTTTGTTTACGGTGTGATTTTCAATTCTAACTTAGCCCTCTATTTATAGGAAAATGTTAGCCCAATCGAAAGCGAGACTTGACTGCTACACGATGGCTTTACTCGCTACTATTGCCACCCACCACATTTGAAATAAAATTCAGCACATTTTTTCACCAACCACAAGTGGGGCCCACTCAATTCTAGAATTTTCCACCAAAATCAATTATAACCCTACTTTCCTAATCAAACACCTCTTAAAATTTATAACAAATCATTCGCTTCATTTTTAACGGTTCAAAATTTATGGACATATACTCAACTTATATATGTATAACATATCCAAAAATTACAACGATCCAACGGTCGGATTAAATATTATAACTCACACAATAAAGCTATAATAACACCGATTTGATCTTTTAATACCTCGATCCGGCAAAAATACAAATAAAACATCTCAAAGATTAATTCCTTCATTAATAACCACATAAATAAATCCATCATTTATATTCATATAAAATAAATATTTCCTTATCATATGAATCAATAATTAATCATTCACAAATAATATTACGAAATCACAATTATGACAACCACAGCCGTTCCCTCAGAAAGAGGGGCTTTCGATAAGGATCTCTCTTCTTCTTGGCCGCAATTAGGTGACCAAACCTCTCCTTAGATGTAACTTTCTAGACATTGCCAATAATGTTATCTAATAATATTATTCAAATAATATGAATTATTGATCCGATAATGGGAAATCATCGTGCGGTGACAATTATTGAACAACAATAATATAAAATATCAACGCAAAGAATTATTGAATCAATAAAATAAAATATTGAGCAAGAACTCATCGTGAAAAATTATTGAGTAGTGCCATTTTACGTAAGGATCAATAATTCAACAATCTTTGTGCTGTCAATACCGTAATATTTCTTCGCAACAACCACGCCAGACATCAGATTTTAACCACCGGTATTCCAATGTCTTAATTGTGAATAACTACGCCGTTATTTTTAACCAACTTATATTTGTCGCTTTTCCTCATCCAATCGCTTTCAGTTATGGGGCCCACACATGGTCACTACGTCGCATTTAATATTCCCCACAATCGCAGAATATTCCACGACCAAACGAATATTCCCCGACAACAATGATGATATTTTATAACCACTTTAACTTATTTTATGTATTTAACCCTTAACTATCCACATTAATCAAATCAACCCTTACTATTTCAAAATAATAAATAAAGGAAATTCCTTTTTATTTAAAAAATTTCTGGTCTTACAACCTCCCTCCTTATGAAATTTCGTCCTCGAAATTGACGTGACGCATACAGTGTTTTGAAAAGGTGAGGATACCTTGCTTTCATTTCGCTTTCCAACTCCTGTGTCATTTCCTCTATAAAGCATGATTCCTCCACAAAACTTTAACTTGTGGTATAACCTTTGCTTGGCGTAGGACATGCTCCTTCCTATCCAAAATCTTGACAGTACCTCCTCATACGTTAAGTCTTGACTATCTCGTCCGGGTTCCAACTCTATAACGTGGTTCGGGTCTTTCACATATTTACTGAAGTACGGATATGTGAAACACATTATGAACACGAGACATACTCGGAGATGTAACGCAAGTCTATAGGCTACATTTCTACTTCGGTCGAAGAATTTGAAATGGACCGATAAATCGTGGATTGAGCTTTCCTCTCTTCCCAAATCTTGTAACTCCCTTCCATGGAGCAACTCGCAACAATACATGATCCCCTACATTAAATTCCACGTCCTTTCGATGAAGATCCGCATAACTCTTTTTGTCGATCTTGTGCCATTTGTATACGTTGTCGAATCATTTGGATCTTTTCGGTGATCATACGTCTTAACTCGGGTCCCAACAATGTTGCTTCACCCACCTCATCCCAACATATTGGAGAACGACATTTTCGTCCATATAATGCTTCGAATGGAACCATGCCTATATTTGTTTAATAACTATTGTTGTATGAGAATTCCACCAATGGCAAGTACTTATCCCAACTTCCTTTGAAATCTAGGACACAGAGTTTTAATATATCTTCAAGAGTTTGAGTAGTCCTTTCTGATTGCCCATCCGTTTGAGGATGGTATGCCAAATTAATCGTAAATTCGTGCCCATAGCTTTCTAACCCAAAATCATGAAGTGAATCTTGGGTCACGATCTAAAACTATGGATACTTGGCATGCCATGCAATCTCACAATCGCATTTACGTACATACGAGAAAAGACGTTCAAGGGAATAAGTCTCTCGTATCGGTAAGAAATGAGCAGACTTGGTTAATCTATCAACAATGACCCAAATAGCATTGATGCCTTGAGAAACCGTAGGAAGACCCGTAACGATATCCATGGTAATGTGTTCCCACTTCCATTCCTAATCTCAAGCGGTTGCAACGGACCCTTAGGTACTAGATGCTCCGCCTTTACACGTTAAGCAAGTTTAAACACATCGAGATAAACTTTGCAATCTCTCTCTTCATATTGTTCCACCAAAATGTATGTCAAGATCACGATACATTTTAGTACTTCCAGGATGGATTGCAAATGGCGTATTGTGTGCCTCCATCATAATCTTGTACTTCAAATCGTAGTCGTTAGGAACACAAAGTCTAGAGTGGACTCAAGTATTCCTTCTTCATCAATTCTCGCTTAGGAATAGCTCCTTCTTGTACTTTCTTCTTCATACGTGATCAACTCCGGCCTAAGTGGCTTGAAGCAAACTTTAACTTTTATCGATTAAAGTCGATTATACTCGTATATCATCACGTGGGTACCTAGAGTTTTCATCTCCATCTCTATTATTTGTAAATTATACGAAATTAGTCTTTGACAATATCGTACTCGTGATTTATACGATCTTCTACTCAACACGTCGCCTACCACGTTCAGCTTTTCCAAGATGGCATGGTCGAACATGTGCGAAATGAGTCTCCTCTTGAGTTCTTGAAGCTCTTCCCACATTCCTTGCTCCATTCAATTTTGTATCTCTACAAGTCACCAAAGTTAATGGAATAGCGATTCGAGAATATCCTTCAACGAATCTCGATAATAACCAACTAAGCCTGAAAGCTACGTATTTCGATTCTCGAATTAGGTTGCTCTCAACCGTGACTCATATCCCAATCTTGGATAAGACGTCACAATGACACCTATCGCTTTACTATCGCATCGAATATGACGTCCCCTACAGAGAGTTCGGCTTAGTGAATTCCACAAAGGAAGTCACAAGATAAAGGCTCGGTACCAAATTCTATAGTTGAATTTTAACTCCGAAGTTCAATAGGAGCCATTCGATATGAGATTTTAGAAATGAGTTTTGTCTGGGGTTCAAAATCGATACAAAATTTAATATCGGTCTTTGGGAGTAAACCAAGAAATTCTTCAGAAATACGTCGGAAAAATCAATAATAACAGAATATTATTCAAATCGACGTGTCTTTATTCAAATCCATAACATGGACTAAGAAAACATGACATCCGTAATAAAAACGAATGACTTCATGGCTTGATATGAAAATGTTTGACTACAATGGTTTGATTGCTTGATTTCAAATAACAAAGTTGCTTAGGAATATGAAAACTAACAACCTTACAAAAAGCAATCAATTTGGCATGATGAGTAGTTAACCTTAAAATCACATCAAAAGCAAATATCTCTATAGAAATAAGGTTAACGGTAAATGTGATAGTGCCAACTTGAATCAAGCAAGATTTTTAAACAACGGATGTGATGAAAGTTTCTCCTAACTGAGTTTCCACAGATAGATCAAAGTCTAATTTCTCCTGAGTCAAGTTTAAACGTTGAGCACATGCGGAGAGATAAATGAATGGGTAACACCCCAGATTAAGTAAGGTATAAACTTCGTAAGAATTTATAAATAAATTACCCGTGATCACCTCGTTTGGGTTCCTCGCATTATGACCGATCCAACAAACGCCTTCCCGGAATCGTTGACTTTGACTTTTACTGGGACGATCTTTTGAGTCACCGTTCCCATTGAACTAAGTTTCGCTCTTCATATAATCTCGAGCGATATGTCCTTCCTTTCCACAATTATAGCATACCTTGAACTGTTGTGGGCGGTTTGAATGATATGTCCCTCTTTCCGCATTTGTAAATATATGACCGGTGGTCGTTTCTCCTCCCTAAAACTAGTTGCTACTGATGCCGACGTCTTCACATGGTCGTTGTTGAATCTCCTCTTTTAAAATCTCCTCCCGACTCGCTTCTTCTATTTTCATGGCCACGATTACCACCAGAGTGGTTACCGCTTTGTTGTCAGTATTCTTCTTTCTCCGTGGTTATCGTTATTACGATGATACGCTATCTTGATATGATCCTCGGTTATGGTCCCTCGGTTGAACGTACTTTTCGTTATCTCGCTTCTAACAACCGAGCCTGTTGACAACATCTCGAATAGAGAAAAATTTATGAGAAATGAGATACCGACGTATGTCGGGTTTCAAACCTCTCGAAACATCCGCCATCATACGTTCCTCATTCTCCACCAAATGAGGTGCAAAGCTGGATAACTCACGCGAACTTCGCCTCGTCTTTGGGACACCGCCATGTTATTCTCTTTCTAGTCTAATAAACTCCACTTCCTTCATATAGCGATTTAATACTTTTAGGGAAGTACTTGTCATTGAACTGCTTTCAAACGTCTCCCATGACATCTTGAAAAGCGGTGGATGGGTACGCTTCATGATTCCCACCGATGTCGCCTCGCCACGGAACATAAAGGTGGCGAATGGAACCTTCGTTCTCCGTGCATCCCAAGACATCGAATATCTTGGTAATTTGTTTGACCCATGTTTCCGCCATGATCGGATCGGCTTTCCCTTAAATTCGTGGTCCCAACTCTTTGAATCGCTTGTTTGTGACCACCGTGAATCTATCATCATTTCCTCCTCAGTATTTTGAACACGAGTCTCCTCGTGCGATTTTGCATGAATCGCAAAAACTTCTAAACATCCCCTCATTCATCATCTCGCCGCAGGTGTTGTTCACAGGAGGAACATTGCCACTTGCTGCACGCGTTCTCCTCGTTGGTAAAGTACAGCATCTCCACGGTCTCATTTACTCCACTTGTTAATATTCTCAATTCGACATTCTCAAATACTATCATAAAACAAGGGTTAATTAAGAAATCAATATATCACATAATATCCCTATATCTTGACCAACTAACAAATAAGCTTAGGTAGGACACACTAGCGAAGGATTTACTCGTCTCTCCTCCTAGTTCTATTCCCCGATCTCCGCCAGAGATCATATCCCTAAGCTCGATATACAACCGTGGCGCCCCAAAAATAGGTATACACAACACCCATTCTCGAGTCGCCAAATACATGGTACAAGAAGCAAACTACAACTTCAATAATACAAATGTCGTGTGTGAAATACGACAATATATACTGTGAGTTTAAATACAAATATTATCTTCTAGACAATATCTATACTCAAGTAAATCCTCATCACATTTATTGATACATTATTTTACAAAAATGGTGAGGACTACTAAACAACTCTCTCTCTAGAACCTTCATTCCATACCCCGACTAGTACTCGCTACATTCTCGCCTCCTGAGAAGAAAAATGGAACAACAAGGAAAAGGGTGAGCTCAACTAGCCCAGTAAAGAATATTATGACTAAGATAATATACAACAAATTATCGTTAGTCTCCAACAGGGAAAAATCTGATAGAATACAATAGACAACAAGTTTGAGATCAATATTCGCAAATGAAATAATAATTCATAGAAGAGTTACGTAGAGAATGAAATCTACTATAATCTATGAATTTAACGGTCCATCATCAATATTTTATCCTCAGTAACATCAATCAATATTCATCTCAAATCAAATATTCATCTTTGCACTACAGGCCAAAGATATTCATCAATCGGTCATGCTCATCTCAACACCTGTTCATCTTTGCACTAAAGGCCAAAGATATTCATCAATCGGTCATGCTCATCTCAACACCTGTTCATCTTTGCACTAAAGGCCAAAGATATTCATCAGTCGGTCATGTTCATTTAAACACCTGTTCATCTTTGCACTACAGGCCAAAGATATTCTTCAGAAATCATTCATCTTTGCACTACAGGCCAAAGATATTCAATAATATCATCATTTAAGACTGAGGATGATGAAAAATATTTTTAAAGAACGAATCCAAAGGAAACAAAATGACAAGGATTAAGGATTAAGGATTCGTACTTTGTTTTATCCATGTCCAACAATACCTCAAAAATAATCATAGTGGTGTAAAATTCAAGAATGATCAAAACATGGATACAATCAAAGCTAGTATCCAAAATAGATATTTTGGACGAAAAGAAGAAATTTTATTTTTCGATGAATAGTCAAGTATCAGATATCGTGAATAGTCTTAGTATCGTGAATAGTAACTCAGACACCAAAAGATAGAAATTCCACAAAAAACATTTTCACGCTTCATGAATAGTACTCGTGAATAGTAACTCGTGAATAGTAACTCATGAATAAGAACTCGTGAATAGTAACTCATGAATAGTAACCCCGACATGAAAAAGTTCCAAATTTGATAAAACTTCAGATCAACATTTCAAAGATAATGATATTGAAGAAATAATATCATTACGAAAAAAAATAATATCCCTTACCTCAAAGAATCGATTTTCTGGGAAAGATCGGAAGTGATCTTTGAATGAAACTTGTATCTTGAACAAAGAACTCTCAAAGTATCTAAATACTCACAAAATACGCTCAATAATATAGAGAGAGAGAGATAAAACTTTGTTTACGGTGTGATTTTCAATTCTAACTTAGCCCTCTATTTATAGGAAAATGTTAGCCAGCCAAGCGGACTTTCGACTGACTAACTACACGATGGCTTTACTCGCTACTATTGCCACCCACCACATTTGAAATAAAATTCAGCACATTTTTTCACCAACCACAAGTGGGGCCCACTCAATTCTAGAATTTTCTACCAAAATCAATTATAACCCTACTTTCCGAATCAAACACCTCTTAAAATTTATAACAAATCATTCGTTCATTTTTAACGGTTCAAAATTTATGGACATATACTCAACTTATATATGTATAACATATCCAAAAATTACAACGATCCAACTATTTGGATTAAATATTATAACTCACACAATAAAGCTATAATAACACCGATTTGATCTTTTAATACCTCCAATCCGAAAAAAAATACAAATAAAACATCTCAAAGATTAATTCCTTCATTAATAACCACATAAATAAATCCATCATTTATATTCATATAAAATAAATATTTCCTTATCATATGAATCAATAATTAATTATTCACAAATAATATTACGAAATCACAATTATGACAACCAGGTAGTTCCTCAGAAAGAGGGGGCTTTCAATAAGGATCTCTCCTTCTTGGGCGCCGCAATTAGGTGACCAAACCTCTCCTTAGACGCGAACTTTCTAGACATTGCCAATAATGTTATCTAATAATATTATTCAAATAATATGAATTATTGATCCGATAATGGGAAATCAGTAAAAGTGACAATTATTGAACAACAATAATATAAAATATCAACGCAGCAATTATTGAATCAATAAAATAAAATATTGAGCGATAACTCACTTTGTGAAAATTATTGAGTAGTGCCATTTTACGTAAGGATCAATAATTCAACAATACATGCAATACCGTGTGCTTCTTTAAGTAACCACGCCAGACATTCTTGTATTTTAACCACCGGTATTCCAACAGCCTTTATTGGTAAATAACTACGCCGTTATTTTTAACCAACTTATATTTGTCGTTTTCCTCATCCAATCGCTTTTTTCAGATTTATGGGGCCCACACATGGTCGCTACTGCTGCGTCATTTGCGAATATTCCCGAAGCGATATTAATATTCCACGACCAAACGAATATTCAAACAACAATGAATATTTTATAACCACTTGCTTATTTTGAAATATTATTTAACCCTTAACTATCCACATTAATCAAATCAACCCTTACTATTTCAAAATAATAAATAAAGGAAATTCCTTTTTATTTAAAAAATTTCGGGTCTTACAACCTCCCTCCTTATGAAATTTCGTCCTCGAAATTGACGTACGACTACACAGTGTTTTGAAAAGGTGAGGATACCTCGCTTTCATTTCCGTTTCCAACTCCTGTGTCATTTCCTCTATAGCATGATTCCTCCACAAAACTTTAACTTGTGGTATAACCTTTCTTGGCGTAGGGACATGCTCCTTCCTATCCAAAATCTTGACAGTACCTCCTCATACGTTAAGTCTTCTACTATCTCGTCCTGGTTCCAACTCTATAACGTGGTTCGGGTCTTTCACATATTTACTGAGAATGAGATATGTGAAACACATTATGAACACGAGACATACTTTGGAGGTAACGCAAGTCTATAGGCTACATTTCCTACTCGGTCAAGAATTTGAAATGGACCGATAAATCGTGGATTGAGCTTTCCTCTCTTCCCAAATCTTGTAACTCCCTTCCATGGAGCAACTCGCAACAATACATGATCCCCTACATTAAATTCCACGTCCTTTCGATGAAGATCCGCATAACTCTTTTATCGATCTTGTGCCGCTTTGTATCGTTGTCGAATCATTTGGATCTTTTCGGTGAGTCATACGTCTTAACTTCGGGTCCCAATAATGTTGCTTCACCCACCTCATCCCAACATATTGAGAACGACATTTTCGTCCATATAATGCTTGAATGGATTCATGCCTATATTTGTTTAATAACTATTGTTGTATGAGAATTCCACCAATGGCAAGTACTTATCCCAACTTCCTTTGAAATCTAGGACACGAGTTTTAATATATCTTCAAGAGTTTGAGTAGTCCTTTACGATTGCCCATCCGTTTGAGGATGGTATGCCAAATAAATCGTAAATTGCGCCCATAGCTTTCTAACCCAAAATCATGAAGTGAATCTTGGGTCACGATCTAAAACTATGGATCTTGGCATGCCATGCAATCTCACAATCGCATTTACGTCACATACGAGAAAGACGTTCAAGGAATAAGTCTCTCGTATCGGTAGAAATGAAAGCGGACTTGGTTAATCTATCAACAATGACCCAAATAGCATTGATGCCTTGAGAAACCGTAGGAAGACCCGTGAACGAAATCCATGGTAATGTGTTCCCACTTCCATTCCGGAATCTCAAGCGGTTGCAACGGACCCTTAGGTACTAGATGCTCGCTTTTACACGTTAACAAGTTAAACACATCGAGATAAACTTTGCAATCTCTCTTCATATTGTTCCACCAAAATGTATGTCAAGATCACGATACATTTTAGTACTTCCGAGATGGATTGCAAATGGCGTATTGTGTGCCTCCATCATAATCTTGTACTTCAAATCGAGTCGTTAGGAACACAAAGTCTAGAGTGGACTCAAGTATTCCTTCTTCATCAATTCTCGCTTAATAGCTCCTTCTTGTACTTTCTTCTTCATACGCATCAACTCCGGCCTGGTGGCTTGAGCGACTTTAACTTTATCGATTAAAGTCGATTATACTACGTATATCATCACGTGGGTACCTAGAGTTTTCATCTCCATCTCTATTATTTGTAAATTATACTGAAATTAGTCTTTGACAATATCGTTTTCGTATCTTGTATACGATCTTCTACTCAACACGTCGCCTACCACGTTCGCTTTTCAAGATGGCATGGTCGAACATGTCTTTGAAATGAGTCTCCTCTTGAGTTCTTGAAGCTCTTCCCACATTCCTTGCTCCATTCGAATTTTGTATCTCTCAAGTCAATTGTGTTAATGGAATAGCGATTCGAGAATATCCTTCAACGAATCTCCGATAATAACCAACTAAGCCTGAAAGCTACGTATTTCGATTCTTGAATTAGGTTGCTCTCAATCGTGACTCATATCCCAATCTTGGATAAAGACGTCACAATGACACCTATCGATTTACTATCGCATCGAATATGACGTCCCTACAGAGAGTCGGCTTAGGTGAATTCCACAAAGGAAGTCACAAGATAAAGGCTCGGTACCAAATTCTATAGTTGAATTTTTAACTCACGAAGTTCAATAGGAGCCATTCGATATGAGATTTTAGAAATGAGTTTTGTCTCTGGGTTCAAAATCGATACAAAATTTAATATCGGTCTTTGGGAGTAAACCAAGAAATTCTTGAGAAATACGTCGGGAAAAATCAATAATAACAGAATATTATTCAAATCGACGTGTCTTTATTCAAATCCATAACATGGACTAAGAAAACATGACATCCGTAATAAACGAATGACTTCATGGCTTGATATGAAAATGTTTGACTACAATGGTTTGATTGCTTGATTTCAAATAACAGGTTGCTTAGGAATATGAAAACTAACAACCTTACAAAAGCAATCAATTTGGCATGATGAGTAGTTAACCTTAAAATCACATCAAAAGCAAATATCTCTATAGAAATAAGGTTAACAGGTAATGTGATAGTGCCAACTTGAATCAAGCAAGATTTTTAAACAACGGATGTGATGAAAGTTTCTCCTAACGGAGTTTCCACAGATAGATCAAAGTCTAATTTCTCCGGAGTCAAGTTTAAACGTTGAGCACATGCAGAGAGATAAAAATGAATGGGTAAAGACCGGTATTAAGTAAGGTATAAACTTCGCAAGAATTTATAAATAACTTACCCGTGATCACCTCGTTTGGGTTCCTCGCATTATGACCAAATCACAACAAACGCTTTTTCCGGAATCGTTGACTTTGACTTTTACGAGACGATCTTTTGAGTCACCGTCCCCATTGAACTAGGTTTATTCTTGTCTGAATCTCGAGCGATATGTCCTTCCTTTCCACAATTATAGCATACCTTGAACTGTTGTGGGCGGTTTGGGCCGATATGTCCCTCTTTTCCGCATTTGTAGCATATGACCGGGTGGGTCGTTCTCTCTCCTTAAAACTAGTTACTCTGCGGCGACGCCTTCACATGGTCGTTGTTGAATCTCCTCTTTTTAAAATCTCCTCCCGACTCGCTTCTTCTATTTTCATGGCCACGATTACCACCAGTGGTTCTTACCGCTTTGTCTCAGTATTCTTCTTTCTCCGCCGGTTATCGTTATTCGATGATATTTATCTTCTTGATATGATCCTGGTTATGGTCCCTCGGTTGAACGTGCTCGTTATCTCGCTTCTAACAAGCCGAGCCTGCTTGACAACATCTCGAATAGAGAGAAAATTTATGAGAAATGAGATCTTGGCGTATGTCGGGTTTCAAACCTCTCGAAACATCCGCGTCATCGTTCCTCATTCTCCACCAAATGAGGTGCAAACACGGATAACTCATGAACTTCGCCTCGTCTTTGGACACCGTCATGTTATTCTCGCTCTAGTCTAATAAACTCCACTTCCTTCATATAGCGAATACTTTCGTGGAAGTACTTGTCATTGAACTGCTTCAAACGTCTCCCACGACATCTTTGAGTGCGGTTTGGATGGATGCACGCTTCACGATTCCCACCGATGTCTGCGCTTCGCCACGGAACATAAAGGTGGCGAATGGAACCTTCTGTTCTCCGTGCATCCCAAGACATCGAATATCTTGGTAATTTGCTTGACCCATGTTTCCGCCATGATCGGATCTGGCTTTCCCTTAAATTCGGTGGTCCCAACTCTTTGAATCGCTTGCATTTGTGACCACGAAGTGAATTGCTATCATTTCCTCCTGTATTTTGAACACGAGTCTCCTCGTCGATTTTGTATGAACTGCAAAAACTTCTAAACATCCCTCATTCATCATCTCGCTCGGTGGTGTTGTTCACGGGAGGAACATTGCCACTGTTGCACGTTCTCCTCGTTGGTAAAATCTGAGGCATCTCCACGGTCTCATTTACTCCACTTGTTAATATTCTCGATTCGACATTCTCAAATCATCATAAAAACAAGGGTTAATTAAGGAAATCAATATATCACATAATATCCCTATATATCTTGACCAACTAACAAATAAGCTTAGGTAGGACACACTAGCGAAGGATTTACTCGCTCTCCCTCCTAGTTCATTCCCCGATCTCCGCCAGAGATCATATCCTAAAGCTCGATACCAACCGCGGCGCCCCCAAAATAGGTATACACAACACCCATTCTTGAGTCGCCAAATACATGGTACAAGAAGCAAACTACAACTTCAATAATACAAATGTCGTGTGAAATACGACAATATATCTTAATGAGTTTAAATACAAATATTATCTTCTAGACAATATCTATACTCAAGTAAATCCTCATCACATTTATTGATACATTATTTTACAAAATGGTGAGGACTACTAAACAACTCTCTCTAGAACCTTCATTCCATACCCCGAATAAGACTTTCTACATTCTCGCCTCCCGAGAAGAAAAATGGAACAACAAGGAAAAGGGTGAGCTCAACTAGCCCAATAAAGAATATTATGACTAAGATAATATACAACAAATTATCGTTAGTCTCCAACAGGGAAAAATCGATAGAATACAATGACAACAAGTTTCGGATCAATATTCGCGGCGAAATAATAATTCATAGAAGAGTTACGTAGAGAATGAAATCTACTATAATCTATGAATTTAACGATCCATCATCAATATTTTATCCTGTAACATCAATCAATATTCATCTCAAATCAAATATTCATCTTTGCACTACAGCCAAAGATATTCATCAATCGGTCATGCTCATCTCAACACTGTTCATCTTTTGCACTAAAGGCCAAAGATATTCATCAATCGGTCGTACTCATCTCAACACTGTTCATCTTTTGCACTAAAGGCCAAAGATATTCATCGATCGGTCATGTTCATTTAAACACCTGCTCATCTTTTGCACTACGTGCCAAAGATATTCTTCAGAAATCATTCATCTTTGCACTACGGCCAAAGATATTCAATAATATCATCATTTAAGACCGAGGATGATGAAAAATATTTTTAAAGAACGAATCCAATTGAAACAAAATGACAAGGATTAAGGATTAAGGATTAGTACTTTGTTTTATCCATGTCCAACAATACCTCAAAAATAATCATAGTGGTGTAAAATTCAAGAATGATCAAAACATGGATACAATCAAAAGTAGTATCCAAAATAGATATTTTGAACGAAAAGAAGAAATTTTATTTTTCGATGAATAGTCATAGTATCGTGAATAATAGTCCGTGATATCGTGAATAGTAACTCACACCAAAAGATAGAAATTCCACAAAAAAAACATTTTCACGCTTACATGAATAGTACTCGTGAATAAGTAACTCGTGAATAGTAACTCATGAATAGTAACTCGTGAATAGTAACTCATGAATAAGTAACCCCGACATGAAAAAGTTCCAAATTTGATAAAAACTTCAGATCAACATTTCAAAGTAATGATATTGAAGAAATAATATCATTCTGAAAAAAATAATATCCCTTACCTCAAAGAATCGATTGCCGGAGGAAAGATCGGAAGTGATCTTTGAATGAAACTTATCTTGACGAAAGAACTCTCAAAGTATCTAAATACTCACAAAATCGCTCGATAATATAGAGAGAGAAAGAGAAAAACTTTGTTTACGGTGTGATTTTCAATTCTAACTTAGCCCTCTATTTATAGGAAAATGTTAGCCGTACCAAGCGAGACTTGACTGCGCTACGATGGCTTTACTCTGCTATTGCCACCCACCACATTTGAAATAAAATTCAGCACATTTTTTCACCAACCACAAGTGGGGCCCACTCAATTCTAGAATTTTCCACCAAAATCAATTATAACCCTACTTTCCGAATCAAACACCTCTTAAAATTTATAACAAATCATTCGTTCATTTTTAACGGTTCAAAATTTATGGACATATACTCAACTTATATATGTATAACATATCCAAAAATTACAACGATCCAACGGTCGGATTAAATATTATAACTCACACAATAAAGCTATAATAACACCGATTTGATCTTTTAATACCTCCAATCCGACAAAATACAAATAAAACATCTCAGCATTAATTCCTTCATTAATAACCACATAAATAAATCCATCATTTATATTCATATAAAATAAATATTTCCTTATCATATGAATCAATAATTAATTATTCACAAATAATATTACGAATCACAATTATGAATGACCAGTGCCGCTCTCCGAGAAGAGGGGCTTTCAATAAGGATCTCTCCTTCTTCGGGCGGCGCAATTAGGTGACCAAACCTCTCCTTAGACAGAACTTTCTAGACATTGCCAATAATGTTATCTAATAATATTATTCAAATAATATGAATTATTGATCTGATAATGGGAAATACTGTGCAGTGACAATTATTGAACAACAATAATATAAAATATCAACGCAACAATTATTGAATCAATAAAATAAAATATTGAGCGATAACTACATGAAAATTATTGAGTAGTGCCATTTTACGTAAGGATCAATAATTCAACAATCTTTATGCTGTCTGGTAATATTCTTCTTTGTGCGACCACGCGTATTCTTGTATTTTAACCACCGGTATTCCAACGGTCTTAATTGATAATAACTACGCCAAGTATTTTAACCAACTTATATTTGTCGTTTTCTCATCCAATCGCTTTCCGTTATGGGGCCTGGGGCCACATGTACGGCTGGCCGTCGTCTTTAATATTCCCAAGCGATCGAATATTCCACGACCCAAACGAATATTCCCGACAACAATGAATATTTTATAACCACTTGCTTATTTTATTTTGCGTATTTAACCCTTTAACTATCCACATTAATCAAATCAACCCTTACTATTTCAAAATAATAAATAAAGGAAATTCCTTTTATTTAAAAAAATTTGAGGTCTTACAACCTCCCTCCTTATGAAATTTCGTCCTCGAAATTGACGTGCGATACTGGTGTTTTGAAAAGGTGAGGATACCTCGCTTTCATTTCCGCTTTCCAACTCCCGGTCATTTCTCTATAAAGATGATTCCTCCACAAAACTTTAACTTGTGGTATAACCTTTCTTGGCGTAGGACATGCTCCTTCCTATCCAAAATCTTGACAGTACCTCCTCATATCGTTAAGTCTTCTTCATTATCTCGTCCTGGTTCCAACTTTATAACGTGGTTCGGGTCTTTCACATATTTACTGAAGTACGGATATATGAAACACATTATGAACACGAGACATACTCGGAGGTAACGCAAGTCTATAGGCTACATTTCCTACTTCGGTCAAGAATTTGAAATGGACCGATAAATCGTGGATTGAGCTTTCTCTCTTCCCAAATCTTGTAACTCCCTTCCATGGAGCAACTCATGACAATACATGATCCCCTACATTAAATTCCACGTCCTTTCGATGAAGATCTGCATAACTCTTTTGTCGATCTTGTGCCGCTTTATATACGTTGTCGAATCATTTGGATATTTTCGGTGATCATCGTCTTAACTTCGGTCCCAACAATGTTGCTTCACCCACCTCATCCCAACATATTGAGAAACGACATTTTCGTCCATATAATGCTTCGAATGGAACCATGCCTATATTTGTTTAATAACTATTGTTGTATGAGAATTCCACCAATGGCAAGTACTTATCCCAACTTCCTTTGAAATCTAGGACACAGAGTTTTAATATATCTTCAAGAGTTTGAGTAGTCCTTTCTGATTGCCCATCCGTTTGAGGATGGTATGCCAAACTGAATCGTAAATTCGTGCCCATAGCTTTCTAACCCAAAATCATGAAGTGAATCTTGGGTCACGATCTAAAACTATGGATACTGGCATGCCATGCAATCTCACAATCGCATTTACGTATATACGAGAAAGACGTTCAAGGGAATAAGTCTCTCGTATCCAAAGAATGCTTCTGTTCAAGCATCACATATCGGGTAACAAAAGCTTGAATTGTTGCATCCTTTTGTTCCACGACCGCCTGTCGTTCTTCAGCCTTCTCTTCTAACTCATGAATACGATTTTGAAATTCTACATTTTGATCATATAATACCTCTAATAAACTCTCCTCAGGTACCTCTTCTTCCTCTTCTGCCTCACTCTCAGCTGTTACCTCTGCGACTATCTCGAGTGCAACTATCAATTCTTCACTCACCACATGGATATCTCTAATTCCTTCTTCGTCTGACATCACATTATCATGGTTAGTGATTAGAGGTATCCATACAGTCTCATTCACTCCATTATTAGCATTCTCAACTGCCATTCTCAAATACTGCCATAAAACAAGGGTTAATTAAGCAAATTAACATGTCACATAATATCCGTATATTATGACCGACCAACAATTAAGCTTAGGTAGGACACACTAGCGAAGGATTTACTTATCTCTCCCCTCCTAGTTATATTCCCCGATCTCCGCCAGAGATCATATCTCTAAGCTCTGATACCAAATGTAACGACCCCAAAATAGGTCCAATCCAACCAACCTATTCTGAGTCGCCAAATACATGGTACAGAAAACAAATACAACTTTATTAATACAAATTGTCGTGCAAGATATGAAAATAATTAAACTGTGAGTTTAAATACAAATATATTCCAACTGTGACTCATGTCCCAACCGTGGACAACACCACAAAATGACACCTTACATAAAGGTATAGTCAAAAACTGTTTTAGAAGTTAGAATCTTTGGGAAGTGCTCAAGGAAACCTTCGTACATGGGAAGCCATGCGTCTAGGTTATGATAGATATCATATGGCCACAGAATTATCCTTGGTTGACCCAATAGACCCCAAAGAAAAACGAGAAGATTACTATCATCTTCTTTCCAATGGTGAGTCTTCTCTTGACATACAACTATCTACACCGTCTGCAATTGAACATTATGTTTCAAATAAACTCCAAGATCATATAGGTAGTGCTCGTAGATATACTCAGCGAGTGGATGAGCACAACCCTGTCTTATGATGACACGAGGTTGTATGTCATTAGACATCTTGTATGATGGTGACAAAACACCCTTCCAAGTTAAATTCACCTCACCCTCAACATCTATAGACCACCGTTCTATTCCCTTGTTATCCCCCACTCGACCCAGCTACACTTTTATTACCTAAAAGGAATTGTGAAGCAAAAGGGTGAGCACAACTAGCTCAGTAAAGAATATCATGAGTAAAGATAAATAAATTATCAATAGCCTTCAACAGTAATAAATTAGAGATTTAGAACATATGGTAGATGATAAAACTTTTCAACCATAGTTGCGGTGAACGAAGCGATCCATTAGAAGAGTCGAATAGACCATAAAGTCTATTATCTTCTCCATGTTAAAAGTTCACCAACAATGTTTTATCCTCGTAACATCAATCAACAATTCACATCCCACAATCACGTGTATAACTTCATAATTATAATTGTGATTCTAAATTTCTCTTCGCATTCAGGACGAAGATAACTTTCATCACATGTCTTTACCTGAAACATCAAAGATCATGGTTATACCAAATCACAGTTCTTGTTCATAATCATACTAATAAATCCATCTTTGCACTCACGCCAAAGATATTCATCAATGCACCATCTTTGCACTACAGCCAAAGATATTCAACAACAGTCATCTTTGCACTACAGGCCAAAGATATTCATCAGTTGGTCATGTTCATCTAAACACCTATTCATCTTTGCACTACTGGTCAAAGATATTCATCATAAATCATTCATCTTTGCACTACTGAATAAAGATATTCAGTTATATCATCATTTAGGATTTGAAGATGATGAAAAATATTTTAAAGAAAAGCGAATCCAAAGGAAACAAAAGAACAAATATTAAGGATTCGTACTTTAAACAATTCCCGCTCAAAAATACTTTATAAATAATCGTGGGAGTAAAATTCAAGAATGAAGACCAAAACATAGATCCAATCAAAGATAGTATCCAGAATAGATATTTTGGACAAAAAGAAGAAATTTTATTTTTCGGTGAATAGTGTCGTATTCGTGAATAGTGTCGTATACGTGAATAGTAACTCCAACACCAAAAGATAGAGATTTCACAAAAAACATCATCACATTTCGTGAATAGTACTCGTGAATAGTAACTCGTGAATAGTAACTCATGAATAGTAACCCTGACATGAAAAAATTCCAAATTTGATAAAAATTTCCAACCAACATTCTGGCATAATGATATTGAAGAAATAATATCATTTGAGAAGAAAATAACCTCCCTTACTATCCCTTACAATCCCATACCTCAAAAGAGCAGTACTTCTGATCGGAATAACGCTGAACGAACTTGCACCGTATAGCAACACTCAAGATATCAAAATACTCACAAGAATACACTCAATAATATAGAGAGAGATAGAGAGAAAACTTCAGTTTCTGGTGTGATTTTTAATTCTAACCTAAGCACCCTATTTATAGGAAAATGCTTAGAACACCAAAACAGAAAATTTAATAAATTAATAATATATTTATATAAATTTCCTACGCACACCTAGCATCTGAAATCAGCCATCCTAACACATGTTAAATGAGTCCCAAAAATGTAAAAAAAACGTTTTTCTTATTAAAAATAATTAAAACTTCAAAAATTAATTATTTCGGAACTTCAGAACTTCAATAATTCATAATAAATAGCCCTTTTATTAGAAAATTCGAATCTCGCGACATTTTATAGGAAATTCAACTCTCTACAACTTTACAGAAGAAAGTTTTTTCAAATTCCACACGAAAATTGGCCAAAAATCCACATACAGACGATTTTACAAAAGCAATCAAATTTCGATCAAGAAATGGGGTCACCGACACACAAAAACACGTGTTAATCATTTAATGCAACAAAATACTCTTCCTCCTCATATACTCATATATCCCACATTCATTGTAAAAATATCATCATTATTATATTATAATAATATAATAAAATATTATTTTATCAGAAAAGATAAAATATCAATTTTCAACAATTGTCACTTTAAAAATTTTCTCCATCTATATCCACATAAAATCAATATTTTCCCTCATCATATAAATCAATAATTAATTATTTACAAATAATATTACAGAATCACAGTAATGGCAACCAAGCAGTTCCTAGGAAAGAAGGGGCTTTCCAATAAGAATTTCTCCTTACTGGCGCGCAATTAGGTGACCAAACCTCTCCTTGACAGAACTTTCTAGACATTGCCAATAATGTTATCTAATAATATTATCCAAATAATATGAATTATTAACCCGATAATGGAAAATACTGTGCAGTGACAATTATTGAGCAACAATAATATAAAATATCAACGCAGCAATTATTGAATCAATAAAATAAAATATTGAACAGTAATTACTATAACAATTATTGAGTAGTGCCTTCTTACGTAAGAATCAATAATTCAAAATACTTTGTAATACCTGTATGCTCTTCGCAAGCAACAACGCCAGACATTTACTTTACCTTACCCAATTATATTCAATAGTGTTAACGGTAACGATTACGCCGTTATTTATAAAAACTTTAATTTGTTGTTTTTTTCATTCGACAGTTATTCTGTTATGGGGCCCACAAAAGGCTACGCCGTCGTATGAATATTCTCCGACAGAAAGAATATTCCACAACCAAACGAATATTCCCCGACAACAATGAGTATTCTATAACCACTTGCTTATTTTGAAAAAAAATTCATATATCACCCTTAACTTTAACCTTTTATAAATTTAACCATTTACTGAATTGTAATTATAATAAAAATTGAATACTTTTATTTTATAAAATTCGGGGTCTTACAATTGCACGTTTTGAGGCTCGAAATATTACAGTATAATACCTTCCACTTTTTCTTCACTTTTAATTTAGTCCTGCAAGTATTATCAAACTTGCACCAACTCCCCTAATAGTAAATAATGTGAATCAATAGTAAATCATGTGACTCAATAGTTCTAATCATGTGATAAAAACAATTACAGTATAGTACCTCCATCTATACCTCCATTTTTAACTTAGTCATGCAAGTATTATCAATCTTGCACCACCACCCCTAATAGTATAAGAATGTGAATCAATAGTATCCCGTGAATAGTAACTCATGAATAAGAACTCGTGAATAGTACTCAGACACGAAAAGTGCTCTCCGAATACCGAGTGAACAATATAACCTCCGGACATCAATTATCATCGAAATAAATGTCAATTTCCACTAACACTAATAATTCCAATACAATGGAACAATCAATTTCATCTTTAATCAACACAACTTATTCATCATTAATATTATAACTCACAATATTTAACAATCAGGTCGTTCCCAGGAAAGAGGGGGCTTTCCGATAAGGATTTCTCCTTATTGGCGCGCAATTAGGTGACCAAACCTCTCCTTGACAGAACTTCTAGACATTGTCAATATTGCAAATAATAATAAGAATAACTTTGTCATCTCAATTATTGATTTAATAATAATAAATATTATGCAGATGATACTGTGACAATAATTGAATCAAAAATATGAGAGATATTGTAAGACCCCAACATATTATAAATAAAATCGAATTTCCTCTAATTATATTTGTGAATAATAAGGTATTAATTTGATATAATTCTCTGGTTATGGGTGAAATGTGCAAATTTTGTAAAATATGCAAGTGGTTATAAAATAATCATTGTTGTCGGGGAATATTCATTTGGTCGTGGAATATTCTTGTTGTCGGGGAATATTCATACTGACGAGCCTAGCGATCATTTATGGGCCCATAATGTAATAACCGCTTGATGAAGAAAACGCGACAAGTTTGAGTTTTTATAAATAACGGCGAAGTTATTACTGAATTAACACTATTGGAATACCCAAAGGTTAAAATACGATGTCTGGCGCTGGATGCACGGTATTGATGAATTATTGATCCTTACGTGAAGGCACTACTCGATAATTGTTACAATGAATTCTTTATTCAATATTTTATTTTATTGATTCAATAATTCTTCGTTGATATTTTATATTATTGTTGTTTCAATAATTGTCATCGACAAGATTTTCCCATTATCGGATCAATAATTCATATTATTTGAATAATATTATTAGATAGCATTATTGGCAATGTCTAGAAAGTTCTCACGAGGAGAGGTTTGGTCACCTAATTGCGGCGCCAATAAGGAGAAATTCTTATTGAAAGCCCTATTCTTTCCTGAGGAGCGGCCTATTGTCATAAATGTGATTACGTAATATTATTTGTGAATAATTAATTATTGATTCATATGATAAGGAAATATTTATTTTATGTGGATATAAATGTTGGATATATTTATTGTGGTTAAAAATGAAGGAGTTAATGTTGAGGTGTTTTATCAATATTTTTGTCAGAATGAAGGTATTAAAAATTAAACTAGTGTTTTTGAGATATATTGTGTGAGTTATAATATTTAATCCGACTGTTGGATCGTTGTAATTTTTGGATATGTTATACATATATAAGTTGAGTATATGTCCACAAATTTTGAACCGTTAAAAATGAACGTATGATTTGTTATGAATTTTAAGAGGTGAGTGATTTAGAAATTAGGTTTATAAATGTTTTTGGTGGAAAATTCTAGAATTGAGTGGGCCCCACTTTTGTTTGGTGAAGAAATGTGCTGAATTTATTTCAAATGTGGTGGGTGGGAATAGTAGCGAGTAAAGCCATCGGGTTTGCAGTCAAGTCTGCTAACATTTTCCTATAAATAGAGGTTAAGTTAGAATTGAAAATCACACTAGAAACAAGTTTTCTCTTTTCTCTCTAGATTATTGAGTGTATTTTGTGAGTATTTAGATACTTTGTGAGTTTCTATTCATCGATTGCAAGTTTCCTTCACATTTATCTGAGATATTCCGATCGTAAATCTTGATATTTTGAGGTAAGGATGTTATTTTCTTCATATATGATATTATTTCTTCAATATCATTATGTCGAAGTATTGATCTGAATTTTTATCAAATTTAAAACTTTTTGTGTTGGGGTTACTATTCACGTATACGGCAGTATTCACGAATACGGCACTATTCACCGAAAAATGAAATTTTTTTCTTTTTGTCCAAGATGTCTATTATGGTTACCATCTTTTATTGTATCCATGTTTTGATCTTTATTTTTGAATTCTGCTTCAAAATTGGTGTTTATGAAGTATTATTGATCTTGGATAAAATGTTATACAAATCCCTACTATTTGTCCTTTCGTTTCACTGGATTCGTTTTCTTTAAAATATTTTTCATCATCTTCATCCTAAATGATGATATTACTAAATATCTTCTACTGTAGTGCAAAAAGATAAATGATTAATCGATGAATATCTTTGACCGTAGTAGTGCAAAGATGAAACAGTGTTGAGATGAACATGACCAATTTGGTGATACTGAATGAATATCTTTGGCTGTAGTGCAAAGATGAATATTTGATTAAAGATGTATATTGATTGTTGTTACAGGGATAAAATATTGATGATGGACTTTTAAATCTTAGAAGATAGTAGAACTCATTCTCTACTTGACTCTTCTAATGGATTGTTGTTTCCGCTGCAGTTGTTGATCTAAAACTTGTTGGCTATTATATTTTATCAGATTTTTCCTTGTTGAAGACTAACGATAATTTTTTGTATATTATCTTAGTCATAATATTCTTTACTGGGCTAGTTGAGCTCACCCTTTTCTTTTTTGTTCCATTTTTCTCAGGAGGTGAGAACATAGCAGGAACTAGTCGGGGTACGGAGTGATGGTTCTAGAAAGATGTTTTAGCAGTCCTCACTATTTCTATAAAATAGTGTTTGAATAATTATAACGAGGACTTATTTGAGTGTGGATATTGTCTAGAAGATAATATTTGTATTTAAACTCACGATATGTGTTGTCGTATTTTGCACGACAATTGTAATATTGAAGTTGTAGTTTGCTTTTACGTACCATGTATTTGGCACTCAGAATGGGTGTTGTATATACCTATTTTGGGGCGTCCACGAGATATGATCACGAAGAATTCTCGTGAGTGAATAATTGAGTATAACCGAGTAACTTCTTACGTAAGCATCAATAATCAATATCGTGTGCTACTATGCAACCACGCGTATTACTGTACTTTTAACACCGGGTGTTTCAACAGTTAACGGTAAAACTTCCACCGTTATTTTCATAAATATTTTTGTCGTTTTCTCAATCCGACAATAATTCTGTTATGGGGTCCACCAATGATTGTGCCATCGTACGAATATTCTCCGACAAAAAGAATATTCTCCGACCAATCGAATATTTTATAACAACTTGCATACTTTGAAAAATTTATAAATACTACCCACAACTATAACATTATATCAAATCCACACCATAATATTTAGAAAAATTATTTCGAAAAAATTAAATCTTTATTCATAAAATCTGGGGTCTCACAAATAGTGCTCCCTTTAGTGATTTGGAACTGCACCGCTCTTAAAAAATTTGAATCGAAAATGTACTACACCGACATCGGTTCTGATTTAATATTTGTTGCTCTAAAATCACACTGATGAGATCAACAATTTAGATAAAAATTGACCGATTCAATACAATTTGACTGATTTTGAATCGATTTCAGTTAAATTATCATTCCTAATCCCTAATGTCATATGAGATAACATAAAATAATCACATGTTATGTTAGTTTTGTTCAGAGTTATTTAAAGGATTAGATAAAAACTTACCGTTTGTACTATCATACTCTTACTACTAATAACAAATATAGTATATTCTTATTAGGGAGTATTTGATAAAACTGAATGAAATAGTTCTGAATGTTTTAAGTAATTTGAATGAGCTGAATGAAGCAGAATTCTAAAGACTGAATGAAAAAAGTTGTTTGATAATTGACATGTCTAAAACATCTGAATAATAAATTTTTATTATTTTATCACTTTGAAAAAATTCAAAACTATTGTGAATTTATTTAATATTACTTAATATAATAGTTAATATTATAAAAAATATATAAATACTTCATTTAACTCATTCAGAAGACCCACTTTTATAAATAAAGATGAATTTTTTTTTTATAAATATTATTTTTGAATATTATGGAATAAAAATTTGATATAATGTTATAGTTGTGGGTAATATTTATAAATTTTGCAAAGTAAGCAAGTTGTTATAAAATATTCGTTTGGTCTGGGAATATTCTTTTTGTCGGGGAATATTAGTATGACCTACTCAATCATTAGTGGACCCCATAAACGGAAGTATTGTCGTAGTTAGAAAATCGACAAAATTATTTTTCTATAAAAATAACTAAGCAGAGGTGTTACTGCATCAAAACTGTTGAACTACCCAGTAGTAAAAGTACAAGAATATGTCTGTAGTAGTTGTATAGTAGCACACGAAATTGATTATTGATGCTTACGTGAGAAGTCACTCACTATATGCTCAATTATTGCTACGATAATTGTCGATCATATCTCTTATATTATTGATTCAATTATTGTCACAATATCATCTCGTATAATATGTTATAGTATTAAATTATTAATTGAGACGACAAGTTATAAATGATTAATAATTGTTGAAAGATTAAATATGTGTTGATTAAAAATAAAATGATTTGTGGTAATATTTATTCAATCCTTGATGTATATAAAGAGTCTGTTATGAGACGTTTGTAGTAAGTTTGATTATTTTATGGGGGGGCCTATATGTCATCATCTAAGAGTCCCTTCGTCAATAGTAATTACCTTTGTGAATAGTAATTACCTTTGTGAATAGTAATTACCTTCGTTAATAGTATTTATCTTCGCCGATAGTAATTACCTTCTTCAATAGTAATTACCTTCGTCGATAGTAATTACCTTCGTCAATAGTAATTACCCTTCGCAAATAGTAGTTGTCCTTCATATTACCAAGAGTTAACTCGCTTCTTCTTGATTGTTCCAAGGGTTAATTACCCTTCATGAAATAGTAGTTGTCTCTTGATATTACCAAGAGTCATTTTGACCCTTCGTTAAGACCAAGAGCCACCCTCGCTTTTTCTATAAATAAAAGCTCATTCCTTCATTATTTCTTACGAATTCACCGAAACTCTAGAGAGAAACTATAGAGAAAAGAAGAAAAGTATTTTGCTTACTTCACTTTTCCAATATTCATCTCTTCTAAGGTAGGGAATATTATTTGTTGAACTCGTAAGGGGTGTTATTCTTTCTTATTCATGAAGAGAACTGTTGTTATTCCACTGCTTATTATTCTGTTGGAATAACCTGTAAAAGTGGCATACCCTATACATAACCTGTATATGCGGAATACCCTATTCTTGGTGAAATCCTTATATTATTCCATTCTTATTTATTCTCATTGGAATAACTTTTGTATATCGCGGAATCCCCTATACTTGGTGACATTCTTCTATTATTTTATGATTTCGTTGGAACATCCTCGTGCATGCTTTCTGGCCGACACAGTTCTGTCTTTATTATTCGCATCTTTATTATTCTATTGGAATATCCTGCCATGTGTTTTACACCCGACTGGTTCCTTCTTTATTATTCTCATCTTTATTATTCTATTGGAATATCACATCGTGTGTTTTACACCGACTTCGGTTCCGCTTTTTATTATTCTCATTTATTATTACATTGGAATAACTTTTATCATGCTAAGTACCGCATGCATGGTGATTTCTTTTGTTATTTCATTCGCTATTATACTCGGTTGGTTAAAATTTTGACTTCTATACTCCATGAATTTAGTGGAATATCCTTGATATTTAAGCTTCATCCAATATTTTTAATGAAAATATTTTTCGAGCATTCTTGAATTTTACTTCTACAAAGCGATATCATGTTGACAATTTGGGCGTTATTAGTTCTGAATAAATTAATTCGTGAACTTGTTTTATTGAATTATTATGTCATTGTCATCATCCTCATGTTATATTATGTTATCTTTGGCTTACGTGCATAGATGAACTTAGTATGATTATGACCGAGGATCATTCGGTATAATCATGGCTTGATATAAATGATGTGACAAAAGTCCTCGATTGGCACATGTAATGCGTTGATGGATAGTTTTTGGTATGATTATGACCGAGGGTGATTCGGTATAGTCATGACCATTGATAATTTGATGAAAATCCTTGGCCGCGGTAGTGCAGGATGATTAGATATTGTGGTTTATTCATTAAACCGAGTCTTAGTGATAAAAATTGATGAAAACTTTTTAAAACCTAAAAGATAGTAGACTTTATTTTCTACTTGACTCTTTTAATGGATTGTATATTCACTGCAGATTAACCGGTTTGTCTATTGTATTTTATCGGTTTAACATTGTTGAAGACTATTGATAATTTATTCGCATTATCTTAGTTATAATATTTCTTACTGGGCTAGTTGAGCTCACCCTTTCTTTCAGTGTTTTCTTCAGGAAATGAGAATATAGCTGGGACGAGTCGGGGAAAAGAGTGATGGTCCCGAAGATAGCATTAGTAGTCCTCACTATTACATTAAATAAAGTGTGACAATAAATGTAATGAGGACTCCTTGAGTATGGATATTGTCTAAATGACAATATTCCTATTAGAACTCTCGGTTATGTATTGTCGTATGTTACACGACAGATGTAAAATTAAGTTTGTATTTGAATTTATGTACCATGTAAGTGGCGACCCAAGATGGGTGACGTATACCTAATTTTGGGGGCGTCACGGTTGGTATCGAGCTTAGGATATGATCCCTAGCTAAGATGCTTGAGATAAGAACTAGGAGGGAGAGACGGGGAATTCCTTCGCTAGTATGACCTACCTAAGTTTATTTGTTATTTAATTGGTCGAATCGGAGTATAGGGATAATATTTGATATATTAATTAACCCTTGTGTTGTGGCGGTGTTTGGAAATTGCAAATTTGAAAATATTCACAATGGAGTTAATGTGACCGTTGTGTGACACCTTTAATCACAAATCGAGTTAATCAAAGATGTCGACGAGGAATAAATTAGAGATATCCACGTAGTGAATGAAGAACTAATTGTTGCACCTTTAGCTAGTTGCAGAGAGGCAGCGAGAGAGAGTGAGGAAGAAGAGGAAGAAGAGGAACTTTGAGGAGAATTGGTTAGAAGAAATTTATGATCAAAACTTAGAATTACAAAATCGTGTTACGTGAGCTAGAAGAACAGGTTGAAGAACTATAAACTGATTAAGTGGAACAAAGGGATACAACAATTCAAAATTGGGTTACCCGATATGTGATGCTCGATCAAAATCGACTTTGGCGGTGTAAGATATTAAAGTTGGAATCGAGAATTTAAAAATCAAAGATCAATTTGAAAGAAGAAACAACCAACGAGCGAAGTAGAATAGACGATGCATGGGTAAAAGCCGCACAACGCGTTGATAGTGTAGAAAAAGACGTCCAGATCCAATAAAGCCAAAATAAATGAAATGGACTTTGATTTTTGGACAAAGAATTGGGAGAATCGAACATCGAATTCTAATTACCACATGCGCATAATCTGTCAAACCCGAATTCGATATGGATCGAGAATAATGATTCAAATCATGGATCGAGAAATGTGAAGAAGCACTTAAGGATGGAATGTACCTATAGTAAAAAGTCAAACTTCGGTAATTTAAGCGAAAGCTTTTGTCGAGAAACCCGAATGAAGTTATTACGGGTAAATTAATTATAAATTATTGCGAAGTCTATACTTTATTCAATACAAGTTCTACCCACTCTTTTATTCTACCTAGTTGTGTTCAATGTTTAAATTTGACTCAAAAAATTAGACTTTGATTTATCTATTGAAACTTCGTTGGGAGAAAACCTTCGTTACCTCCAATCGCTTATTAATCTTGTTGTTTCAAATAAACACTTTCACGATCTTATCTCTTTGAAAATACTTGCCTTTGAGGTAATTTTTGAAAACGATTGATTAACTACTTATTATTCTTTTTGTAAGGTTGTTAGCTTTCATATTCTAACCAACTCATTTATCTGAATTCAAAGTAACCAAACCCTAAAGTTAATCAACGTTATATCAAGCCATAAGTAAAGAGCCCCGATCCTTTCGTTGTTGACTTCCTTGTGGGAATGCACCGAAGCGGACTTTACAGAGGCGGCGTCGTGAATGAGCGATGACAAGTTGATAGGTATCATTGTGAGGTCTTATCTAGGTTAAAGGATAGAAGTCGAGTTGGTATCAATGTAACGTCTTATCCAAGTCTTGGATAAGAGTAGCGGCTTTGAATGATATTTCTATCATTAATAAATTTTTTGACGTATTCTTGAAGATTTCCTAGCCTACCCTAGAGCGTGAAATCGAATTTTGTATTGACCCCATTACAAAAACCCATTTCTTAAACCCTCAAATATTTCTTCAACTAAAAGGATCTGTTTACGAGGATTATGATGAAAGTCATAATAAAAGCATTGGACTAATAAAAATCATGGGTATATGAAGTATTAGTAAGTGTTATGATGAGTTATGTGGTTATTATGTGAAAACATGAAAGTTTCTTAGAAATCACAAAGGGTTGAAAAATAAGATTTTGGTAAAAAGCGTAACATGAAATTCAATTGACCATATCTCCTATTATATTTTGAATTTTGAGTGTGGTCAAGTCCTAGAGTTAGATCTATGAGTTTTGTAGCTTATCCAAGTGGAATCACCGGAAAGGTGTTGTAGATTTTAGTGTGGACTGAATTTAGCAAAAGAGTCCAAAGCTGCAAATTACAAAAACGCTACTGCCCAGAAACTTTAAGGGGCTGTTTCGGCAACTAAATTTATGTGAAAAATTCTGGCCTTTTGGGACATGAAAATATATGTTATAAAGTACCTCCTGTCCAAAAATGAGCTCATTCTGACTTAAAATGAACAAGTTATGACCATTTCAATATTTAGATTTTTTTGACGAAAAATGCTATAACTGGAGTTCTATAACTCCGATGACCATGAAATTTAAACTTGAGGCTCACATTAACATGTGTAAGGTCCTGCCAAGATTTGGGAATTTTTGGAGTTAAAATTGAGGTAGCTAATTTCTTAAGGAATTAATTAGAAATTGATTTTTGAAAAATAGTAAATGAATTTCAAAAATTCCGAGAAAAATATATTTTCATCATGGGACTATATTATGCTAAATCCCAGAAAAGAAATATTTTTGGGACTGATTTGGTATTTTCATGAAAATAGTTTAATTCTGAACATATGAGTTAAATATGTTATGTGAAGTATGAAAGTTGAAAATAGGATTTTATGGCTAGAGAATCCTATATAGAGTATATGCATATTTTTTTTTTGATGAGGATTTGATAATTGGTAATGATATCTTATGAGTATGGCATTTTTGAATGATTAAATGCATTATATGGTAAAAGCGTAAACAATTGAGATAAATTGTTTATAAATTTAAGAAGTGATTAAAATATTGTTATAATATTAATGATATTAGATTATGAGAATATTAAGTGATTGATAACATGGGATATTCTTGAATCTGGATAAATTATATTATAAATGTTTAATATTTATCCTTTATCTCATTTGATTGATTCTTTATATCATTATCCTCACGCTTATATTGTGTTGAAAGTCATCTCGTGGCTTTACGTGAATAGATGGACTTGGTATGATTATGACCGAGGGGATTGTTCGGTATAATCATAACCATAATTGAATACACGATTATCTTTGGTAGTAGTGCATGGATAATTTGTGGTCGTGATACTTAATGAATACACGATTATCTTTGGTAGTAGTGCATGGATAATTTGTGGTCGTGATACTTAATGAATACACGATTATCTTTGGTGCGTAGTGCATGGATAATTTGTGGTCGTGATACTAATGAATATCCTTCGGCACGTAGTGCGGGGATGATTCGATGATATGGATTAATTATTGAAATGAGTCTCGTGAATGAAATATTAATTCATGGATGTGGTAAAATTCATCTTTGGTAGTAGTGCATTGATAGACTTGGTATGATTATGACCAAGGATTATTCTATATAATCATGGCCAGTAATTGAAAACACGAATATCCTTGGCGATGGTGCATGGATAATTAGTGGTCGTGATACTATTAAAATGCGTCTCGACATTATTGGTTTTACTGATTTGTATATCTTTGGCACATAGTGCAAAGATGAATTGTTAATGAATATATTTGGTAGGATTAGCGAAGATGAATTTAATATTTTTAACGATAAAAAGGTATTCAAGGTATCCTCACCTCTTTATCATATCAGTAGTCACGTACCACTAATTTAGGGCGAAATTTCATAAGAAGGGAGGTTGTAAGACCCGACTTTTATAAATAAAGATGAATTTTTTTATAAATATTAATTTTGAATATTATGGAATAAATTTGATATAATGTTATAGTTGTGGGTAATATTTATAAATTTTGTAAAGTAAGCAAGTTGTTATAAAATATTACGTTTGGTGGGGAATATTCTTTTTGTCGGGGAATATTAAATACGGCGGCTCAATCATTAATGGACCCCTAACGGAAGTATTGTAAGTAGTTAGAAAAGCGAAAAAATTATTTTTCTATAAAAATAACGGCAGAGGTGTTACTGGTCAAAAACTGTTGAACTACCCGTTAGTAAAAAATGTACGATGTCTACGCGTAGTTGTATAGTAGCACACGATATTGATTATTGATGCTTACGTGAGAAGTCACTCAGCTATGCTCAATTATTGCTACAGTAATTGCTGCATCATATCTCTTATATTATTGATTCAATTATTGTCACAAAGATCATCTGTATAATATGTTATAGTATTAAATTATTAATTGAGACGACAAGTTATAAATGATTAATAATTGTTGAAAGATTAAATATGTGTTGATTAAAAATAAAATGATTTGTGGTAATATTTATTCAATCCTTGATGTATATAAAGAGTACATTATGAGGCGTTTGTGGTAAGTTTGATTATTTTATGGGGGGCCCATATGTCATCATCTAAGAGTTCCTTCGTCGATAGTAATTACCTTTGTGAATAGTAATTACCTTTGTGAATAAGTAATTACCTTCGTTAATAGTATTTATCTTCGTCGATAGTAATTACCTTTGTGAATAGTAATTACCTTTGTGAATAGTAATTACCTTAAATCGATAGTATTTACCTTAATCGATAGTAATTACCTTCTTCATAGTAATTACCTTCGTCAATAAGTAATTACCCCTTCATGAATAGTAGTTGTCCCTTCAATATTACCAAGAGTTAAGCGCCTCTTTGGTGTTCCAGGTTAATTACCCTTCCATGAATAGTAGTTGTCTCTTGATATTACCAAGAGTCATTTTGACCCTTCGTTAAGACCAAGAGCCACCTCGGTTTTTCTATAAATGAAAGCTTTCATTCCTTCATTATTTCTTTTAATTCAATTGAAACTCTGAAAGAGAAACTATAGAGAAAGAAGAAGAAAAGTATTTTGCTACTTCACTTTTCCAATATTCATTTCTTACGAGGTAGGGAATATTATTTGTTGTACTAAATAAGGGTGTTATTCTTTCTTATTCATGAAGAGCATTTGTTATTCCACTAACTTATTATTACATTGGAATAACTTTTGTAAAAATGGCATACCCTATACATGACTTTGTATATGCGAATACCTATACTTGGTGAAATCCTTATATTATTCCATTCTTATTTATTTTGTTGGAATAACTTTGTATATGCGAATCCCCTATACTTGGTAACATTCTTCTATTATTTTATGATTCCGTTGGAACATCACATGCATGCATAACTTTCTGCCGGGACCTAGTTAAAATTTTTATTATTCTATTGGAATATCACATGCATGTGTTTTACAGGACTGGTTAAAATCTTTATTATTTACGTATTTATTATTACATTGGAATAACCTATCTGTCTGATAATCTGCGTGCATGGTGATTTCTTTTGTTATTTCATTCACTATTATACTCGGTTGGTTAAAATTTTGACTTATATACTCCATGAATTTAGTTGAATATCCTTGATATTTAGCTTCATCGATATTTTTAATGAAAATATTTTTCCTGAGCATTCTTGAATTTTACTCTACAAAGCGATATCGTGTTGACAATTTGGGCGTTATTAGTTCTGAATAAATTAATTAAATGAACTTATTTTATTGAATTATTATGTCATTGTCATCATCCTCATGTTATATTATGTTATCTTTGGCTTACGATGCGTAGATGAACTTAGTATGATTATGACCGAGGATCATTCGGTATAATCATGGCTTGATATAAATGATGTGACAAAAGTCCTCGATGGCACTGTAATGCGGTGATGGATAGTTTTGGTATGATTATGACCGGGGGTGATTCGGTATAGTCATGACCATTGATAATTTGATGAAAATCCTTGGCGGTGATGCGTGATGATTAGATATTGTGGTTTATTCATTAAAGCGAGTCTTAGTGATAAAATTGATGAAAACTTTTTAAAACCTAAAAGATAGTAGACTTTATTTTCTACTTGACTCTTTTAATGGATTACGTATTCATTGCAGATTAAAGCTGGTTTGTCTATTGTATTTTATCGGTTTAACATTGTTGAAGACTATTGATAATTTATTACGCATTATCTTAGTTATAATATTTTTCTTTGGGCTCGTTGAGCTCACCCTTTCTTTCCTTTATTCTCTTGGAAATGAGAACATAGGCTGGGGACAGTCGGGAGAGCGGAGTAATGGTCGAGGAGGATAGCATTAGTAGTCCTCACTATTATGTGAAATAGTGTGATAATAGTTGTAATGAGGACTCCTTGAGTATGGATATTGTCTAAATGACAATATTCCTATTAGAACTCTCAGTTTATGTATTGTCGTATGTTACACGACAGATGTATAATTAAGTTTGTATTTGAATTTATGTACCATGTAAGTGGCGACCCAAGATGGGTGACGTATACCTAATTTTGGGGGCGTCACACATTCAGTCAAAAACATTACACTTGACCATTCAGTCAAAAAATCTGACTGATTCAGCCATTCAAACGATTTTTATTCAAAACAAACACACCGATTCAACCATTCAGCCATTCAACTTCATTTAGTTCTAAACAAACACCCACTTAGTTTAAGTATAGATAGATAAGATAAGATACATCGGTCTTTTTAAACAAAGTTAAAAATTAATTTTGTGACGCCCCCAAAATTAGGTATCGTCACCCATCTTGGGTCGCCACTTACATGGTACATAAATTCAAATACAACTTACTAATATAAGCGTAGTGTATGCAATCGACATAAAGCGTGAGTTTGAATACAAATATTGTCTACTAGATATTATACAAACTCAAAAGGAGTCCTCATTACAACTATTATCACACTATTTCACGGAATAGTGAGGACTACTAATGCTATCCTCTGGACCATTACTCTGTTCCCCGACTAAATCCCGACTATGTTCTCATTTCTGAATAGAAAAGTGAAAGAAAAGTGAGCTCAACTAGCCCAAGAAGAAATATTATGACTAAGATAATGCGAGAATAAATTATCATTAGCCTTCAACGATGTTAAACCGATAAAATACAATAGACAACCAGTTTAAGCTGCGGTGGAATATACGATCCATTAAAAGAGTCAGTAGAAAATAAAATTCTACTATCTTTTAGGTTTTAAAAGGTTTTCATAAATTTATATCACTAAGACTCGGTTTAATGAATAAACCACAATATCTAATCATCCCTCGTACCACGGTCAAGGATTTTCATCAAATTATCAATGGTCACGACTATACCCGAATCACCCCAGTCATAATCATACCAAAACTATCCATCAACGCATTACGAGGCCACGAGGACTTTTATCACATCATTTATAACAAGCCATAATTATACCAAATGACCCTGGTCATAATCATACTAAGTTCATCTATGCGTAAGCGAAAGATAACACATTATAACATGAGGATGATGACAATGACATAATAATTCAATAAAACAAGTTCAAGAATTATTTTATCCGAGGAATTAATAACGTCCAAATTGTCAACAAGATCTTTGTTTTGTAGAGTAAAATTCAAGAATGATCGAAGAATATTTCCATGAAAAGATCTTTGGATGAAACGCAAATATCGAGGATATTCTACTAATTTCATGGAGTATAAAGTCAAAGTTTTAACCAATTTGGGTATAATAAAGAATGGAATAACAAAAGAAATCACCATAAATGCGATACTTAGCATAAACGAGTTATTCCAATGAATAATAATAACGGAACCAGGTCGGTGAAATTCACACCAAGCAGGATGATCCAACGAGAATAATAAATCTTTGAATAATAAACAATGGAACTAGGTGCGGTGTAAAACACACGAGACGGATATTCCAATAGAATAATAAATGCGGAATAATAAACAATAGAACCGGTCGGTGTAAACACACGCATGAATATTCAATAGAATAATAAAGAATGGAATAACGAAGAAGATCATCCAAGTATAGGGATTCAGCATATCTGAGTTATTCCAATGTAATAAATAAGAATGGAATAACATAAGGATTTCACCAAGTATAGGGTATGCCATATACTGAGGTTATGTATAGGGTATACCACTTTTACGAGTTATTCCAATGTAATAATAATGAATGGAATAACGAAGTTCTCTTCATGAATAAGAAAGAATAACACTTACGACAGATTACAACAAATAATACCCCTTACTAGTAAAAGACCTTTGGATATCAAAGTAGTGAAGTAACGAATACTCTTCTTCTTTCTCTATATAGATTTTCTCTCTATAGCTTCTCTATAATTTCTCTCTCTGAGTTTCGGTGAATTAAAGAAAATAATGAAGGAATGAGCTTCTATTTATAGGAAAATAGAATGCATAGTAATTAATCCATGAGCGGTCCAGATTGATTTACTTTAATCGATGGTCCATATTTAAAGTAAAATCTTTTAAATAAAATATCATATATTCTATTTATATAAAACATTTTACTATGCAAACACTATGCAATACTATATAAAAACACTATGCAACACTATGCGTAATAAAATATAATATATTCTATTTATAGAATAACTTTAATAAAGTATTACATTTTTATATAAAAGATGTTTACATTTTATTAAGTTAATAATACGAATAAAACAAAAGCGTCATTATCGCTATAATAATTCATATTATTAATCGTGATAATGGAATCAAACCGAGTGACTTCTCACATAAGCATCGATAATCAATACTGGTGTCTTCTTATGCGACCACATTATTCTTCGTACTTTTACTACTGAGTAGTTCAACGATGTCAACGGTAAAACTTCCGTAGTTATTTCAATAAAATATTTTTGTCGTTTTCTCGAATCAAATGAATAATTACATTGTTAGGGGTCCACCAATGATTGAGTAGTTGTACGAATATTCCTGCTAAACCAATATTCCCCAGACCAATAGAATATAATATAACCACTTGCATACTTTTGCAAAATTTATAAATACTACCCACAACTATAATATTATCTCAAATTCACACCATAATATTAAAAATTATTTCGACAAAATTTAAATCTTTATTGATAAAATCTGGGATCTCACAATCTCCCTCCTTATGGAATTTTGCCCTCAAAATTAGAGTGCGACAGGTATGATAAAGAGATGAGGATACCTTGAATACCTTTATCGTTGAAAACATTAAATTCATCTTTGCAATCCAAACAAAGATATTCATTAACAATTCATCTTTGCACCACTACGGGCCAAAGATATACAACCTTATAAAACCAATAATCTTTGAGACGCGACTTAATAGTATCACGACCACGAATTATCCATGCACCTGGGTCGAGGATATTCGTGTTTTTAATCTGATTATGATTATATACCGAATAATCCTCGGTTAAATAATCATACCAAGTCTATCAATGCACTACTGACGAAAGATGACTTTTATCACATCCATGAATTAATATTTCATTCTTTGAGACTCATTTCAATAATTAATCCACATCATCGTATCATCCATGCACTACGGAAAGAGAGGATATTCTTCATTATAACGACCACGAATTATCCATGCTACTACCGAGAGATAATCGTGTATTCATTAAGATCACGACCACAAATTATCCACACACTACGACGAAAGATAATCGTGTATTCATTAGTATCACGACCACAAATTATCCATGCACTTTATGGCGAAGATAATCGTGTATTCATTAGTATCACGACCACAAATTATCCATACACTACTGACGAAGATAATCGTGTATTCATTAGTATCACGACCACAAATTATCCATGCACTACTGACCAAAGATAATCGTGTATTCATTAGTATCACGACCACAAATTATCCATGCACTACGGCCAAAGATAATCGTGTATTCATTAGTATCACGACCACAAATTATCCATTCACTACGGCCAAAGATAATCGTGTATTCATTAGTATCACGACCACAAATTATCCATGCACTACGACCAAAGATAATCGTGTTTTCAATTACGGTTATGATTATACCGAACAATCCACTCGGTCATAATCATACCAAGTCCATCTATGCACTACGAAGCCACGACTTTCAACATAATATAAGCATGAGGATAATGATATAAAAATCAATCAAAATGAGATAAAGGATAAATATTAAACATTTATAATATAATTTATCCGAGTTCAAGAATATCCCCATGTTATCAATCACTTAATAATCTCATAATCTAATATCATTAATACTATAATAATATTTTAATCACTTCTTAAATTTATAAACAATTTATCTCAATTGTTTACGCTTTACCATATAATGCATTTAATCATTCAAAAATGTCATACTCATAAGATATCATCACCCATTATCAAATCCTCAAAAAATATGCATATAATCTATATAGGATTCTCTAGCCATAAAATCCTATTTTTAACTTTGTTACTTCACATAACATATTTAACTCATATGTTAAGTAACTAAACTATTTTCATGAAAACTACCAAATCAGTCCCAAAAATATTTCTTTTAAGGGATTTAGCATAATATAGTCCCATAATGAACATACATTTTCTCGAATTTTTAAAATTCATTTACTATTTTTCAAAAATCAATTTCTAATTAATTCCTTAAGAAATTAGCTACCTCAAGTTTAACTCCAAAAATTCCCAAATCTTGGCAGGACTTTACACATGTTATCGTGAGCTTCTAGTTTAAATTTCATGGTCATCGGAGTTATAGAACTCCGGTTATAGTATTTTTCGTCGGAAAAACCTAAATATTGAAATAGTCATAACTAGCTCATTTTAAGTCAGAATGAGCTCATTTTTGGACAGGAGGTACTTTATACCATATACCTTCATGTCCCAAAAGGCCAGAATTTTTCTCATAATTTAAGTGGCCGAAACAGTCCCTCTAAAATCATGGCAGCAGCTTTTTTGGTTTTTACAGCTTTGCACTCCTTTGCTAAAATCAGTCCACACAAAAATCTACAACACCTTTTCCAGTAATTCCACTTGGATTAGTTAGGTAACTCATAGATCTAACTCTAGGACTTGACCACACTCAAAAATTCAAAATATAATAAGAGATTTGGTCAATTGAATTTCATATTACGTTTTCACCAAAATCGATTTTCAACTCTTTGTGATTTCTAAGAAACTTTCATGTTTTCACATAATAACCAACATAACTCATCATAACACTTACTAATACTACGTATACCCATGGTTTTCCTTAGTCCAATGCTTTTATTATGACTTTTATCATAAACCACGTAAAACTGCTTCATTTTAGTTGAAGAAATATTTGAGGGTTTAAGAAATGGGTTTTTGTCTTTGAATCAATACAAAATTTGATTTCACGCTCTAAGTAGGCTAAGAAGTCTTCAAGAATACGCCAGAAATTTATTAATAATAGAAATATCATTCAAAACTGCTCTCGTCCAAGACTTGGATAATCGTCACATTAACACCAATGTGACTTCTATCCCTTAACTTTCGATAAGACCTCACAATGATACCTATCAACTTGCCATCTTCATCCTGGCGTAGCCTCTGACAGAAAGTCCGGCTTCTTGCATTCCACACAAGGAAGTCAACAACGAAAGGATCGGGGCTCTTTACTTATGGCTTGATATGACAATGATTGACTTTAGTGGTTTAGTTACTTTGAATTAGCATAACAGGGATGGTTATGAATATAAAAGCTAACAACCTTACGAAAAGCATGATGAGTAGTTAACCAATTGATTCCTAAAATCACATCAAAGGCAAGTATTTTCAAAAGATAAGATCGACAATAAGCGTGAAAGTGTTTATTTGAATCAAACAAGATTTAAAAATAGTAGCGATGTGAAGGCTCCTACTAACGAAGTTTCAACCAATAAGTCAAAGTCTAACTTCTCCTGAGTCAAATTTAAACGTTGAGCATAAGCAAGAGAGATAAAATAATCGGTAGAACCCAGGTATCTTATAAGGTATAGACTTACGCAATTTATAATTAACTAACTTGTACTAACTTCGTTCGGTTTACTCGCTTTTTGATAAGTCATGAAAAATGCACTTCCTAAAACCAACGACTTTATTTTGTCCATATCCACCTTTGGTGTCACCGTCCCAGCTAGACTTGACTTTGGTGCACAACAAAATTGAGCTAAATGACCTTCTCTTCTTCCAATTTCCACTTCTATTATCTTTGCCATGATTACCACCGAAGTGGTTACCATTCTTAGCATGATAATTTCTCCCACGATGGTTATCATTGTTCTAATAGTCGTTGCCACCAGTATGATTATTATCGTGTTGTTGGTCGTTACCTTTTGTTTGAGCTGAATCAACACTCTCATGTGCTTCATTGCTTATCTCAGCATTTTCAGATGTCATTCTCAAACACCATCACAAAACAAGGGTTAATTAATATATCACATATTATCCCTATACTCGGCCAGACCAATTAAATACCAAATAAACTTGGGTAGGTCATACTAGCGAAGGAATTCCCTATCTCTCCCTCCTAGTTCTAGTCTCACGTCTTAGCTGAGGATCATATCCCTAAGCTCGATACTCAACCATGGACGCCCCCAAAATTAGGTATATCGCCACCCATCTTGGGTTACCACTTACATGGTACATAAATTCAAATACAACTTACTAATATAAGCGTAGGTGTACAATACGACATAAAGCGTGAGTTTGAATACAAATATTGTCTACTAGATATTATACAAACTCAAAAGGAGTCCTCATTACAACTATTATCACACTATTTCACGAATAGTGAGGACTACTAATCTTATCCTGCGGACCATTACTCCGTTCCCCGACTAAATCCCATTATGTTCTCATTTCCTAATAGAGCGATGAAAGAAAAGGGTGAGCTCAACTAGCCTAGATGAAATATTATGACTAAGATAATGCGAATAAATTATCATTAGCCTTCAACAAAGTTAAAACCGATAAAATACAATAGACAACCGGTTTAAGCTGCGGTGAATATCTGATCCATTAAAAAGAGTCAAGTAGAAAATAAAATCTACTATCTTTTAGGTTTTAAAAGTTTTCATAAATTTATATCACTAAGACTCGGTTTAATGAATAAACCACGATATCTAATCATCCACAATTACCGCAGTCAAGGATTTTCATCAAATTATCAATGGTTAAATACTATACCGAATCACCCCTGGTCATAATAATCATACCAAAAACTATTCATCAACGCATTACGGACCCTTTGAGGACTTTTATCACATCATTTATAACAAGTAATAATTATACCGAATGACCCCTTCGTCATAATCATACTAAGTTCATCTATGCACGTAAGCGAAAGATAACACATTATAACATGAGGATGATGACAATGACATAATAATTCAATAAAACAAGTTCAAGAATTATTTTATCCGGGAATTAAGTAACGTCCAAATTGTCAACAAGATCTTTGTTTTGTGAGTAAAATTCAAGAATGATCGAAAGAATATTTTCATGAAAAGATCTTGGATGAAACACAAATATCGAGGATATTCTACTAATTTCATGGAGTATAGAAGTCAAAGTTTTAACCAACCGGGTATAATAAAGAATGGAATAACAAAAGAAATCACCACGCATGCGGTGCTTGGCATGTATGCATTATTCCAATGAATAATAATAACGGAACCAATTCGGTGAAATTCACAATCAAGCGGATGATCCAACAGAATAATAAATCTTTGAATAATAAACAATGGAACTAGTCCTGTGTAAAACACACGAGACATGATATTCCAAATGTAATAATAAATGCGGAATAATAAACAATGGAACCAGTCCGGTGGTGTAAAACACACATCTGAGATATTCCAACAGAATAATAAATAATGGAATAATGAAAGAAGATCACTAAGTATAGGGATTCAGTATACATACGAGTTATTCAAATGAGAATAAATAAGAATGGAATAACATAAGGATTTCACCAAGTATAGGGTATCTGCATATACAAAGTTATGTATAGGGTATACCACTTTTACAAGTTATTCCAGCGAATAATAATAAATGGAATAATGAAGTTCTCTTCATGAATAAGAAAGAATAACACTCTGACGAGTGCAACAAATAATACCCTTTCACTAGTAAAAAAAGACCTTTGGATATCAAAGTAGTGAAGTACTGCAGAATCTCTTCTTCTTCTTTCTCTCTATAGATTTTCTCTCTAAACACCTACTATAATTTCTCTCTCTAGAGTTTAAATTGAATTAAATGAATATAATGAAGGAATGAGCTTATTTATAGGAAAATAGAATGCATAGTAATTAATCCATGAGCGGTCCAGATTGATTTACTTTAATCGGCGGTCCATATTTAAAAGCAAAATCTTTTAAATAAAATATCATATATTCTATTTATATAAAAACATTTTACTATCAAAACACTACGTAATACTACTGCAAAAACACTACGCAACACTATCGTAATAAAATATAATATATTACATTTATAGAATAACTTTAATAAAGTATTCATTTTATATAAAAAAGATGTTTACATTTTATTACGTTAATAATACTGAATAAAACAAAGCGTCATTATCGCTATAATAATTCATATTATTAATCTACATAATGGAATCAAACCGGTGACTTCTCACATAAGCGTCAATAATCAATACCGGTATCTTTACTACGCAATGCAACCACACGTATTCTTTGTACTTTTACTCTACCGTAGTTCAACAAGATTATCAACAGTAAAACTTCCATAGTTATTTCAATAAAATATTTTTGTCGTTTTCTCGATCCGATAATAATTACATTATGGGGTCCACCAATGATTGAAATAGTTATATCTAAATATTCCTACTAAACCTAATATTCCCCACCAATCGAATATAATATAACCACTTGCATACTTTTGCAAAATTTATAAATCTTACCCACAACTATAATATTATCTCAAATTCACACCATAATATTAAAAATTATTTCGACAAAATTTAAATCTTTATTGATAAAATCTGGGATCTCACAAATTTTGTCCACAATTTTTTAATTTCGAATGGTAGAATTATAATATCTAATTAGATATGGTATTAAATAGTCCCTCTCTTAAATTATTTTATTATCTCAAAACTAATAATCTCAAGTCTATTTTTAAAAATAAATAAAGGACTTGAGATTGAGATTAATATTTGTAAACAACAAAAATGCTAGGCGAGCCGTGGATGGCTACTGGGCCAATTTTTTATTTTATTTTGTTATGACTCCCATAAAATAAATTTGATTTATTAAAACTAGAATTTTTACATAAAATAGTGATTTAGATATCATTTGGATAAATATAAAAAACAGAGTTGTACAATCTGTATAACACTATTTTTTACATGTATCCAAATAACACCTAAATCACTATTTTTTTTATAAAAATTTCAATTTCAAAAAATTATATTAATTTTTTGGGAGTTGTAATAAAAAAAAAATTCGACCGGTAGCCCTGGCCGGTCCCCGTAGAAGGATTGTGTAAACAAACATAGGCTAAGGTCACATTACAGAGTCCTTTTACTGGGACATTGTTCTACCGACCGGTTTAATTTTATTTTTTTTATACTTTGATTCTTAAAAAAATTTATAGTATTTATTTTAACTAAAATTTTTACAGAATTCAGTAATTTGTGTGTAATTTGGATACATATAAAAAATAAAATTGTATAGTATATGGAAAATTATTTTTTATATGTATTTAAATTATACCTAAATAACTGAATTTTATAAAAAAAATTAATTAGAATAAATACTATACATTTTTTAAAAATAAAAATAAAATAAAAAAATTGGACCGACACTAAACCGGTCGGTCGATAAAACAATGTACCCCTAAACTTATTTCATATTATAGGATTCAGACCCAACCCAAAGCCCTGCTGCTGACGCAAATTCATTCATTATACATGCCTTGGGTGGCATTGGAGAACGTGTAGACCAGGTATCTTTAACTCTTTTTCAGGAATAACTCTTTATATTATTACTAATTACTACTGTATTGTTTTGGAAGTAATATTTGTACTTTTTTTTTGTTGATATTTTCACACACACACACACACTCACATATATATATATATATATATATATATCCAACGAACTGGAGGGAGCAAATTAAGAGCGAATCGGCTATGACGATGGTTTTTTCCGTCGCTGTAGAATAAAAAACCTGCTTTCTATGCTATAGCGACAAAAAAAACCGTCGCTATAGCTGGTTCGTTCTTAATTCACTCTTTCCAGTTCGCTGGAGAAGCGGACTGTATATATATATATACCACAAATCAGGTTCGGACTCCCGGACTTGATCAAATCCAGACCCTATTTTTTTTTTTTTTAAAACAACTAATTATTTTTTTTTTATATTTTATGGAACTGAAATTTTTCTATAATATTATATTTTGGGCGTAATTTGGATATCTATACCAAAAATATATACGTATACCTCATTGCAGCACTGCTTATTATATATCCAAATCACATCCAAAATAATGTATTATATAAAAATTTCAGTTCCATAAAATATTAAAAAAAAATTAGTTGTTTTAAAAAAAAGCACAAAAAAAATTCGTATTTTAAGAAAGTCCGGGAGTCCGGATAGGAACCGAACTCTATATATATATATATATATATATTCGTATGAAAAAAAATCATATAGAAAATATTTATAAAAATATCAGTTTTTTATTACTCTCTTCATTTTTAATATAAGTCATTTTAGAGAAATATTTTTGTCTTTAATATAAGTCGTTTAAAATTTTTAAATAAATATTAATTATTTAGTTTTCAATATTACCCCAATTATTAAATACTCCCTCCGTCTCATAGTTATAGGCTGATTTCTTTTGGCACATAGTTTAAGAAAATCAGTTAGTGACAATTTTTAACAAAAATTTTCCACATATACCCCTTAATATGGAATTAATGAATAAGTTAATTACTCCTTACTTATCACACTGGAACTCTCAACTTAATTGATTAACGTGTACTGACAATTAAAGTCCTTAACCATAAAACTTTAACCAAAGAAGGAGTTTTTAATCTACATAAACTTTCAACCAATTGTCTTTTATACACAAAATATATTAAACTAGTAAAGCCTAAAAAGTTGAATTCTTTTATTGAGAATACAACAACATTAAATGTGGTGATAAAAATAATGACATTGAATGTTGTTTCTTAAAAAAAAAAAAGTAATGGTTGAATATTTATTATAAGGGCATAAAAGTAAAAGAATGAACCATCTAAATTTTATAAATAGTAAGTAGCCTATATATTGGGACATCCCAAAATGGGAAATCAGCCTATAACTATGGGACGGAGGAAGTATAATTTTGATTATCTCACTATTCTCTGTCCATTAAATAACACTCTCTTTTTCAATACAAATTAAAGCAATATAAATAATTAATATTATATTTAATATTTTACTACCATTTACTTAATATTTATACACAATTTTAAAACGACTTATATTAAGAAACGGAAGGAGTAATTATTATAATATACTAAATTGAAATTATAAATAATTAAAATATTCGTGAAAAGCACTGCGAGGTATACATTCAGTTCACCTACCTTCAAACAACTCATCTACGTTTAATTTAATTCATTTTCGAGTTCGATGGTTGTTAACGCCAAAATCTTCTTTAACGTTCCAATCACGTAAGACGCCCTGATCCTGCACAGTAAACACGATAAACACCCCAAGCTTGACGGCCAGACCGTCGGGGGATAGCTCAGGCGTGAGAGTCAGTATACGTGTTCACAAGGTTAACAATGGAGGGTGTAATGTCTAGTGTATTGAGAGTGATAATAATTCTCAGTTGTGTGTATATGTGAATATGAATATGAACGTACCTGTTTGTGAAGACTTAGTTGATAGGTTATACTCGCTTTGCCCGATTTACCGTACCACCCACTACCTCGACCATGACCCGTGTGATCTCGATGGGTCCCGTCGATCACCTGCACTACCTACTCACTATCTTTGTCATCGCTTATGCCGCTTCACCGCTATAATTCCATCCACATTAATGCACGGCGGTGTCTTAGTCAATCATCATGTTTTTTTCATCATTACAAGTCAAAGTAATAGATATTAATGATCCAATGGGTTAGTCCAATGAACCAACCCTACCTTTTATAGGTTAAATAGAAGTAATATGGTGACTAGGCCCAGAGACTTTCAAGGTTCAATAATGAAGGCCCAATAGATTAATTAAATAAGTAAGCCCAATTTACTCAGCCAAAAAAGGGGAAATATCATGACCCAACATTGCCCCCTAGTTTTTTGTTGAACAGAATATTTAATAGAAAACTATAAATGGTCCATGATATTAGAATTTACTAAAGGCCCATAACAGGAAGTAATTGAGAAATACCCAATTTGGTCCATAAGATGTGATAGGGGATGGCTGAATGTCCAGAGTAAAAGGCCCAGTCAATAAAGAGTTGAAATTGGAAAAGATGGTCTAAAAACCGAAAATCCAACCGAGAAGCCCAATCTGATAAAATATTTAAGGATTGATCCGGACGCTTCCCTTTCGAATTCTCATCATTGCGAGAAATTAAATGTGTATACCGTCAGAATCTCATGTAAATCACAAAGATAAAAGGTGAACTTTACCAATTTTGATAGTTTTACCTGCCAGTTTGAACTTTGAACCTTTGAGCTTTCTTCTCCTTCCCAGAACTTCCTTTTCTGTTTTACGAAATCTCAACAATGGTGACTGTGAACTCTAACCAGAATTCTCCCCTTTGTGTGACTCCCGTTAACGTCGTTTTCCCCAATCCAAACCCTAATCAAGAGGGTTCGAGTTCAAATCCTCAGTCCACAGCAACCATGGTGAATAATCCGCCCTTGATCCCTTCTCTGCCACCTTCCAACTTCTTTAAGGATGAGGAACAGTTTCCTCATGCCAATACCCCCTCCACTGTTACGGAAGCTGAGATACGTATCCTCCGGACTCGCTATCAGATTTCGGATATGTACGCAATAAGGGCTCCCGCTCCCGAAGAACGCATGTACCATCGACCGGATGGTTGGGTCGCTATGCCAGTTACTTTTCTTGAAAAGGGAATTCGCCTACCCCTCCATGCCTTCGTCGTTACCCTCCTAGGGTTTATAGGAGTGGGATTTACCCAGTTGGTTCCTAATTCCTATATCCACATTCTAGCATTCATTGGCTTTTGTCACGAACTAGGGATTCCTCCCTCTGTTGACATCTTCTTCACCCTTTTCTCAGCCGGTAGATCCCGAGAACGAGGCTTCAAAATGTTGAGTAAACAGTCTCCTCGACCCAACGCCAGATTTGAGAAGAGACCCCTGATGGATACCCCTTCAAGCAACAAGGGTTGGCACGAAAAATGGTTTTTTGTTACAGGACCTGAAATCTCTTATCTTCTTGATTGGACTATATCTGATCAGATCTCTGTTGACTTTGGAGATATCCCCGAAGAGCGTGTGAAGGAAATGGCAGATTTTTTGAAGAAGATTCCTCCGAAAGAATGGAGTTTTGCACTTCTGACTAAGCAAGCCTGGTTATATGACTATAAATGTAAGTTTCGAACAACTTTGTAACACAGTTTTTTGAGATATTTAAGTGACATGGGTTCTGATACATGGTTATTTGCAGTGTCTTTGATCAAACCAATTTCTTCGGAAGTAAAAGAGTTGGAAGACTTTTTGGCAGGGGAGATTATGGATGCAAGTGAAGAGCCTCATACTGAAGAATCTCCCAGAGCTGATCCCCCCGTTACTGATCCACCCTCTGTTCCTCCTCAGAATGACGAACCCCAAACTAATGAACCCATTGTTCCTGAAGAATCTCTCAGACCTCGTCGAAGGAAAAGAGACGCCAAGAAATCTAAATCCACCCAGCCGGAAACAAATCCTGAAAGCGATCCGAAAACAATTCCAGAAGCAATTCCACAAGCAAACCCTTCATCCAACCCTAGTTCTGTACCTTCTGAATCGGTTCCGATTAAGAGAAGCCTTCTTGACATACCTCTACACGATCGGGCGAAGGTCCTCCGTGCTAAAAAGCTGAGGACAAAGATTACTCCATTGACTGCCGAGGAGCTCCAAGTTCCATTGTCTTCGACTGACATTCCTCCTATAATCCCAATTGGAATTCAAACACCTGATGATGAGATGGTCGAATCTGTCCCCATCTTATCTCGACAAAGGAAACAACCATCAGATGGCCATCCAGGTTCATCCTCGGCTCCCTCACCAGTCCACGAACCTAATCCTTTTCGATCTCCCTCTCCGAAAAATATATATGTGGATCCCTCGCCAATTCGCAATCAATCCATGCCCTCTCTCCTCCAAGATACCAACCTCTCGAATTTCAAAGATGATGTTATGGCCTCTCCAACCATGTGGCCTCGATTTAATGCCAACTTTCCTTTTCAACTTGCTTCGACGCTTTCGTCCGTGGGACACGATGACCATCGATTTAGAAACGATTGAATCGGGATTTATTAACGAAGGCATGAGCTATCTGGCGAAGGTAAATGGGTCTCTCCTTAATTTCCGTATTTATCTTCATACTTATACATTTGAGACTGATCAAACAAGATTGAACATATGTAGGCCAATGCCAGATTCGCAAGTCTGCGTCCAAAGTCCATCGTCAAGCCAAGAAGAAATGATGAAAAAGGAGAACGCTATCTTGAAGTCTGCTTTGGACCGGGAAAGGACTCAACGTGAAAGCGTTCTTCATACAAATGAAGGTCTTCGGAAAGAGTTGGCCCAAGCAAAAGGAGATGTGAAGACATCCAATGAAGAACTGAAGTCAACTAAAGCACAATATGAGGAGATCGTCAAGATGAACGTTGATTTGGTTCAGAGGAGCGAAATAAGGATGGAGAATATCAAAGAGTTAAAGGCTAATGCTAAGATCTTGACTAAAACGATCCAAAAGCTAGAGCTAGTAGAAACTCGTCATCTGAATAAGCGTCAGAAGCTTGAAGAAGAAATCCGAGAACTCAAGGCTCTTCGGGACCTTGGGCCTCCTTTAACCGATGACCTTCGCAAGCAGATCTGTGAAGAGTATCGGAACTCAAATGAGATTAACGGAGAGATCATGAAGATATATTCTGAAAGCTATGAGCTCTGCCGGAGTCGTGGCAAGGAGAAGTTGATTACAGCTAACGTGGATCCATCCTTGCTCGACTCTTCAGATGGCGAGGATGATGCATGAAGTGAATACTCTTGTTTTTCCTGAGTTTTATTTGAGGATATTTGTGAAAATTTCTGTTATTTTGGAAATTGTTTAAGGATTTGGTTTTAAAAACTTTTATCAGAACTTTAATTGTGACGCCCCCAAAATAGGTATACATCACCTATTCTGAGTTGTCAATACATGGTATGTAAACAACTACAACTTTATTATTACAACAAGAAAACTGAGTTTGAATACAAATATTATCTTCTGACAATATCTATACTCAAATAAATCCTCATCACATTTATTGATACATTATTTTACAAAATGGTGAGGACTACTAAACAATCCTTTCTAAAACCTTCATTCCATACCCCACTAAATCTTTCGCTATATTCTCGCCTCTTGAGAAAAAATGGAACAAAAGGAAAAGGGTGAGCTCAAACTAGCTCAAGAAAAGAATATTATGACTAAGATAATATACAACAAATTATCGTTAGTCTTCAACAGAAAAAATATAATAGAATACAATAGACAACAAATTTTAAATCAATATTCGCAGCTGAAATAATAATTCATTAGAAGAGTTAAGTAGAGAATGCAAACTACTATCTTCTATATATGAATTTTAAAGTTCATCGCTCTATCTTTTATCCCCTCAGTAACATCAATCAATATACATCTGGAATCAAATATTCATCTTTTGCACTACAGCCAAAAGATATTCATCACCGGTCATGTTCATTTAAACACCTGCTCATCTTCAGACTACGCGCCAAAGATATTCTTCGTAATCATTCATCTTTGCACTACGTGCCAAAGATATTCTTAAGAAATCATTCATCTTTTGCACTACGGGCCAAAGATATTCCATAATATCATCATTTAAGACCGAGGATGATGAAAATATTTTTTTTTAAAGAAACGAATCCAAAGAAATAAAATGACAAGGATTAAGGATTAAGGATTCGTACTTGGTTTTATTCACGTCCAAAATACCTCAAAATAATCATAGTGGTGTAAAATTCAAGAATGATCAAAACATGGATACAATCGGAGTTAGTTATCCGAATAGATGTTTTAGACGAAAAGAAGAAATTTTATTTTTCTATGAATAATCAGTATACGTGAATAGTCTTGAAGACACGTGAATAAAGTCAGTGATATCGTAAATAGTAATCTCGACACCAAAAGATAGAAATTCTACAAAAACATCTTCACGCTTCATGAATAGTACTCGTGAATAAGAATCGTGAATAAGAACTCATTAATAAGAACTCGTGAATAAGAACTCATGAATAAGAACCATGAATAAGAACTCCATACATGAAAAAGTTCCAAATTTGATAAAAACTTCAGATCAACATTTCAAGATAATGATATTGAAGAAATAATATCATTACGAAAAAATAATATTCCTTACCTCGAAAGATCAATTTTTTTAATTTGACACCTGGACATATAGTCAAGAAGGAACTTGCACCGCCTAACAATACTCAAAGTATACTCAAAATACTCATAAGAATATGCTCGATAATATAGAGAGAAAAAAAAACTTCGCTTTACGGTGTGATTTTCAATTCTAACCCAAGACCTTATTTATAGAAATCGCTAGAACACCAAAGCGTAAAATTTAATAAAATATTAATAAATAATTATTAAATTCCTACGCACTCAAAATCTGATTCAAACCATCACCACCAAGAGTGACTCACCTTGCCTAACTCAAAAAAATGTTTTTCTTATTAAAATATTTAAAACTTCAAAATTAATTATTTGAGAGCTTCGTAACTTCAATAATTCATAATAAATAGTCCTTTCATCAGAAAATTCGAATCTCGTGAGTTTTTATAGGAATTTCAATTCTCTACAACTTTACGTAAGAAAGTTTTACCAAATTCCAAATAGAAATTGGCCAAAATCCACAAACGGGTGATTTTACAAAGCTATAATCAAATTTCACCAATAAATGGGGTCCACCGACATGTTTAACATGTTTTAAACATTTATTGCAACAAAAATACTCTTCCTCCTCAGATACTCATATATCCCACATTCGTTGTAAAAATATCACCATTATTATATTATTAAAATATAATAATATATTTAAATAATTATTTTATCGTAAAAAGATAAAATTTCAATTTTCAACAATTGTCACATTAAACTTTTTCTCCATCTATATCCACATAAAATCAATATTTTCCTCATCATATAAATTAATAATTAATTATTCACAAATAATATTACAGAATCACAATATCGATAACAAGGCGCCCTTCCGGAAAGAGGGGTTTTCCAATAAGAATTTCTCCTTATCTAGGCGCACAATTAGGTGACCAAACCTCTCCTTGATGTAACTTTCTAGACATTGCCAATAATGTTATCTAATAATATTATTCAGATAATATGAATTATTGCTTTGATAATGAAAAATACCGTAAGTAATGACAATTATCAAAACAACAAAGAATATAAAATATCAACGCAAAGAATTATTAACTCAATAAAATAAAATACTTTGAATAAAGAATTACTGTAACCATTATTGAGTAGTGCCTTCAATAATTGGTGCAATACCGTGTGCTACTGTGCAACAACGCGTATTACTGTGTTTTAACCACCGGGTATTCCAATAGTGTTAACGGTAACAACTACGCCGTTATTTTTAAACAACTTATATTTGTCATTTTCTTCATCCAATCGCTTTCCGTTATGGGGCCCACATGGTCGCTACTACTGGCCGCATTTAATATTCCCCGATAATACGTAATAATATTCCACGACCAAACGAATATTCCCTAAGCGATAATGAATATTTTATAACCACTTGCTTATTTTGAAATATTTACATTTAACCCTTAACTATCCACATTAATCAAATCAACCTTTACTATTTCAAAATAATAAATAAAGGAAATTCCTTTTATTTAAAAATTTCTGGTCTTACATTAATGTTCAAATTATGTTTAGAATTTATGTTTTTATCTGCAACAGTCATCGCTGAATAGATTAATGGAGTTTTAACTTTCTATATCCTGACTTCTGCATAATTTTTTTCGTTTCTTGTCAACGATTCAGTATTAATGGACTTGAATGAATTGAGCTTAGATTATGAATTAGTTAAAACATATAACAATTAAGAATGAAACGAAGTAAACTGAATTTAATGGATAGAATTTAATGAACTAAATTGAATGAACTGAACTCAACACTTGAACAAAATAAAGTAATGTATACCTATCGTTTCCGAAGTGTGAGATCGGTCATGTGTCAGATGAATTCGGCTGATCCTCTTTGCATGATCGGAATTTTGTTTACCACTTGGGGTGAAACAATTATATAGGAACCAAGATATAAGGATCATAGAATTTGTCTACCACACGGGGTCACAAATTCATAGGGACACTCCTGACAATAAGGTTGTCATCGAATGGCCAGCAAGTCCGACCATACCTCCTTACTCCAGTGCATTTTGTTTACCACTCACAGAAATCAAAATTAAGAGAATCATGGAATTTGTCTACCACGCAGGTATAACAAAACCATAAGGACACTCCCCGCCAAGAGGCTACCATCGAATGGTCACGAGTCCACCCCGGCCCTCCTTACTTTTTGGTGAACTATTGATTTACCACCCCCTCGGTAAAAGCAATATAAAGGAACATAGGATTTGTCTACACCACGTCAAGGCAACAAATAGATAGGCTACCATCAATGGGCGTGGAGTCCGACCATACCTCCTTACACCATTGTGAACTTAGGACAAATAAGAAGAGGATCATTTGTGAAAAAGTGAACTTTTATAGATGGTGAACAATCATGTACAGACTTCTTGGTAAATTGACTCGATCTCTACTGGAAATATTTTCGAAGCCTACCTGCATGCCAAGTGTTCTTGATCTCGGATCCATCTAATGCTTTTAAACGATAAGTCTCTGGCTTTGGTACTTCGATCACCTCATACGGCCCTTCCCAGCCTAAGATTAGCTTTCCCGTGTTCGAGGTGTGTGTGCTTGGCTTCTCTCGAGACGGCGAAGTCTCCTACCTCAAATCTACGAAGTTTGACCCCTTTGTTGTAATGCTTGGCTACTCTTCGTTGATAAGCAGCCAATTTGAGCAAAGCTACCTCTCTGACTTCTTCTAGCAGATCCAAGTTGGCCTTCAGTCCTTCATCATTGTAGATCTCTTTGAATTGACTGACCCGAAAACTTGGAGATCCGATTTCGACTGGGACTAAGGCATCAGTACCATAGGCCAATCGAAAAGGTGAATCCCCTGTGGTGATAGAGAGGAAATAACCGGGAAGGTACAATCCGAAAAGAAAGCAAGGTATTCTAATCTCTTCGAACTACCAGGTACGTAAATTTCGATGGCGAAATTTCATAAGGAGAGGAGATTGTGAGACCCCGAATTTTATGAAATGAAAGTATTCAATTTTCTTATAATTACTCTATTTAGTAAATGGTTAAATTGATAAAAGGTTAAAGTTAAGGGTGATATTTGAAAAAATTTCAAAGTAAGCAAGTTGTCATAAAATAATCGGTGATAAAAGTACAGTAATACGCGTGGTTGCATAATAGCACACGGTATTGATTATTGATGCTTACATATGAAGTCACTCAGTTATACTCAATTATTGCTACAGTAATTGGTGCATCATATCTCTCATATTATTGATTAAATTATTGTCACAGTATCATCTGTATAATATGTTATATTATTAACGCCAAGATCTTCTCCAACGTCCCAATCACGTAAGACGCCCTGATCCTTCACAGTAAACACGATAAACACCGCAAGCTTGACGGCCGGACCGTCGGGGGATAGCTCAGGCGTGAGAGTCAGTATACGTGTTCACAAGATTAACAATGGAGGGTGTAATGTCTAGTGTATTGAGAGTGATAATAATTCTCAGTTGTGTGTATATGTGAATATGAATATGAACGTACCTATTTGTGAAGACTTAGTTGATAGGTTATACTCTTCTTTACTTTGGGTTCGTGCACCCACTACCTCCGACATAGCCCCTGTGATCGATGGGTCCCCGCCGACCGCTGCATCTCTACTTACACTACCTTTAGTCATCATTTATGCCACCACGGCTATAATCCCATCCACATTAATGCATGGCAGGTGTCTTAGTCAACTGTCATGCTTTTTCATCATTACAAGTCAAAGTAATAGATATTAAATGATCCAATGGGTTAGTCCAATGAACCAACCCGGTCTTATAGGGTTAAATAGAAGTAATATGATGACTAGGCCCAGATACTTTCAAAGTTCAATAATGAAGGCTCAATAGATTAATTAAATAAGTAAACCCAATTTACTCAGCCCAAAGAGGAGAAATATCATGACCCAACAATGGTATTATTTTTTTCTATTTTAATATTTGTTGTACTTTTTTCAATCAAGGCATAACCATCGGGCTTCGAAATAATAAAGTAGCCTTTCCATTTTTATTTATTTAACGTTTTAAAGTATTTAATATGAAAAAAGTGTAATTAATATTTCTTATAAATTTGCCAACGTTAAATATATAGAAAAAACATAGATTTTTATAAGGTATATACCATTTATATTATTAATTTGCCAACGTTCAATATATACCTGTAATGAAATACATAGATTTTTATAAGGTATATACCATTTATATTATTAAAAATAAGAAAGAACGATTATAATTAAAAACTGAAAAATATCGATTCCGCTACTAATAATAGCAGACGCTAAGATAAAAGAAACACTTAGCGTCCACAACTCCACAACTATTAATAGTGAACGATAATCAGAATAAAAATTTGACTTATTAACAAGGGTTTATAATTTAGGGTTTATAAACCATAGTTTAGGGTTTATTAATAAGAGTTTAGGGTTTATTAAAGTTGGGAAAGTATAAGTTCCGGATACATAATTGTAAACCCTAGATACTGGTTAATAAATTCTAAACTCTAATTAATAAGTTTTAAATATTTATTGATAAAGTCAAACTCATTATAATAAGGGTCGCTTACTATTAGTAACGTTCGCTAATTATTTTTTTTACCGTCTGCTATTAATAATAGCGAATATTAATTTTTAATTTTGACCATTATTTTTTATTTTTAATAATATAGATGGTTTATGTCAGGTAAGTAATCATAGTAAATATGATTCATATATAGGGTCCGGTTCCTGTAAGGGTTCTCTTACTTTGTTAAAATACGGACTTTTTATTTTTTGGTTTTTTTTTAAAAAAATAACTAAAAATAAAAGTTTAATATTTTATGGAACTGAAATTTTTCATATCTGAAGTTTTGGATGTGATTTGGATCACGTATAACAAAATAGTGCTGCGATGCATTGTGCAGATCGTACCACCATTTTTGGTATAGGTATCCAAATCACCCCAAAATATCAGATGATTAAAAAAATTCATTCCCATAAAATATTAAATATTTTTAGTTATTTTAAAAAACAACAAAAAAGGTCTGTATTTTAATAAAATAAAGAAACCCTCACTTGATCGGTTCTATTCATATATATATATATATATATATATATATATATATATATATATATATATATATATACCCACAGAATTTAACTAATTATACTGTAATAAAGACATATTTGTAGCAGTAGCACCTACAAATGTAGCATACATGTATACAAAACTTGTGTGATAAGTTAAGCTAAGTTCATAATCTAACCCAACTGAAAGAAAGCTTCCTTTTTCCAGCTCTTGAACCAATAATTGATTGACCCTCCCTCAGTTCCAACTGCTCTGCCCCCTATCTCACGAGAGCAGTTTCTATTTTTCCTGTCGCTGTGTCTCCTACTTAAATTTTATTTTTTATATTTTTATTTAAATGACATTTTAAAAATAGACACAAGAATTAAAATAATAATTGAAAAATATTAAATATAGTACTCAATTATCTATAATACCCTTAAATCATTAATTTATTATAAGACAAGAGTTTAAAGTACCAAAAAAATAGGTAGAGTAATGAGGAATAATTTTGAAAAAATTATCATTAATTCTCCTAGATTTAAATAAACGTCAATTAATTAAGGACAAATAAAAAACTCTAAAATTTCAATTAAATAGGGACGGAGAAAGTAATACATAATCTCTTATTTAATTTTAGAGTTAATTGGTGTTAAGTAAAAGGCTAAATATCAACATTTAAGTAGAGAAACGCAAAAGGAAATAGGAAAAATAGGGACAAAAGATTTGTTCTCCTATTTCAAAGTTTTAGTTTTATTAGTGATGGATTTGGCCCATTTGGGTGCCACACGGATTACACATTGTTTTAAGCAAATTTATGATGGATTAATTGACGAGTATGACCAAATTTACTTACCAAAAAAACTGTAAAAAGGTGGAAAGAAAAGAAAATGAAACAACTCTACTTTTCATCATTCCCAAATCCCAACTTGTCTCTATCTTTATTAAAATCCCTTTTTTTTACATAAAATTGTAAACCACACTTATTATTTTGATAATATAATTTTTATTTTTATAATATTAACTGTGAGAAATAAAATAAATAAATTGTTTATAATAAAAAAATAAACACAAAATCAAATCAAAAATAAGAAAATGATAAGAATATACTGAAATAGTCTGTATTAGCTACTGAAATAGCCGAGGAGAGGTCAAAAAATGGGTAAAAGATCGCAAGACTCATCATCATCTAACAGAAACTCTTGTCGGCTCTTATAAAAACAAAATAAGCCGGGCAGGGGTGTGCACTTTAAAGCATCCCCCTCTGCTCCATTTTCTCTTTCCACTCCTTGGAAGAGAGAGAGAGAGAAGATCTAATGGAGTACGAGAGGATACACAAAGTTCAGGTATGATTTCTTTGGAAGGACTAAAATTTAACTATTCTTTTCCAAAATAGTTGTTTTGTTTACTGTACATTTGGCCCCAATGCAACAAAATTGGAGCTATTCATCTTCGTCTAGTCATGTTTTCACAACAATTCCTACGTTTTTTGAAATGGGTTTTTGTTTAAATCGTTGAATGTGAGTGAAAAACATGGGTTTGACAAAATTGGGATTATGGGTTTTTCAAATTTTGGTGGGAATTTGAAGTGCCCGTTTGGAATTTGAATCAGTGGGTTTTGTTCTGTTTTTTTCAGTGATTTAATTTATATTATATGCTTGGGAAATCTTTGAAATTTTTTAGATTACTTGATTTAGTTTTATTTCTTTTATTGGGTTTAATGCAGACTGGTATGATTTCTCCAAGTAAATTGAGGATGAAGCTTATGGGTCATCAGAGGAAAAAAGATGGATCAAATAGTAACTCAGCTAGAACATCTCCTTCCAAGCTTGAGGATACAGAGTTTGTGAGGAACAGCTTGTTAGCCTCCAATGGTGAAGATTTTCACGAGGAAGGTGAGTAGTTTGTTTGTCCCACTTTATTTGGCACTTTATCCACTCATAGGAACCATCTTTTCTTTTTCCTGTCTTGTGTAAATAATACAGACTATTTTTTAATCAGAGGAATGGCAAACATAACACCAATCTAATTATTTCAGATCATTGAGCACAAATTTGAACTTGATTTGTACTCTGAATTTTACATATATTGCAAAGATATCTTTGCACTGATGCAAATACTCCCTCCCTTCCGCAAAAAAGAGTCCCATTTTGCTATCATAATTACGTTATCATATCATCCCAACTAAACTAACAATTTATTGTTTTAGGGGTAAAAATTGGTGGGTGGGTGGGTGGGTGGGTGGTTGGGGAATACATTCTTAGTTATTACTTTGTGTGGAATGGAGTTTCGTTTAATCTAGTTTTTACTGATTACTGGACTCAACTTGAACTGATTTTTGTACCCTGCGATTTTCATATTTCTATTATGATTTTTAGACATATCCTGAATTGCAGTTTCCAGTCTAGAAAGTGCAGCGGTGAAAGTATCTGGCAGTACAATTTTGGATGCCAGTCAAGGTAATCAGAATTCTTGCCAGTCAAGGGATTTTATGCCCAGAGACCATGTGAATGCCGGGCGGGTTAAAATGCAGCAATTTTCTAAGATTGAGAGTGGTAATTCGAGTTCAGTTCATCCAATGAAAACATTAGAAGATGATCTTGATTACGATAGTAATGCTAGTTCATCTAGCTTTGAATTTCATAAAGGGGAAAGATCAGTGCACAATCCCATCGGGCGATCGTTATTAAGGCCTATGTCTTCCAAGTGGAATGATGCAGAAAAGTGGATAATGAATAGGGAAAATGGGCAATCTAATCACTCAAAAAAGAAAAACTTACAAAACCAAGTGACTCGAGTGCCAGTAATCAATGGAATCAGAGTTGCTCCTGAGTCTGCGAGTTTCGATAATAAGTCATCAGTTAAGCGAGTTGATTCCTATCAATCTGCATCACAAATGGACTTGGAAAAGTTCTCTTTTGTTTCCCCTGAACCTCTGCCCAGTTCTGATCAAGGGAATGGGACAAATGTGCCAATTGATTTGTTTCCTCAAAGTAAAGATTTGAAAGAAGTGGACAGTGGGAATGTCTCATGTATAACGAGTTCTGTTGAAGAATCAACAGGTAAATCATGCCTTCACCTTGTTTAGATTAAATTGGAGGCTGAAAAACAGAAAGGCTTACTTTTAGCACCTTTTTCATGATATGCTATTCGTTTCGTTTTTTTGTGTTCTGTTGATATATTCGAGACAGCTAAAAGTTTCTTACTACAATATCATTCAAATTCATAGCATATTTTTTGATGAATACATGACATCTAAGTTGATACTACAAGTCTATATGAAATTTTATAGCATTCTGGATGAAAATCTACACAACCATATGTGTGGTAACTTGTCTGGGTTAGTCTTTCTTTTTGCAAAATATATTTGAAGTTATCTACAATTTATTTCCGTTCCATACCTGGTTGACCTGTGGAGCAGGGAGTCCACTTTGTGTTTGTCTGTTCCATTAGAGTAAATAGTTTACTTTCCATTTGAAAATATAAATAATTGAAACTCTTTTTATGAATTATAAGTGTGTATTGATGTGGATAAAATTAGAATGAAACTCGTAGGTGTGGTAGATATATTTCTTAGATGACAATGCTGTTTCTGTATAAACTTAAAACCATTCAACTCTCTGGTCAGCATACAATCAAACACGTATATATCATCATGACAGCAAAGGGAGAACAAGTATTTTGATCACCCTTCATGTGTGTGTGTGTGTGCGCATATATATCATATTAACTCAAACAGAAGCATTCTATAAATTTTCCCCAAACATAGTATAGTGATATCTTCATTGTACTAGCTTTTAGTTGTTGATATCCAAGCTGCGTGTTTCTTAAACTTTTTTAGTCTAAATCTAGATTTGACGATCAATTGTGCAGGTCCTGCAATAAGATCGGTCATTATGAGAGATATGGGTACAGAAATGATCCCTATTCCAAGTCAAGAGCCTTCAAGGAGTACTACCCCCGTAGGAGCCACAACCCCATTCCGCAGCCCAACTTCTTCACTCCCATCTACTCCTCGAGGAGGTGTTCCAACATCCACACCAATTGATGTTGATTTAAGATCTCCAACTGAAAATGGAATAAAAGAATTGTCAGAGGAAGAACTAAAGGTCAAGACAAGAAAAGAGATTTTAGCCCTTGGTGTCCAACTTGGCAAGATGAATATTGCTGCCTGGGCGAGCAAAGATGAGAAGGAAAAGAAAGCCTCGGCAGCTGAAAGCACCAAGCAAGAGGAACTTCGAAAGATTGAATTTGAGAAGCGTGCCGCAGCATGGGAGGAAGCTGAAAAATCTAAGCACACTGCAAGGTTTCTTCTTTTAACTAATGCATTTGAACTCAACTGAAATCATTATTTTCATGGTGATCAAAGGGATTTAGTTTTCTGCTAACAAAAGTAAATCCCGTGGTTTCAAAATTGGTTCTGACTGAGATGATTGCATATTCAGATTTAAGCGTGAAGAAATCAAAATCCAAGCTTGGGAAAGTCAGCAAAAAGCAAAACTTGATTCTGAGATGAGGAGAATAGAGGTATGGAGGCTTCTTTCTCTTTTTTTTCATCGTCAGTAGAAAGCATGTGATTATATCATTTGAATCTTCACCTTGCATTATTTCAATTGTGAAGACTGGTTAGATGAAGAATTAAATGGTATAATCAAGAACTTTGAAACTCAATTGGGTTAAGAGTAGCACACATTGCTCTGCATATATATTTTAAGTTTTAAATCTTATTCGTTGTTTAAATGGAAGGCTTTCCTTTTTAGCTCCAAAGAAAAATCACATGCTGGGAGTGGGAGATTCTTGTTAATTCTGACATATATGGATAATGCCTTTCAGGCCCAAGTAGAACAAATGAAAGCACATTCTCAAGCGAAGATGGTGAAGAAGATTGCAATGGCAAAACAAAGATCAGAAGAAAAACGAGACGCAGCTGAAGCTAATAAGAATAGTGAGGCTGAAAAACTAGCTGCGCAGGCAGAATACATTCGCCAAACAGGTCGAATTCCATCTTCTCCTTATATGTGCTGTGGATGGTCATGAACAACAAAAAACAGTACACATAAGAAATTTGCTTCTTTATACAATCTGTTTCTCAGCACAGCTTATTTTATACCAACCTGATTTCATGATTAAGAGGGTGTTGTCCTTTGTGTTATCCATCTTTGTATTTACTGAGCAAACACTGGCTGTAATGGATTAAATTCTGCAATAGTTGCATACACAGTTACTCATCTCACATCTGTACCGTAATACTCCCTCCATTATATAAATAAAAATAGATATACATTTTAAAACGACGATTTGTAAGGAAAAATTTAGTTTCGAAACATACGCCTAACATTTTCCATAGAAATGTATCGAAACATATGCCTAACATTTTCTATAGAAATGTAGTGGTGTTGGCACGATAATATTCAGTCTATCTAAAATATAAATGTAAGTAATGTCATGTTATAATTTAAAACTAGGGATGTATCTCTAAGAGCAAATCTAATGGTAATGTCAAAATGGCAATAGCCATTGCTATATTTTGGCACCAAAAAGTGCTTTTTGGTGCTAAAATAGAACCCAGTCTCCAGTGGTTGGTTCTATTTTAGCACCAAATTGTTTCAAATTTAACTAACTTTCCCTCCATCTCATTGTTAATTACTTTTTCAACTCCAATTCAACTATCTACGTTATTTTTCAATCCACAATTATAGCACCCCCATTCCACCATTCAACCCAGATATTTTTATTATCTAACTTTCTCATCTAACTTTCCTTGACCACCATTCTACCCAACTTCTCATCTAACTTTCTTCAACCACCATTCTATCCAACTTTTTCTATAAATACACATTCAACCTCAATAAGCCACCACACCCATTCTCATCTACCTGGTATACTTTTCTTTCCAAACTAAAATCATGAACAAGTTAACCAAGAGGGTATTGCGGGGAGATTTTGACGGAGATTCCTCTGATGAAGATGAAGTTGCAATGGTGCAGACGCTACTGATGAACCACTACGAACAAACGCAAAGCCATAATAACCAACAAGGGGGTTATGTTGGTTCTGTCATGGTCGAAATACGTCATCCACCGTGATAGATCTTTGCTTGACGAAAGAATCCATTTGGATTACTTTTGTGAAGATCCTCTCTTTGGTGAAAGAATTTTTCGCCAACGTTTTCGGATGGCTAAACCCTTGTTTGAGAGGATCTTGACTCAACTCCAGCAACACGACGATTATTTCGTCCAAAAAGTCTCGATCTTTGTTGTTGTTGTTGGTCTATCGGTATCCAAAAGATGATGACAACATCGAGAATGCTTGCATCTGGATGCCACCGATAAGCGTCGATGAGTATGTCAAGATCGGAAAAAGTACTGCTATAGAATCACCAGAGTACCTGAGGACTCCTAATGAAGCCGATCTTGCTAGGCTTTTATATGTGGCCGAGGATCGTGGATTCCCTGGGATGCTAGGCAGTTTGGACTGTATGCACTGACAATGGGATAAATGTCCAACTGCTTACCACAGTATGTACACCATTAGTCATCTGTCCATCATCTTCTTCCTCAGCCCATTAGTCACGGCAGATTGGTGAGGGGAAAGGGGATCGGCTTCTTCCTCAATCTCTATCTCTCTACCTCTCATCTCAGATCGGCTTTAAGGTCTTTCGTGGCTTCTTTCTTTAGATCATTCATTTTGTATGAGAGAGAAGGTACATGCAATCGATCAAAGCTACCAGGGTCCCAAATTCTGGCGGGTTTTATGTTTTCCGGCAGCGTACTGGACACTTTCCGGCGGGTTCCATGTTTTTCGGCCACTTTTCGTTCAGTTTTAGGTATGTCCAATTCTTGATTTTCTGTTAATTTCAGTTGGGGTTTGAGATGTCAAAGGATGACTATAGTCATCCTTGGTTCTATATTTAGAACCAAGTATAGCATTTTGCTATTTTAGAACTAATTATAGAATTGGGTTGAATTTGTGTTTTTGCCATTTGGTGCTATAATTTGACTATAGAACCAATTATGGCACCCCCATATCCAACTCACCCGAGCTCACCCACCCTTTAGCGACGGACTCGACGACAGTTCGGTCATACAACCGTCGTCTATACTTTTAGCGACGCTATATGTTGTCCGTCGTTAAAAGTATAGACGACGGTTGTATGACCGAACCGTCGTCAGGTCCGTCGCTAAAGGGGGTGAGCTTGGGTAAGTTGGATAAGAGGTGAGCTTAAGATCCAGACTATATATATATATATATATATATATATATATATAATGGAGGGAGAGTAAGATAGCCCCCACATTATCAATTCTTACACCCAAGCAGATATGGACTGTTGGGTCATGATATTTTCCCTCTTTGGGCCGAGTAAATTGAGTTTACTTATTTAATTAATCTATTGGGCCTTCATTATTGAACATTGAAAATCACTGGGCCTAGCCACCATATTACTTCTATTTAACCCTATGAAACCGGGTCGGTTCATTGGACTAACCCATTGGATCTTTTAATATCTATTACTTTGACTTGTAATGATGAAAAAGCATGACGTATGATACTAAGACACTGCCACGCATTAATGTGGATGGAAATATAAAAATGTAAACAAAGACAAACATGTACCCAAAGGTAGTGGGTATCTGACACTCGATCAGCAAATCCATCATATCGTGTAATGTGTGTCGGGAGGTAGTGGGTGGCACGGTGGCCCAGGCAAAAGAGAGAGTACAACCTATCAATTAAGTCTTCACAAACAGTGCGTTCACATTCATATTCACATACACACAACCGAGAATTATTATTACTCTCAATACACTGGACATTACATCCTCCATTTGTTAACCTTGTGAACACGATATCTCGACTCTCACGCTTTGAAAGCTATCCCAAGACACCCATCCAAGTCGTCAAGCTTGTGGTGTTTATCGTGTTTATCGCGCGAGATCGTAGGCGTCTTACGTGATTGGGGCGTTGGAGAAGATCTTAGCGTTAACATTGGCGCTAGAAGGAGGGTCGAGTTCTAGTGTCATTGAAATTTTCAATCACAATCGTTTAACCTACTTGAAGATGGTGAGGAGTAGAGATGGTACGCCGGAAAAAAGATATGTCATTAGCTCGTCACCGCCTCGTGTTTCTTGTAGAAGGATCGTTTGAGTCCTTCTAAAAGTGCTCACGAGCACGCCTCTAAGCATAATTCGGGTGATCTTCGTCCAAGATCCATGATGGAGCCAGACGGAGGTTGGTCTTTGATGCGGATAAGGGGCATGATCGTGGTCGGGGGCGAGCAGAGGGCTCACCGACTAAGACTCATCGTCGAAGTGGTCAGGAGGACAGAGCTGCCAAGTTGGCAAAGATGGCAGACGAAGAAGATAAATCCTTGGAGGTTCTGTTAAAGCAGAGAGAAGATATAGCCGAACAGATGCTTCGGGTGGCGGAGTTAAGGGACGAAGCATCTAGCCATGTTCAGTCCGAAAGGCGGAGTAAGCATAAGGAGATGCCACGACGAGAGGGTAAAGAGCCGGAGCATTCTACACATGTGTCTAGGGATCGTTATCACAATAGGAGGAGATCGAGGAGCAAAACTCCCGTGGCCTCGAAGAAGGCACTGTTGGTCGTTGGTTCTCGAAGATCGAGAGACGGCGCAATGAAGGAAGCGGTCGAGGAGATTGTGCGAAACCGTAAGAAGAGAGCATCGGCGTGACCATTCTCATAATGAGGATGTAATCAGACGGCGAATAGATCCGAAGCCCCGAAGCGGCAATGGATCGGCGGAGGAGAGGTCGATCCACTCAGAGGCAGAATGTCGTTCAGGAGAAAGAGGTCTCCTCGCAGCCCGAAGGTGTTGATTTTTTAGTGAAGGAGTTGAAAGAGTTCCAAAAGCAGTTGGGCCGAGGTTCACAGTGAAGGACACTCCAGAAAGAAGGCATCCCTTTTTCCTCGGATATTCTCGAGGAGAAGCGCGATATCACCAAGAAGTTAACCTCGTATGGAGAGTTACGATGGGTCCGGGGACCACTACGACCATAGTCGAGGCGTTCGAATTGGCTCATGGATTATTATGATTTAATCGATCTTTGCCAGTGTCACACATTTATTCACGACATTGAGGAAAGATGCAAGGCGGTGGATGGGGACTTTCTTGCCGATTCAATTTTCTCTTGACCGAGCTTTGCGATAAGTTCCACGCCCGCTTTAGGGAGCAACAGCAAGAAGAGAGAAGCCCAGCTGGTTCATTAAAGACAGGTCCGTGCGGTTCACCAACGAGTCCTTGGGTCAATATGTGAAGAGGTTCGGAGAAGCGGTTGGTCGTGTCCAGACCTCAATGATCTCGAGTGCCATAGGTTTGTTTCGTAATGGGCTAGATCTGGTAAAAGTCCGAAGTTGGTGAAGAAGTTGATGTTTAACCATCCAGAGAGCTCGCGTAAGCTTTTGTGAAAGCGTAAGGATATATTGTTGTAGAGGAGGCTATGAATAGCACAAAACGTCCTTCTTCTGACGGTTAAAGTGTGAGACCCCAGTTTTATGAAATAAAAGTGTTCAATTTTTCTATTTTGGTGAATAGTTAAATTGATAAAAGTTTAAAGTTAAAGGTCATATTTGAAAATTTTTCAAAGTAGACAAGTTGTCATAAAATACACTAGTTCTTATTCACGAGTTACTATTCATGGGTTACTATTCACCAAATTACTATTCACTCTAGTATTGTTCACTCTAGTATTTGGGACACTTTTTGTATGAGTTACTATTCACGATTCTTATTCACGGTTCTTATTCACCTAAATTACTATTCACTCTAGTATTGTTCACTCGAGTATTTGGGACACTTTTGTGTGTGAGTACTATTCACGAGTTCTTATTCACGAATTACTTATTCATGAGTTACTATTCACCCGAACAAAATATTTTATGAAAATAACTAGCGGAAGTTTTCACCGTTGATCTTGTTGAACTACTTTCATTAGTAAAAAATACGATGTCGTGTGGTTGCGTAAGTAGCACCGGTATTGATTATTGATCTTTATGTGAGAAGTCACTCAGGTTTGATTCCATTATTGTCGATTAATAATATGAATTATTATAGCGATAATGACGTTTTGTTTTATTAAGTATTATTAACGTAATAAAATGAAACATCTTTTATATAAAATGAATACTTTATTAAAGTTATTACATAAATAGAATATATTATATTTTATTATGCATAGTGTTGCATAGTGTTGCGTATAAATAGTGTTTGCATAGTAAAATGTTTTTATATAAATAGAATATATGATATTTTATTTAAAAGATTTTGCTTTAAATATGGATGATCGATTAAAGTAAATCAATCTGGACCGCTTCATGGATTAATTACTATGCATTCTATTTTCCTATAAATAGAAGCTCATTCCTTCATTATTTTCTTACGAATTCAACAGAAACTCAGAGAGAAATTATAGAGAAGCTATAGAGAAAATCTATAGAGAGAAGAAGAAGAGTATTACGGTACTTCACTACTTTGATATCCAATTGTCTTTTACTGGTAAGGGATATTATTTGTTGTACCCGTAAAGAAAGTGTTATTCTTTCTTATTCATGAAGAGAACTTACATTATTCCATTCATTATTATTACATTGGAATAACTTTGTAAAAGTGGCATACCCTATACATAACTCATATCTGTGCCAGATACCCTATATACTTGGTGAAATTCTTATATTATTCCATTCTTATTTATTACATTGGAATAACTTTGTAAACGCGAATCCCCTATACTTGGTGATCTTCTTCATTATTCCATTCTTTATTATTACATTAGAATATCACATCGTGTGTTTTACACCTAACTGGTTCCATTGTTTATTATTCGCATTTATTATTACATTGGAATATCACGTCAAAGTGTGTTTTACACCCGACTTCAGTTCCATTGTTTATTATTCAAAGATTTATTATTACATTGGATCATCACATGTTGTTGTGAATTTCACCGACTCGTTCCGTTATTATTATTCTATTGGAATAACTTTATACATGTGTAAGTCTGCATGCGTGGTGATTTCTTTTATTATTCCATTCTTTATTATACCGGTTGGTTAAAACTTTGACTTCTATACTCCATGAAATTAGTAGAATATCCTTGATATTTGTGTTTCATCCAAAGATCCTTTCATGGAAATATTCTTCTCAAAGATTCTTGAATTTTACTCTAGCAAAGCGATAACGTCGTTGTGATTTGGATGTTATTGGTTCCTAGATAAATTAATTCTTGAACTTGTTTTATTGAATTATTATGTCATTGTCATCATCCTCATGTTATATTATGTTATCTTTGGCTTACGTGCATAGATGAACTTAGTATGATTATGACCGAGGATCATTCGGTATAATCATGGCTTGATATAAATGATGTGACAAAAGTCCTCGATGGCTCAGTAATGCGATGATGGATAGTTTTGGTATGATTATGACCGGGGTGATTCTAAGTATAATCATGACCATTGATAATTTGATGAAAATCCTTGGCCAAGTGGTATAGGGGATGATTAGATATTGTGGTTTATTCATTAAAGTTGAGTCTCAATATAACGTTGATGAAAAACCTTTTAAATCATAAAAGATAGTAGATTTTATTTTCTACTTGACTCTTTTAATGGATTGCTTATTCATTGCAGATTAAACTTGTTGTCATTGTATTTTATCGGTTTGACCTTTGTTGAAGGCTAACGATAATTTATTCTGCATTATCTTAGTCATAATATTTCTTCTTGGGCTAGTTGAGCTCACCCTTTCTTTCAACGTTTTCTCTTGAAATGAGAATATAAATTGGAGACGAGTCGGGGAGCGGAGTAATGGTCCGGAGGATAGCATTAGTAGTCCTCACTATTCTACAGTGAAATAGTGTGATAATAAATGTAATGAAGACTCCTTGAGTATGGATATTGTTTAAATGACAATATTCTATTAGAACTCTCGGTTTATATATTGTCGTATGTTACACGTGACGATGTATAATTAAGTTTGTATTTGAATTTATGTACCATGTAAGTGGCGACCCAAGATGGGTGGCGTATACCTAATTTTGGGGCGTCACAATTGAGTATCAAAGCTTAGGGATATGATCCCCAGGTGAGATGTGAGATAAGAACTAGGAGGGAGAGCGGGGAATTCCTTGCTAGTATGACCTACCTAAATTTATTTGGTATTTAATTGGTAGGTCGAGTATAGGGATAATATATGATATGTTAATTAACCCTTGTTTTGTGGCGGTGTTTGAGAATGACATCCGAAAATCTTTGAGATAAGCAATGAAGCACATGAGAGTGTTGATTCAAATTCGAACAAAAGGTAACGACCAACAATACGATAATAATCATCTTTGGTGGCAATTTATCGAAACAATGATAACCATCGTGGGGAAATTATCATTAAGAAGAATGGTAACCACTTGATTGGTAATCATGACAAAGATAATAGAAGTGGAAATTGCAAGAAGAGAAGGTCATTTAGCTCAATTTTATGTTGTGCACCAAAGTCAAGTCTAGGCTGGGACGGTGGCACCAAAGGTGGATATGGACAAAACAAAGTCGTTGGTTTTAGGAAGTGCATTTTCATGACTTCTCAAAAAGTAAGCTAAGAACCGAAGTTAGCACGGGTTAGTTAATTATAAATTTCAAGTCTATACCTTATAAGATACCGGCTTCTACCCATTATTTTATCTCTCTTGCTTTGCGTTCAACGTTTAAATTTGACTCAGGAGAGTTAGACTTTGACTTATTGGTTAAAACTTAGTTAGTAGGAGCCTTAAATTCTGCATTACTATTTTTAAATCTTGTTTTGATTCAAATAAACACTTTCACGTTACACCGTCGATCTTATCTTTTTGAAAATACTTGCCTTTGATGTGATTTTAGGAATCAATTGGTTAACTACTCATCATGCTTTTAAATAAGGTTGTTAGCTTTTATATTCATAACCAACCTATTATGCGAATTAAAGTAACCAAACCACTAAAGTCAATCATTGTCATATCGAGCCATAAGTAAAGAGCCCGATCCTTTCTTTGTTGACTTCCTTGTGTGAAATGCAAAACTGCGGACTTTACAGAAAGCGACGTCGTGGTTGAAGATGGCAAGTTGATCGGTATCATTGTGAGGTCTTATCCAAATTAAGGGATAGAAGTCACAAGTTGGTATTAATGTGACGTCTTATCCAAGTCTTGGACGAGAATAACATTTTGAATGATATTTCTATCATTAATAAATTTCTTGACGTATTCTTGAAGATTTCTAGCCTACCCTAGGCGTGAAATCGAATTTTGTATTGACCCCATCTGAAAAAACCCATTTCTTAAACCTCAAATATTTCTTCAACTAAATGGATCATTTACGAGGATTATGATGAAAGTCATAATAAAAACATTGGACTAATGAAAATCATGGGTATATGAAGTATTAGTAAGTGTTATGATGAGTTATGTGGTTATTATGTGAAAACATGAAAGTTTCTTAGAAATCACAAAGGGTTGAAAAATCGATTTTGGTAAAAGCGTAACATGAAATTCAATTGACCATATCTCCTATTATATTTTGAATTTTTGAGTGTGGTCAAGTCCTAGAGTTAGATCTATGAGTTTTGTAGCTTATCCAAGTGGAATCAATGAAAAGGTGTTGTAGATTTTCGTGTGGATTGATTTTAGCAAAGGAGTGCAAAGCTGCAAAAATCGAAAAAAAAAACCCATGATTTTAGAGGGGCTGTTTTTGACCACTTAAATTATGAGAAAAATTCTGGCCTTTTGGGACATGAAAGTATATAGTATAAAGTACCTCTGTCCAAAAATGAGCTCATTCCGACTTAAAATGAGCAAGTTATGACTATTTCAATATTTAGATTTTTTCGAAATGACGCTATAACCGGAGTTCTATAACTCAGATGACCATGAAATTTAAACTGGAAGCTCACGTTAACATTTGTAAGGTCCTGTCAAGATTTGGGAATTTTGGAGTTAAACTTGAGGTAGCTAATTTCTTAAGGAATTAATTAGAAATTGATTTTTGAAAAATAGTAAATGAATTTTAAAAATTCCGAGAAAATGTATGTTCATTATGGGACTATATTATGCTAAATCCCGGAAAAGAAATATTTTGGGGTGATTTGGTATTTTCATGAAAATTGTTTAATTACTGAACATATGAGTTAAATATGTTATGTGAAGTAACAAAGTTGGAAATAGGATTTTATGGCTAGAGAATCCTATATAGAGTATATGCATATTTTTGATGAGGATTTGATAATTGGTGATGATATCTTATGAGTATGGCATTTTTGAATGATTAAATGCATTATATGGTAAAGCGTAAACAATTGAGATAAATTGTTTATAAATTTAAGAAGTGATTAAAATATTGTTATAATATTAATGATATTAGATTATAAGATTATTAAGTGATTGATAACATGGAGATATTCTTGAATCTGGATAAATTATATTATAAATGTTTAATATTTATCCTTTATCTCATTTGATTGATTCTTTATATCATTATCCTCATGTTTATGTTATGTTGAAAGTCATCTCATGGCTTTGTAGTGCATAGATGGACTTGGTATGATTATGACCGAGGATTGTTCGGTATAATCATAATCAGTAATTGAAAACACGATTATCTTTGTACGTAGTGCATGGATAATTCGTGGTCGTGATACCAATGAATACACGATTATCTTTGTACGTGGTGCATAGATAATTTGTGGTCGTGATACTAATGAATACATGATTATCTTTGGCACGTATTGCATGAATAATTTGTGGTCGTGATACTAATGAATACACGATTATCTTTGTACGTAGTGCATGGATAATTGTGGTCGTGATACTAATGAATACGATTATCTTTGCACGTGGTGCATGAATAATTGTGGTCGTGATACTTAATGAATACACGATTATCTTTGGTAGTAGTACATGGATAATTCGTGGTCGTAATACTTAATGAATATCCTTGGCACATAGTGCGGGGATGATTCGATGATATGGATTAATTATTGAAATGAGTCTCGTGAATGAAATATTAATTCATGAATGTGGTAAAGTCATCTTTAGTAGTAATACATTGATAGACTTGGTATGATTATGACCAAGGATTATTCTTGTATAATCATGGTAGTAATTGAAAACACGAATATCATTGGCGATGGTAATGGATAATTAAGTGGTGGTGATACTTATGTTTGAGTCTCGGCATTATTGGTTTTATGATTGTATATCTTTGGCTGTGAAGTGCAAAGATGAATTGTTAATGAATATCTTTAGTAGGATTGCAAAGATGAATTTAATGTTTTCAACGATAAAGGTATTCAAGGTATCTTCACCTCTTTATCATACCGTGCGTACCCTAATTTCGAGGGTGAAATTCCATAAGGAGGGAGATTGTGAGACCCCAGTTTTATGAAATAAAAGTGTTCAATTTTTCTATTTTGGTGAATAGTTAAATTGATAAAAGTTTAAAGTTAAAGGTCATATTTGAAAATTTTTCAAAGTAGACAAGTTGTTATAAAATACTTCTTGCTACTTATTCACGAGTTACTATTCACGGTTCTATTTACCTAAATTACTATTCACTCTAGTATTGTTCACTCTAGTATTTGGGACACTTTTTTGTGTGTCGGAGTTACTATTCACGAGTTACTATTCACGGTTCTTATTCACCAAAATTACTATTCACTCTAGTATTGTTCACTCGAGTATTTGGGACACTTTTTATGTTAGAGTACTATTCACGATTACTTATTCACGAATTACTATTCATGAGTTCTTATTCCCCGAACAAAATATTTTATGAAAATTGAGTTTACTTATTTAATTAATCTATTGGGCCTTCATTATTGAACATTGAAAATCACCGGCTTTATACCATATTACTTATTTAACCTATGAAACCTGCCTTGGTTCATTGGACTAACCCATTGGATCTTTTAATATCTATTACTTTGACTTGTAATGATGAAAAGCATGATGGATTTATGACTAAGACACACCATGCATTAATGTGGATGGAAATATAGCCGTGACAAAGATATAACAATACCCAAAGGTAGTGGGTATCTGACAAAGACTCGATCGGCCGAGAATCCATCATATCGGTAATGTCGGAGGTAGTGGGTGGCACGGTAAACCTGGGCAAAGAGAGTACAACCTATCAATTAAGTCTTCACAAACAGGTACGTTCACATTCATATTCACATACACACAACTGAGAATTATTATTACTCTCAATACACTAGACATTACATCCTCCATTGTTAACCTTGTGAACACGTATACTGACTCTCACGCCTGAGCTATCCCCGCAGTCCGGTAAGTCGAAGCTTGTGGTGTTTATCGTGTTTCTTGTCAGGGATCGTATGCGTCTTACGTGATTGGGGCGTTGGAGAAGATCTTGGCGTTAACATTGGCGCTAGAAGGAGGGTTGAGTTCTAGTGTCATTGAAATTTTCAATCACAATCGTTTAACCTACTTGGGAAGATGGTGAGGAGTAGATGAGTGCGCGGGAAAGGCGATGATGTCTGTTAGCTCGTCACGCTTTGCCTGTTTTGATAAAGGATCGTTTGAGTCCTTCTAAAAGTGCTCACGAAAGACGGCCTCTAAGCATAATTCGGGTGATCTTCGTCCAGAAGATCCATGATGGAGCCGACGGAGGTTGGTCTTTGATGCGGATAAGGGGCATGATCGTGGTGAGGCGCAGCGGAGGGCTTACCGACTAAGACTCATCGTCGAAGTGGTCGGAGGATGAGTGCCAAGTTGGCAAAGATGGCGAGACGAAGAAGATAAATCCTTGGAGGTTACATTAAGCGGAGAAAGATATAGCCGAATGAGATGCTTGGTGGCGGAGTTAAGGGGACGAAGCATCTAGCCATGTTCGATCCGAAAAGGCGGAGTAAGCATAAGGAGATGCCACGACGAGAGGGTAAAGAGCGGAGCATTCTACACACGTATGCAGGGATCGTTATCACAATAGGAGGAGATCGAGGAGCAAAACTCCGTGGCCTCGAAGAAACCTTTGTTGGTCGTTGGTTCTCGACATCGAGACGGCGGCGAAGCGAAGGAGCGGTCGAGGGAGATTGTGCGAAAACGAAGAAGAGAGCATCGGTGACCATTCTCATAATGAGGATGAGAATTATGCAGCGGAATAGATCCGAAGCCCCACGAGCGATGGGATCGGCGGAGGAGGTCGATCCACTCGGAGGCGTAATGTCGTTCGGAGAAAGAGGTCTCCTCGCGGACCAAGGTGTTGATTTTTTAGTGAAGGAGTTGAAAGAGTTCCAGCGGTTGGTGAGGTTCAACAGTGAAGGACACTCCAGAAAGAAGGCATCCCTTTTTCCTCGGATATTCTCAAGGAGAAGGCAGATATCACCAAGAAGTTAACCTCGTATGGAGAGTTACGATGGGTCCGGGGACCCTACTACGACCATAGTCGAGCGCGTTCGAATGGCTCATGGATTATTATGATTTAATCGATCTTTGCCAAGTGTCACACATTTGTTCGACATTGAGGAAAGATGCCAGGCAGTGGATGGGGACTTTGCCGTCGATTCAATTTTCTCTTTGACCGAAGCTTTGCGATAAGTTCCATGCCCGCTTTAGGAGCAACCAGAAGGAGAGGAAGCCCATTTGGTTCATTAAAGACAGTCCGTGATTCCAACGAGTCCTTGGGTCAATATGTGAAGAGGTTCGGAGAAGCGGTTGGTCGGTGTCCGACCTCAATGATCTCCGAGCCATAGGTTTGTTTCGAGAATGGGCTAGATCCGGTAAAAGTCAGAAGTTGGTGAAGAAGTTGATGTTTAACCATCCAAGAGAGCACAGCGAAAGCTTTTTGACAAAGCGTAAGGATATATTGTTGTAGAGGAGGCTATGAATAGCACGAAGCGTCCTTCTTCTAATTCCGGTTAAAGTGTGAGACCCCAGTTTTATGAAATAAAAGTGTTCAATTTTTCTATTTTGGTGAATACTTAAATTGATAAAAGTTTAAAGTTAAGGGTCATATTTGAAAATTTTTCAAAGTAGACAAGTTGTCATAAAAAAACTACATTATTCTTATTCACGAGTTACTATTCATGGGTTCTTATTCACCGAAATTACTATTCACTCTAGTATTGTTCACTCTAGTATTTGGGACACTTTTTGTGTCTGAGTTACTATTCACGAGTTACTTATTCACGGTTACTATTCACCGAAATTACTATTCACTCTAGTATTGTTCACTCAGGTATTTGGGACACTTTTTGTGTCGAGTACTATTCACGATTCTTATTCACGAATTACTATTCATGAGTTCTTATTCACCCGAACAAAATATTTTATAAAAATAACGGCGGAAGTTTTACTGGTTGATCTTGTTTGAACTACTTTCGGTAGTAAAAGTACGATGTCGTGTGGTTGCGTAGTAGCGCAGCAGATACCTTGATTGATTATCGATCTTTATGTGAGAAGTCACTCAGGTTTGATTCCATTATTATCGATTAATAATATGAATTATTATAGCGATAATGACGTTTTGTTTTATTAAGTATTATTAACGTAATAAAAGCGAAACATCTTTTATATAAAATGTAATACTTTATTAAAGTTATTCTATAAATAGAATATATTATATTTTATTATGCATAGTGTTGCATAGTGTTGCATAGTGTTTGCATAGTAAAATGTTTTTATATAAATAGAATATATGATATTTTATTTAAAAGATTTTGCTTTAAATATGGATAGTCGATTAAAGTAAATCAATCTGACCGCTCATGGATTAATTACTATGCATTCTATTTTCCTATAAATAGAAGCTCATTCCTTCATTATTTTCTTACGAATTCACCGAAACTCTACAGAGAGAAATTAGAGAGAGGCTTTATAGAGAAAATCTATAGAGAGAAAGAAGAAGAGTATTCTGTACTTCACTACTTTGATATCCGGTGTCTTTTTACGGTAAGGGATATTATTTGTTGTACAGTAAGGGGTGTTATTCTTTCTTATTCATGAAGAAACTTCATTATTCCATTCATTATTATTCTCATTGGAATAACTTTTGTAAAAGTGGCATACCTATACATAACTTTGTATCACGCGTACCCCTATACTTGGTGAAATTCTTATATTATTCCATTCTTATTTATTACATTGGAATAACTCATAAAACGCGAATCCCCTATACTTGGTGATCTTCTTACATTATTCCATTCTTTATTATTCTGTTAGAATATCCTCGCATGCATGTGTTTTACACCGGACTGAGTTCCATTGTTTATTATTCCGCATTTATTATTACATTGGAATATCACGTCTGTGTGTTTTTACCGGACACAGTTCCATTGTTTATTATTCAAAGATTTATTATTCATTTGGATCATCCTGCTGTCGCCAAGTGATTTCACGACGACCGTTCCGTTATTATTATTCTATTGGAATAACTTGCCTACATGTAAAGACTGCATGTATGGTGATTTCTTTTATTATTCCATTCTTTATTATACCCAATTGGTTAAAACTTTGACTTCTATACTCCGTGAAATTAGTAGAATATCCTTGATATTTGTGTTTCATCCAAGATCCTTTCATGGAAATATTCTTCTCGAAGATTCTTGAATTTTACTCTACAAAGCGATAACATGTTGACAGGTTTGGATGTTATTGGTTCCTAGATAAATTAATTCTTGAACTTGTTTTATTGAATTATTATGTCATTGTCATCATCCTCATGTTATATTATGTTATCTTTGGCTTTACGTGCATAGATGAACTTAGTATGATTATGACCGAGGATCATTCGGTATAATCATGGCTTGATATAAATGATGTGACAAAAGTCCTCGATGGCACCAGAATGCAAAATGATGGATAGTTTTGGTATGATTATGACCGGGGTGATTCGGTATAATCATGACCATTGATAATTTGATGAAAATCCTTGACCGTGGTATAGGGATGATTAGATATTGTGGTTTATTCATTAAAGTTGAGTCTCAGCTATAACAGTGATGAAAAACCTTTTAAATCATAAAAGATAGTAGATTTTATTTTCTACTTGACTCTTTTAATGGATTACTTATTCCATTGCAGATTAAACTTGTTGTCTATTGTATTTTATCGGTTTGACATTTGTTGAAGGCTAACGATAATTTATTCTCGCATTATCTTAGTCATAATATTTCTTCTTTGGCTAGTTGAGCTCACCCTTTCTTTCAATTGTTCTCTTGAAAAATGAGAATATAGGCTGGGACGAGTCGGGGAGCGGATAATGGTCGAGAGGATAGCATTAGTAGTCCTCTCACTATTACGTGAAATAGTGTGATAATAAATGTAATGAAGACTCCTTGAGTATGGATATTGTTTAAATGACAATATTCTATTAGAACTCTCGGTTTATATATTGTCGTATGTTACACCTACGGATGTATAATTAAGTTTGTATTTGAATTTATGTACCATGTAAGTGGCGACCCAAGATGGGTGGCGTATACCTAATTTTGGGGGCGTCACGGTTGGTATCAAAGCTTAGGATATGATCCCCATTTGAGATGTGAGATAAGAACTAGGAGGGAGAGGCGGGGAATTCCTTCGCTTAGTATGACCTACCTAAATTTATTTGGTATTTAATTGGTAGGTCAGAGTATAGGGATAATATATGATATGTTAATTAACCCTTGTTTTGTGACAGTGTTTGAGAATGACATCTGAAAATCTGAGATAAGCAATGAAGCACATGAGAGTGTTGATTCACTCAAACAAAAGGTAACGACCAACAATACGATAATAATCATCTTTGGTGGCAATTTATCGAACAATGATAACCATCGTGGGGGAAATTATCATGCTAAGAATGGTAACCACTTCGGTGGTAATCATGGCAAAGATAATAGAAGTGGAAATTGCAAGAAGAGAAGGTCATTTAACTCAATTTTGTTGTGCACCAAAGTCAAGTCTAGCTGGGACGGTGGCACCAAAGGTGGATATGGACAAAACAAAGTCGTTGGTTTTAGGAAGTGCATTTTTCATGACTTCTCAAAAGCGAGTAAACCGAACGAAGTTAGTAGCGCAAGTTAGTTAATTATAAATTTCGAAGTCTATACCTTATAAGATCTGGGTTCTACCCATTATTTTATCTCTCTTGCGTTCAACGTTTAAATTTGACTCAGGAGAAGTTAGACTTTGACTTATTGGTTAAAACTTCGTTAGTAGGGAGCCTTACGTTCTGGCTTACTATTTTTAAATCTTGTTTGATTCAAATAAACACTTTCACGTTACCTGTCGATCTTATCTTTTTGAAAATACTTGCCTTTGATGTGATTTTAGGAATCAATTGGTTAACTACTCATCATGCTTTTCGTAAGGTTGTTAGCTTTTATATTCATAACCAACCTATTGTGCGAATTAAAGTAACCAAACCACTAAAGTCAATCATTGTCATATCAAGCCATAAGTAAAGAGCCCCGATCCTTTCTTTGTTGACTTCCTTGTGTGAATGCCTGCAAAGCGGACTTTACGTAGGCGGCGTCGTGGATCAAGATGGCAAGTTGATCGGTATCATTGTGAGGTCTTATCCAAATTAAGGGATAGAAGTCACAGTTGGTATTAATGTGACGTCTTATCCAAGTCTTGGACGAGAATAACGAGCTTTGAATGATATTTCTATCATTAATAAATTTCTTACGTATTCTTGAAGATTTCTAGCCTACCCTAGGCGTGAAATCGAATTTTGTATTGACCACCAAAGATAAAACCCATTTCTTAAACCCTCAAATATTTCTTCAACTAAATGGATCTGCATTTTTAGGATTATGATGAAAGTCATAATAAAAACATTGGACTAATGAAAATCATGGGTATATGAAGTATTAGTAAGTGTTATGATGAGTTATGTGGTTATTATGTGAAAACATGAAAGTTTCTTAGAAATCACAAAGGGTTGAAAAATCAGATTTTGGTAAAAACGTAACATGAAATTCAATTGACCATATCTCCTATTATATTTTGAATTTTTGAGTGTGGTCAAGTCCTAGAGTTAGATCTATGAGTTTTGTAGCTTATCCAAGTGGAATCAATGAAAAAGGTGTTGTAGATTTTCGTGTGGATTGATTTTAGCAAAGGAGTGCAAAGCTGCAAAAATCGAAAAAGCTGCAGCCATGATTTTAGAGGGGCTGTTTCGGCCACTTAAATTATGAGAAAAATTCTGGCCTTTTGGGACATGAAAGTATATGGTATAAAGTACCTCCTGTCCAAAAATGAGCTCATTCTGACTTAAAATGAGCAAGTTATGACTATTTCAATATTTAGATTTTTTCGATGAAAAAAACGCTATAACCGGAGTTCTATAACTCAGATGACCATCGAAATTTAAAACTGAAGCTCACGTTAACATTTGTAAGGTCCTGTCAAGATTTGGGAATTTTGGAGTTAAACTTGAGGTAGCTAATTTCTTAAGGAATTAATTAGAAATTGATTTTGAAAAATAGTAAATGAATTTTAAAATTAGAGAAAATGTATGTTCATTATGGGACTATATTATGCTAAATCCCGAAAAAGAAATATTTTTGGGACTGATTTGGTATTTTCATGAAAATTGTTTAATTCTGAACATATGAGTTAAATATGTTATGTGAAGTAACAAAGTTGGAAATAGGATTTTATGGCTAGAGAATCCTATATAGAGTATATGCATATTTTTTTGATGAGGATTTGATAATTGGTGATGATATCTTATGAGTATGGCATTTTGAATGATTAAATGCATTATATGGTAAAAGCGTAAACAATTGAGATAAATTGTTTATAAATTTAAGAAGTGATTAAAATATTGTTATAATATTAATGATATTAGATTATAAGATTATTAAGTGATTGATAACATGGAGATATTCTTGAATCTGGATAAATTATATTATAAATGTTTAATATTTATCCTTTATCTCATTTGATTGATTCTTTATATCATTATCCTCACGTTTATGTTATGTTGAAAGTCATCTACATGGCTCAGAATGCATAGATGGACTTGGTATGATTATGACTGAGGATTGTTCGGTATAATCATAACAGAATTGAAAACACGATTATCTTTGGCATGTAGTGCATGGATAATTCGTGGTCGTGATACCAATGAATACACGATTATCTTTGGCACGTAGTGCATAGATAATTTGTGGTCGTGATACTAATGAATACATGATTATCTTTGGCACGTATTGCATGAATAATTTGTGGTCGTGATACTAATGAATACACGATTATCTTTGGCACGTAGTGCATGGATAATTTGTGGTCGTGATACTAATGAATACACGATTATCTTTGGCACGTAGTGCATGAATAATTTGTGGTCGTGATACTAATGAATACACGATTATCTTTGGTAGTAGTAGTACATGGATAATTAAGTGGTCGTAATACTTAATGAATATCCTCGGCCTGTAATGCGGGATGATTCGATGATATGGATTAATTATTGAAATGAGTCTCGTGAATGAAATATTAATTCATGAATGTGGTAAAAGTCATCTTTAAGTAATACATTGATAGACTTGGTATGATTATGACCAAGGATTATTCTATATAATCATGGTAGTAATTGAAAACACGAATATCATTGGCCAAGAAGTGCATGGATAATTAAATGGTGGTCGGATACTATTAAAATTTGAGTCTCGGCATTATTGGTTTTACATTGTATATCTTTGGCCCAGTAGTGCAAAGATGAATTGTTAATGAATATCTTTAGTAGGATTGCAAAGATGAATTTAATGTTTTCAACGATAAAGGTATTCAAGGTATCTTCACCTCTTTATCATACCGTGCATACGTACCTAATTTCGGGGGTGAAATTCCATAAGGAGGGAGATTGTGAGACCCCAGATTTTATGAAATAAAAGTGTTCAATTTTTCTATTTTGGTGAATAGTTAAATTGATAAAAGTTTAAAGTTAAAGGTCATATTTGAAAATTTTCAAAGTAGACAAGTTGTTATAAAATACCCTTGCTACTATTCACGAGTTACTATTCACGGAGTTACTATTTACCAAATTACTATTCACTCTAGTATTGTTCACTCTAGTATTTGGGACACTTTTTGTGTGTGAGTTACTATTCACGATTACTTATTCACTAAGTTCTTATTCACCAAAATTACTATTCACTCTAGTATTGTTCACTCGAGTATTTGGGACACTTTTTTGTGTTAGAAAGTACTATTCACGAGAGTTCTTATTCACGAATTACTATTCATGAGTTACTATTCACCCGAACAAAATATTTTATGAAAATTGAGTTTACTTATTTAATTAATCTATTGGGCCTTCATTATTGAACATTGAAAATCACTGGGCCTAGCCACCATATTACTTCTATTTAACCCTATGAAAACCTGCCTGCGTTCATCGACTAACCCATTGGATCTTTTAATATCTATTACTTTGACATGTAATGATGAAAAAAAGCATGATGGATGACTAAGACACTGCCATGCATTAATGTGGATGGAAATATAAATGCGTACAAAGACATAAACAAGACCCAAAGGTAGTGGGTATACAAACACTCGATCGAATCCATCCATCATGTCGGGGTGTGTCGGTAGGTAGTGGGTGGCACGAGAACCGGGCAAAAGAGAGTACAACCTATCAATTAAGTCTTCACAAACAGGTACGTTCACATTCATATTCACATACACACAACTGAGAATTATTATTACTCTCAATACACTAGACATTACATCCTCCATTGTTAACCTTGTGAACACGTATACTGACTCTCACGCCTGAGCTATCCCCCGACAGTCCAGCCGTCAAGCTTGTGGTGTTTATCGTGTTTACTTGTCAGGCGGGATCGATGCCCTTACGTGATTGGGATGTTGGAGAAGATCTTGGCGTTAACATTGGCGCTAGAAGGAGGGCTGAGTTCTAGTGTCATTGAAATTTTCAATCACAATCGTTTAACCTACTTCGGAAGATGGTGAGGAGTAGAGATGGTACGCCAGAAGGGCAGGCGATGTCTGTTAGCTCGTCACTGCCTCGTGTTTCGGTAAAGGATCGTTTGAGTCCTTCTAAAAGTGCTCACGAGAGCACGGCCTCTAAGCATAATTCGGGTGATCTTCGTCCGAAGATCCATGATGGAGCCAGACGGAGGTTGGTCTTTGATGCGGATAAGGGGCATGATCGTGGTCGGGGGCGAGCAGAGGGCTCACCGACTAAGACTCATCGTCGAAGTGGTCAGGAGGACAGAGCTGCCAAGTTGGCAAAGATGGCAGACGAAGAAGATAAATCCTTGGAGGTTACATTAAGCGGAGAGAGAGATATAGCCGAGCAGATGCTTGGTGGTGGAGGAGTTAAGGGACGAAGCATCTAGCCATATTCAATCCGGAAAAGCGAGTAAGCATAAGGAGATGCCACGACGAGAGGGTAAAGAGCCGGAGCATTCTACACATGTGTCTAGGGATCGTTATCACAATAGGAGGAGATCGAGGAGCAAAACTCCCGTGGCCTCGAAGAAGGCACTGTTGGTCGTTGGTTCTCAGCATCGAGACGACGACAGGCGAAGGAGCAGGTCGAGGGAGATTGTGCCAGAAACCAGAAGAAGAGAGCATCAGCGTGACCATTCTCATAATGAGGACAAAATTGTACGCCGGAATAGATCCAGAAGCCCCACAAGGGCAATGGGATCGGCAGGAGGAGGTCGATCCACTCAGAGGCAGAATGTCGTTCAGGAGAAAGAGGTCTCCTCGCAGCCCGAAGGTGTTGATTTTTTAGTGAAGGAGTTGAAAGAGTTTCAAAAGCAGTTGGCTGAGGTTCAACAGGTGAAGGACACTCCGAGAAAGAAGGCATCCCCTTTTTCCTCGGATATTCTCAAGGAGAAGGCAGATATCACCAAGAAGTTAACCTCGTATGGAGAGTTACGATGGGTCCGGGGACCCTTACGACCATAGTCAGGCGTTCGACCGGCTCATGGATTATTATGATTTAACGATCTTTGCCAAGTCACACATTTTATTCACGACATTGAGGAAAGATGCGAGGCGGTGGATGGGGACTTTGCCGTCGATTCAATTTTCTCTTGGGCCGAAGCTTTGCGATAAGTTCCATGCCCGCTTTTTAGCAACCAAAGGGAGAGAAGCCCACCGTTCATTAAAGACAGTCCGGAGCTTCACCAACGAGTCCTTGGGTCAATATGTGAAGAGGTTCAGAGAAGCAGTTGGTCAGGTGTCCGACCTCAATGATCTCCAGGCCATAGGTTTGTTTCAGAATGGGCTAGATCTGGTAAAAGTCCGAGAAGTTGGTGAAGAAGTTGATGTTTAACCATCCGAAGAGCCTGGCAGAAGCTTTTGACAAAGCAGAAGGATATATTGTTGTAGAGGAGGCTATGAATAGCCTGAAACGTCCTTCTTCGGACGAGTTAAAGTGTGAGACCCCAGATTTTATGAAATAAAAGTGTTCAATTTTTCTATTTTGGTGAATAGTTAAATTGATAAAAGTTTAAAGTTAAGGGTCATATTTGAAAATTTTTCAAAGTAGACAAGTTGTCATAAAATACCTTGCCATTATTCACGAGTTCTTATTCATGGGTTACTATTCACCTAATTACTATTCACTCTAGTATTGTTCACTCTAGTATTTGGGACACTTTTTTGTGTCCTGAAGTTACTATTCACGAGTTACTATTCACGGAGTTACTATTCAATCGAAATTACTATTCACTCTAGTATTGTTCACTCGAGTATTTGGGACACTTTTTGTGTCGTAGTACTATTCACGAGTTACTATTCACGAATTACTATTCATGAGTTACTATTCACCCGAACAAAATATTTTATGAAAATAACGGTGGAAGTTTTACTGGTTGATCTTTGTTGAACTACTACTTAGTAAAGTAAAAGAAAGTACGATGTCACGTGTTGTTGCGTAGTAGCATACACGGTATTGATTATTGATCTTTATGTGAGAAGTCACCAGTTTTGATTCCATTATTACGATTAATAATATGAATTATTATAATGATAATGACGTTTTGTTTTATTCAGATTATTAACGTAATAAAATGTAAACATCTTTTTATATATAAATGTATTACATTATTAAAGTTATTCTATAAATAGAATATATTATATTTTATTATGCATAGTGTTGCATAGTGTTTTTTTGCGTAGTGTTTTGCGTAGTGTTGTCGTATAATATTTGCATAGTAAAATGTTTTATATAAATAGAATATATGATATTTTATTTAAAAGATTTTGCTTTAAATATGGACCGAATCAGTTTAAAGTAAATCAATCTGGACTGCTTCATGGATTAATTACTATGCATTCTATTTTCCTATAAATAGAAGCTCATTCCTTCATTATTTTCTTACGAATTCATTGAAACTCTGTAGAGAGAAATTATAGAGAGAAGCTATAGAGAAAATCTATAGAGAAAGAAGAAGAGATTCTCGTACTTCACTACTTTGATATCCAAAGTGTCTTTTACTAAGTGGGATATTATTTGTTGTACTGTAAGGGGTGTTATTCTTTCTTTATTCATGAAGAGAACTTCATTATTCCATTCATTATTATTCACATGCTGAATAACTTTGTAAAAAGTGGCATACCCTATATATAACTTTTGTATACGCTGTGACATACCCTATACTTGGTGAAATTCTTATATTATTCCATTCTTATTTATTCATTGGAATAACTCAGATACGCTTAATCCCCTATACTTGGTGATCTTCTTCATTTATTCCATTCTTTATTATTCATTGGAATATCCTCGTCACATGTGTTTTACACAGACCTCGGTTCCATTGTTTATTATTCCGCATTTATTATTCTTTGGAATATCACGTCTGTGTGTTTTACACCTGACTGGTTCCATTGTTTATTATTCAAATTTTTATTATTCGTTGGATCATCCTCATTGTGAATTTCACCGACCGGTTCCGTTATTATTATTCTATCGAATAACTCGTACATCAAGATCATGCGCATGCATGGTGATTTCTTTTGTTATTCCATTCTTTATTATACCCAAATTGGTTAAAACTTTGACTTCTATACTCCATGAAATTAGTAGAATATCCTCGATATTTGCGTTTCATCCAAATCCTTTCATGGAAATATTCTTCTCGAGATTCTTGAATTTTACTCTCACAAAGCAATAACATGTTGACAGTTTGGATGTTATTGGTTCCTAGATAAATTAATTCTTGAACTTGTTTTATTGAATTATTATGTCATTGTCATCATCCTCATGTTATATTATGTTATCTTTGCTTACGTACATAGATGAACTTAGTATGATTATGACCGAGGATCATTCGGTATAATCATGGCTTGATATAAATGATGTGACAAAAGTCCTCGATGGCTTTAATGCAAATGATGGATAGTTTTTGGTATGATTATGACCGGGGTGATTCGGTATAGTCATGACCATTGATAATTTGATGAAAATCCTTGGCCGTAGTACGGGATGATTAGATATTGTGGTTTATTCATTAAAAGTTGAGTCTCAAATTATAACAAAGATGAAAACCTTTTTTAAATCATAAAAGATAGTAGATTTTATTTTCTACTTGACTCTTTTAATGGATTGCTTATTCAACCGCAGCTTAAACTTGTTGTCATTGTATTTTATCGGTTTGACATCGTTGAAGGCTAACGATAATTTATTCTCGCATTATCTTAGTCATAATATTTCTTCTTGGGCTAGTTGAGCTCACCCTTTCTTTCACCGTTTCTTCTTGAAATGAGAATATATATTTGGACGAGTCGGGGAACTATGAGTAATGGTCCGGAGGATAGCATTAGTAGTCCTCACTATTACGTGAAATAGTGTGATAATAAATGTAATGAGGACTCCTTGAGTATGGATATTGTTTAAATGACAATATTCTATTAGAACTCTCGATTTATGTATTGTCGTATGTTACACGACAGATGTATAATTAAGTTTGTATTTGAATTTATGTACCATGTAAGTGGCGACCCAAGATGGGTGACGTATACCTAATTTTGGGGGCGTCACATAAAGGATGCAGATGATCCTAAGGCAGATGGCGATCAGAGAAAGGGGGGAGGATATAATGATCGGCTAGATGGCAGTTCGAAGAAGTTCAATAACTCATGGCGACAGAGGAGTAGTCGTCCACCTGCGTCCGCCTCGAAGGTGAATAAGGTTTACACCAAGCTGAACACGGATAGGTCGGTGATTTTGGACCAGATCAGGAACCAGCCATTCTATGAGCCGCCTCGTGACCACATCAAGTCAGGGCAGGGCAATACCCGAAAATATTGTGGCTACCATCAAGTCGCTGGTCACGATACTAATGAATGTTGCAATTTGAAAGATTTCGTAGAGAGAAAGATTCAAAACAGTTTGTTGGTTCAGTACGTGCCCGGGAGGGACCAACAAGGTCAGCAAAATGCTGATCGTACTGTTCAGACCGTTCAAACGGTCCCACCAGCCCAAAGTATTCCAATACCACCGCCAAGGCACGCCGTTGATGTAATAACCTAGGGATGGCGTGGAAGTTGGTAGGAAAGAAGAGGAGAGGATATCTCGGATTCTATTATGTCGCCGTGGCGGTGCTCCCAGAAGGTCGATGACCTTTTCCATGGACTCGTATTTCTTTCACCGATCATTATTATCCTTGAGCCTATCGAGCGCATGAGAGGCGTTGGTGATCACAACCATGTGGGTTCGGTAGATGTGAAGCGCATGATGATAGACAACGGGTCTTAGTAGACATTTTATATGCCCACGCTTATCGGAGGATGCATCTTGATGGGCGGAAGATGGAGGTCGGGCAGAGGCTCCTTTATATGGCTTTAGCAACGATCCAAATCGAATTTTCCATAATTACAAGGCTTTACTTAAAATTAAAAATCGTATAACACATAACATAGGTGTTCTTCATGTTCTTGAGCATTCATAAGGCAGTTTCGACTTGCCTTCTTTGACGAAGTGTAAATCAGTGTGTTTTGTGTTTCTGGGAATGATAATGGTTGGGTGTTGCAGTACTAATAATATCTAGCAATTCTTTCAAGCTATGACCTTGGTTCAATTTCCAGAGTAAAGATCTCATATCACACTACAATATCCAACACTTAAAACACTAAATTAATAAACACACTGAGATCTAGAAGGTCTGACATTCGGTTGTCAGGCCACAAAATAATATTTCCCAAATTTTGTAAATCTTCAAATCTGAGCCTCTAAATATTATGGATCTAACATCTAGCAACCTAGATCATCATTATACACTACTAACAACATATTATAACACTTAATCATAACATTTAAAATACCAAGCATGATCAGATTCTAGGTTAGGGTTTTATACCTCTTGGGATAAATTTTGATTCTTGGATTTCTGATTTGTTATGGATGTTAGTGGGGCTCGGTTTTGTGACTGAAATGTCTTAGAATTTCGTAAGTTTTAGGGAGAGAAGCTCAATGATGAGAGTTGGTACAAAATTAGGCTACCAAATGAATTTTTCTCTCTCCAATTCTATATATACTAGTCTTGGATGCATGTATGGTATGATAATGGGTGATTTTACGTAGATTTAGTCAATTGAGAAGTCAAGGTTAGCTCACCAACTCAATTATTACTAGATATTCAAGTTAACTCAAATAATGCAAGAGGGTATTTTGGTCATTTTACATGGAATTTTAATGGCATTCTTGTAATCTTAACAAACCCTTAGGGTTTGATCCTTAGAGTTTAACCCTAAGGTTTAGCACAAAATAAATTTCTAGGGTTTTATTTAGGGTTTAAATTAAATTAAAAATAAAATTAATTTCTAAAAATAGAAATTTAGGGTATGTTAATTACTTAGGTTTTCTAATTAAATTATATAGGAACATTAGGGTTTAAAATCACTAATTATAATTAACCTTGCTAATTAAAAAATTAGGGTTTACAATTTTGATAATTAGGGTTACCAAATTATAATTAGGGTTCCTAATTACCAAATTAGGGTTTTAGATATTAGGATTTTAAGTTACTAATTAGGTTTTCCATAATTAGCAATAAAACATACTATACATGATATTAATCACATTAATATAATTTTTGATTGATCACAAACTCCAATTTAGGTTTCAAATTAGGGTTTCTAATTTCAGATTTTAGGGTTTTAATTTATAATTACGATTTTCCATAATTACAAGGCTTTACTTAAAATTAAAAATCGTATAACACATAACATAGGTGTTCTTCATGTTCTTGAGCATTCATAAGGCAGTTTCGACTTGCCTTCTTTGACGAAGTGTAAATCAGTGTGTTTTGTGTTTCTGGGAATGATAATGGTTGGGTGTTGCAGTACTAATAATATCTAGCAATTCTTTCAAGCTATAACCTTGGTTCAATTTCCAGAGTAAAGATCTCATATCACACTACAATATCCAACACTTAAAACACTAAATTAATAAACACACTGAGATCTAGAAGGTCTGACATTCGGTTGTCAGGCCACAAAATAATATTTCCCAAATTTTGTAAATCTTCAAATCTGAGCCTCTAAATATTATGGATCTAACATCTAGCAACCTAGATCATCATTATACACTACTAACAACATATTATAACACTTAATCATAACATTTAAAATACCAAGCATGATCAGATTCTAGGTTAGGGTTTTATACCTCTTGGGATAAATTTTGATTCTAAGATTTCTGATTTGTTATGGATGTTAGTGGGGCTCGGTTTTGTGACTGAAATGTCTTAGAATTTCGTAAGTTTTAGGGAGAGAAGCTCACTGATGAGAGTTGGTACAAAATTAGGCTACCAAATGAATTTTTCTCTCTCCAATTCTATATATACTAGTCTTGGATGCATGTATGGCTGATAATGGACTGATTTTCTGTAGATTTAGTCAATTGAGAAGTCAAGGTTAGCTCACCAACTCAATTATTACTAGATATTCAAGTTAACTCAAATAATGCAAGAGGGTATTTTGGTCATTTTACATGGAATTTTAATGGCATTCTTGTAATCTTAACAAACCCTTAGGGTTTGATCCTTAGAGTTTAACCCTAAGGTTTAGCACAAAATAAATTTCTAGGGTTTTATTTAGGGTTTAAATTAAATTAAAAATAAAATTAATTTCTAAAAATAGAAATTTAGGGTATGTTAATTATTTGTCCATGCAATACCGCATGCATGGTGATTTCTTTTGTTATTCCATTCTTTATTATACCGGTTGGTTAAAACTTTGACTTCTATACTACTATGAAATTAGTAGAATATCCTTGATATTTGCGTTTCATCCAGATCTTTCATGGAAATATTCTTCCCGATCATTCTTGAATTTTACTCTCAAACAAAGATCGTGTTGATAATTTGGACGTTAATAATTCATGGATTAAATAATTCTTGAACTTGTTTTATTGAATTATTATGTCATTGTCATCATCCTCATGTTATATTATGTTATCTTTGGCTTACGTGCGTAGATGAACTTAGTATGATTATGACCGAGGATCATTCGGTATAATCATGACTTGATATAAATGATGTGACAAAAGTCCTCGATGGCTTTATAATGCGATGATGGATAGTTTTGGTATGATTATGACCGGGGGTGATTCTTAAGATAGTCGCTGACCATTGATAATTTGATGAAAATCCTTGGCCAGTGAATACGAGGGATGATTAGATGTGGTGGTTTATTTATTAAAATTTGAGTCTCGGCGATAAAAATTGATGAAAACCTTTTAAAACCTAAAAGATAGTAGACTTTATTCTCTACTTGACTCTTTTAATGGATTGCTTATTCATTACCGAGTTAAAGCTGGTTTATCTATTGTATTTTATCGGTTTAACAACATTTGAAGGCTAATGATAATTTATTACGCATTATTTTAGTCATAATATTTCTTCTTTGGGCTAGTTGAGCTCACCCTTTCTTTCACCGTCTCTTGTGAAATGAGAACATAGGCGGGACGAGTCGGGGAGCGGAGTAATGGTCCGAGAGGATAGCATTAGTAGTCCTCACTATTACGTGAAATAGTGTGATAATAGTTGTAATGAGGACTCCTTTTGAGTTTGTATAATATCTAGTAGATAATATTTGTATTCAAACTCACGGTTTATGTCGTATTATACCACAGCGATTATATTAATAAGTTGTATTTGAATTTATGTACCATGTAAGTGGCGACCCAAGATGGGTGGCGTATACCTAATTTTGGGGCGTCGCGGTTGGTATCGAGCTTAGGGATATGATCCACGGCTAAGATGTGAGAATAGTACTAGGAGGGAGAGACGGGGAATTCATTCGCTTAGTATGACCTACCTAAATTTATTTGGTATTTAATTGGTCGGTCGAGTATAGGGATAATATGTGATATGTTAATTAACCCTTATTTTATGGCGGTATTTGAAAATGGCATCCGAGAATGTTGAGAATAGCAATGGAGCACGTGAGATCTGTTGATTCTCCACGAGATCAATAATCGGAGACAATGTACAACGGGATGGCGATAATCCTCCGTAAATAACACTTGATCGATTGATTAACGACGAGCGTTTAAAAGGTTTTTAGAATTCATGCAACATCGGTAAGTAAAAGCGACTCGCTCAAAACGTGAGTGGAAACACGGAAAACTCTCGGGCGGTCACCGCTAAACAATTCAAGAGTTGGGACCACCGGAGTTTAAGGAGAGCCAAAACCACTTACGGCGGAAGCATGGATTAAGCGATTACCAAGATATTTGATGTCTTGGGATGCTCAGGAGCAAAAGGTTCCTTTCACGCCTTTATGTTCTTGTGAGAGGCGATTCTTTGGTGGGAATCGGTAAAAACGTACTCAACTTCTTTGTCTTGAAGATATCTTGGGAGAAGTTCGGGGAGTCGTTCAACGACAAATACTTTCCTCGAAAGTATTCGCCATACATGAAGGAGGTGGAGTTTATCAAGTTGGAACAAAACAATATGGCCGTGTCGCATGATACGAGGCAAAATTTGCGGAGTTATCACGATTCGTCCCCACTTGGTGGATAATGAAGAGAGAATGGCGCGAATGTTTTAAGAGGTTTGAAGCGAGATACGTCGACATCTTATTTCTCATAAAGCGTGTTTTTTATTCGGATGTTGTAAATAGGGCTCGATTAGTGGAGCGCGATAACGAGTCAACGTGAACTAAAAGAGAAGCGGTAAGAAAATTATAATATCGGCGAAAGTAGTCATCGAAGCGGTGACAACAAGCGTGGAGGAATCAACGGGCGGATATGGTAACCACTTCGGTGGTAATCGGGGCCAAAATAATAAGAATGGACATTTCAAGAAAAGGAGATTCAACAATGATGGAAAGACGCCAAAGCCAAAGACTTTTTGTTGTTAAGGAAGGAGAAGGACCACCTATCATATGCTTCAAATGCGGAGAGAGGACACATCATCCCGAATCAAGCGCCATGCCATCAAAAGCGTGTTATAATTGTGGAAGAAAGGCCACTTAGCTCGATTTTGTCGTTTTAAGAAGGCGAATTCAACTAGGATGGAGGCACCAAAGGTCATCCCGAACAAACCCGAGCCGTGGTTTAAGAGAGCGCGTTTTTCTCGTGACGAGGAACTGAATAAAATTATCACGGGTAAGTTAATCGTAAGCTCTTGCGAAGTCTATACCTTATTAGAATCTGATTCTACCCATTCTTTTATCTCTCTTGCTTGCGTTCAACGTTTAAATTTGACTCTGAAGAAATTAGACTTTGATTTATCTATTGAAACTTCGTTGGGAGAAACCTTCGTTACCTCCAACATTTATTAATCTTGTTGTTTCAAATAAACACTTTCACGTTACTCCCATCGATCTTATCTCTTGAAAATACTTGCCTTTGAGGTAATTTTTGAAAATAATTGATTAACTACTCGTTATTCTTTTTGTAAGGTTGTTAGCTTTCATATTCTAACCAACTTTGTTATCTGAATTCAAAGTAACCAAATCCTAAAGTTAATCATTTGTTATATCAAGCTATAAGTAAAGAGCCCCGATCCTTTCGTTGTTGACTTCCTTGTGTGGAATGCAAAGCGAGACTTTACGTAGGCGACGTCGTGATGAAGATGGCAAGTTAATAGGTATCATTGTGAGGTCTTTATCGAGGTTAAGGGATAGAAGTCACGATTGGTATTAATGTGACGTCTTATCCAAGTCTTGGACGAAATGTGATTTTGAATGATATTTCTATCATTAATAAATTTCTTGGCGTATTCTTGAAGACTTCCTAGCCTACCTACTAGGCGTGAAATCGAATTTTGTATTGACCCCGATCTGAAAACCCATTTCTTAAACCCTCAAATATTTCTTCAACTAAAAGGATGCATTTCGTGGATTATGATGAAAGTCATAATAAAAGTATAGAACTAATAAAAATCATGGGTATATGAAGTATTAGTAAGTTTTATGATGAGTTATGTTGGTTAGTATGTGAAAACATGAAAGTTTCTTAGAAATCACAAAGAGTTGAAAATCAGATTTTAGTGAAAAAACGTAACATGAAATTCAATTGACCATATCTCCTGTTATATTTTGAATTTTTGAATGTGGTCAAGTCCTAGAGTTAGATCTATGAGTTACCTAACTAATCCAAGTGGAATTATTGGAAAAGGTGTTGTAAATTTTTGTGTGGACTGATTTTAGCAAAGGAGTGCAAAGCTGCAAAACCGAAAAAAGCTTCTGCCATGATTTTAGAGAGGCTGTTTCGGCCACTTAAATTATGAGAAAAAAAATTCTGGCCTTTTGGGACATGAAAGTATATGGTATAAAGTACCTCCTGTCCAAAAATGAGCTCATTCGACTTAAAATGAGCAAGTTATGACTATTTCAATATTTAGGTTTTTCCATGAAAAACGCTATATACCGGAGTTCTATAACTCAGATGACCATGAAATTTAAAACCGAAGCTCACGTTAACATGTGTAAGGTCCTGCCAAGATTTGGGAATTTTGGAGTTAAACTTGAGGTAGCTAATTTCTTAAGGAATTAAGTGGAAATTGATTTTAAAAAAATAGTAAATGAATTTTAAAAATTCCGAGAAAATATATTTTCATTATGGGACTATATTATGCTAAATCCCAGAAAAGAAATATTTTTGGGGCTGATTTGGTATTTTTCATGAAAATAGTTTAATTCTGAAACATATGAGTTAAATATGTTATGTGAAGTAACAAAGTTGAAAATAGGATTTTATGGCTAGAGAATCCTATATAGAGTATATGCATATTTTTTTTGATGAGGATTTGATAATTGGTGATGATATTTTATGAGTATGACATTTTTGAATGATTAAATGCATTATATGGTAAAAGCGTAAACAATTAAGATAAATTGTTTATAAATTTAAGAAGTGATTAAAATATTGTTATAATATTAATGATATTAGATTATGAGATTATTAAGTGATTGAAAACATGGGGATATTCTTGAATCTGGATAAATTATATTATAAAGGTTTAATATTTATCCTTTATCTCATTTGATTGATTCTTTATATCATTATCCTCACGCTTATATTATGTTGAAAGTCATACGTGGCTTGTAGTGCATGAGATGGACTTGGTATGATTATGACCGAGGATTGTTCGGTATAATTATAATCAGTAATTGAATACACAATTATCTTTGGTAGTAGTGCATGGATAATTTGTGGTCGTGATACTTAATGAATACACAATTATCTTTGGCCATAGTGCATGGATAATTTGTGGTCGTGAAACTAATGAATACACAATTATCTTTGGTAGTAGTGCATGGATAATTTGTGGTCGTGATATTAATGAATACACAATTATCTTTGGTAGTAGTGCATGGATAATTTGTGGTCGTAATCTTAATGAATACACAATTATCTTTGGTAGTAGTGCATGGATAATTTATGGTCGCGATACTTAATGAATACACGATTATCTTTGGTAGTAGTGCATGGATAATTTGTGGTCGTGATACTAATGAATACACGATTATCTTTGGTAGTAGTGCATGGATAATTAAATGGTCGTGATCTTAATGAATATCCTCGGCTGGCACGTAGTGCGGGGATGATTCGATGATATGGATTAATTATTGAAATGAGTCTCAATGAAATAAATATTAATTCATGGATGTGGTAAAAAAGTCATCTTTGGTAGTAGTGCATTGATGGACTTGGTATGATTATGACCAGGATTATTCGGTATAATCATGACCGTAATTGAAAACACGAAAATCCTTAGCCGATGGTCATGGATAATTCGTAATTGTGATACTATTAAAAATTTGAGTCTCGATATTATTGGTTTTACGATTATATATCTTTGGCCAATGAGTGCAAAGATGAATTGTTAATAAATATCTTTGGCACAGTAGTGCAAAGATGAATTGATATCTTTAGTAGGATTGCAAAGATGAACTTAATATTTTCAACGATAAAGGTATTCAAGGTATCCTCACCTCTTTATCATATCGGTCGTACTTACCTAATTTCGAGGGCTAAATTCCATAAGGAGGGAGATTATGAGACCCAGATTTTATCAATAAAGATTTAAATTTTGTTGAAATAATTTTTAATATTATGGTGTGAATTTAAGATAATATTATAGTTGTGGGTAGTATTTATAAATTTTGCAAAGTATCACAGTGGTTATATTATATTAGATTGGTGGGGGGAATATTAGGTTTAGCGAGGGAATATTAGTATGCAACTACTCAATCATTGGTGGACCCCACAATGTAATTATTGTCGGATTGAAAACGACAAAAATATTTTATTGAAATAACGGCGGAAGTTTTACTGTGTTCTTGTTGAACTACTCGGTAGTAAAAGTACGATGTCGTGTGGTGGTTGCATAAGTAGCACCAGTATTGATTATTGATGCTTATGTGAGAAGTCACTCGGTTTGATTCCATTATTGTCGATTATTAATAATATGAATTATTATAATGATAATGACGTTTTGTTTTATTAAATATTATTAACGTAATAAAACAGAAACATCTTTATATAAAATAGAATACTTTATTAAAGTTATTACATAAATAGAATATATTATATTTTATTATGCATAGTGTTGCGTAGTGTTTTTTTGTAGTGTTTTGCATAGTATTGCATAGTGTTTGCATAGTAAAATGTTTTTATATAAATAGAATATATTATATTTTATTTAAAAGATTTTCTTTAAATATGGACCGTCAGTTAAAGTAAATCAATCTGGGATAGTTCATGGATTAGTTCTTATGCATTCCATTTTCCTATAAATAAAGCTCATTCCTTCATTATTTTCTTACGAATTCATTGAAACTCTAGAGAGAAATTATAGAGAGAAGCTATAGAGAAAATTATAGAAAGAAGAAGAGTATTCTATTTACTTCACTACTTCTATATTCATTAGGTTTTTTACGGTGAGGGATATTATTTGTTGTACCGTAAAGAGTGTTATTCTTTCTTCTTGAAGAGAACTTACATTATTCCATTCACTATTATTACATTGGAATAACTTTGTAAAAGTGGCATACCCTATACATAACTTTGTGATACGCGTACCTATACTTGGTGAAATCCTTATATTATTCCATTGCTTATTATTACATTGGAATAACTTTTGTACGCAGTTTACCTATACTTGGTGACATTCTTACATTATTACGTTGGAACATCACATGCATGTGTTTTACACCCCACCGGTTCCGCTTTTTATTATTACATTGGAACATCCTCATGCATGTGTTTTACAGGACTGGTTCCGCCTTTATCATTCTCATTGGAATATCTATCATGTGTTTTACACCGGATCCGGTTCTATCTTTATTATTCTCATTGGAACATCACATGGATTGTGAATTTCACCGACTGGTTCCGTTATTATTATTATTCTGTTGGAAAAACTTTGTCCCATGTGAAGTACCGCATGCATGGTGATTTCTTTTGTTATTCCATTCTTTATTATACCCAGGTTGGTTAAAACTTTGACTTCTATACTCTATGAAATTAGTAGAATATCCTTGATATTTGCGTTTCATCCATATCTTTTCATGGAAATATTCTTCCCGATCATTCTTGAATTTTACTCTGCGAAAGCGATGTCGTATTGATAATTTGGGCGTTAATAATTCATGGATTAAATAATTCTTGAACTTGTTTTATTGAATTATTATGTCATTGTCATCATCCTCATGTTATATTATGTTATCTTTGGCTTACGTGCATAGATGAACTTAGTATGATTATGACCGAGGATCATTCGGTATAATCACGACTTGATATAAATGATGTGACAAAAGTCCTCGATGGCACTTGTAATGCGATGATGGATAGTTTTTGGTATGATTATGACGAGGGGTGATTCGGTATAGTCATGACCATTGATAATTTGATGAAAATCCTTGACCGTGGTATGCGAGGATGATTAGATGTGGTGGTTTATTTATTAAAATTTGAGTCTCGGCGATAAAAATTGATGAAAACCTTTTAAAACCTAAAAGATAGTAGACTTTATTCTCTACTTGACTCTTTTAATGGATTGCTTATTCATTGCAGATTAAACTGGTTGTCTATTGTATTTTATCGGTTTAACAACATTGAAGGCTAATGATAATTTATTCTGCATTATCTTAGTCATAATATTTCTTCTTGGGCTAGTTGAGCTCACCCTTTTTTCTTTCACTTTTTCTCTTCGAAATGAGAACATAAATTTGACGCGAGTCGAGGAGCGGAGTAATGGTCCGAGGATAGCATTAGTAGTCCTCACTATTACGTGAAATAGTGTGATAATAGTTGTAATGAGGACTCCTTTTGAGTTTGTATAATATCTAGTAGATAATATTTGTATTCAAACTCACGGTTTATGTCGTATTGTACACGACAGTTATATTAATAAGTTGTATTTGAATTTATGTACCATGTAAGTGGAAACACAAGATGGGTGACGTATACCTAATTTTGGGGGCGTCACAAGCAGGCCATCAGATTCGGGTTTAAAGCAACGAACAACGAAGCCGAGTATGAAGCGATGTTAGCGAGGAGTTCATTGGCGAAGAGTCAGAGGTCGAAGTCGATCATTTACAATGACTCTCAGTTGGTCGTCAAACAACTGTCGGGAGATTATGAAGCTCGTGGGACCAGGATGATCAAGTATCTTGCGAAATTAAAAGACCGACTTGATGTTTCGCTTCTTATGAGTTTCGGGGCATAGGCGTAACAACAATTCCATTCTTAGATGCCTTTGTCGGTAGCCACTACGGATGCAGATGTTTTCAACGAATCGGTTTATTTGGAAGTTTTGCAGCAGCCGAGTGTTCAGCATGAAGCGGTGATGTATATCGAGCGATCTAATTGTTGGATGACTCCCTACATTGAATATTTGGCAGATGGCGTCCTTCCTTCCGGATCGAGATCTTGTGAAAGAAGATCAAGTACAAGAGTGCCAACTTCGTTCTTATTGATGGGGATCTTTATCGAAGGGCATTTTCGTCACCACTATTGAAGTGTCTGGTTCCGTCTGAAGCTGAGTATGCCCTTCGGGAAGTTCATGAAGGCATTCTTGGTGATCATATGGGCGCTAAGTCATTAGCATACAAAGTTCTTGACGAGAAGGTACTATTGCCAACGATCTTGAAGGAAGCTACCGAGTATGTGAAGAAGTGTGAGAAGTGTCACCAACGGTCCGATCCCACATCACCCACCGAAGAGCTATACTCGATTCTATCTTCTATACCCTTTCTTTATCTGGGGTTGATATATTGGGTCCATTGCCAAAAGCTAAGGGGACGAGTTAGCTTCGTAATAGTTCTTTATTGATTACATGACCAAGTGGGTAGAGGCGAAGCCACTTGGTTGATAACAGAGCGAGAATGTTTGAAGTTCATGAAAGAGTCCGTAATATTTCGCCTTCTAATTCCCAAAGTGGTGATATCGAATGATGGGCGCCATTCATGGGATCAAAATTTGAAGGATTTTTTGAAGGAGCTGGGGTTCAAAGACAAGAAGACTTGATGGCTCATCCACGATCGAGCAGGCAAGTCGAGGTGACCAACGGAACGACTGAAGCGGGATCAAGCCTTGAAAGGAAGATGGCGGAAGAAGAACGCGCCAACATCTTATGGGCTTACCGGATTACACCGAGGACCACCACTGGGGATTCACCTTTTCGATTGGCCTATGACACTGATGCCTTAGTCCCAGTCGAAATCGGATCTCCAAGTCTTCGGGTCAGTCAATTCAAAGAGATCTACAATGACGAAGGGTGAAAGGCCAATTTGGATCTGCTAGAAGAAGTAAGAGAGGTAGCTTTGCTCAAATTGGCTGCTTATCAACGAAGAGTATCTAAGCATTACAACAAAGGGGTTAAACTTCGCAGATTCGAAGTAGGAGACTTCGTCCTCGGAGAAGTCGAGCGTCTACGCCTCAAAACACGGAAAGTTAATCTTAGAAGCGGGAAGGGTCGTATGAGGTGATCAAGTACCAAAGCCGAGGGACTTATCGTTTAAAAGCATTAGATGGATCCAGATCAAGAACACTTGGCACGCAGTGAGGGCTTGAAAATATTTCCAGTAAAGATCGAGTCAGTTTACCAAGAAGTCTGTACATGATTGTTCACCATCTATAAAAGTTCACTTTTTCACAACTGATTTGATTCTTATTTGTCCTAAGTTCACAATGGTGTAAAGAGGTATGGTCGGACTCGCTGGCCATTCGATGGTAGTCTTTCTATTTGTTGCCCAGCGTGGTAGACAAATCTTATGTTCCTTTATATTACTTTTACCGAGGGCGGTAAATCAATAGTTCACCGAAGTAAGAAGGACGGGGTGGACTCGCTGACCATTCGATGGTAGTCTCTTCGGCAGGAGTGTCCTTATGGTTTTGTTATACCCTGCGTGGTAGACAAATTCCATGATCCTCTTAATTTTGATTTACCGTGAGTGGTAAACAAAATGCACTGGAGTAAGGAGGTATGGTGGAACTTGCTGGCCATTCGATGGCAGCCTTATTATCAGGAGTGTCCCTATGAATTTGTGACCCGTGTAGTGAGACAAATTCCATGATCCTATATCTTGGTTCTATATAATTGTTTCACCCGTGTGGTAGACAAATTCCATGGTCCTTATATATTGGTTCCTATATAATTATTTCACCCCGAGTGGCAAACAAAATTCTGATGGTGCAAAGAGGATCAACCGAATTCATCTGACACATGACCGATCTCACACTTCGAAAACGATAAGTATACATTACTTTATTTTGTTCAAGTGTTGAGTTCAGTTCATTAAATTCTATCCATTAAATTCAGTACACTTCATTTCATTCTTAAGCATTATATGCCTTAACTAATTCACAATCTAAGCTCGGGTTCATTCAAGTCCATTGGTCTTTGAATTATTGACAAGAAACAAAAAAAGTATTATCTTGTCAAGTCGAGGACATAACCAATGGAAAATTCATTAATAAATATTAGTCCGATTAAATGCATAACGATAAACCTATTGTGCGAAAACATAAATTCCAACATAATTTCGAAACAATAGAAGTCACGATAAAAGTTTTAAAACAAAACCCTTAAACAACTTCCAAAAAAGATGAAATTTTCACAAATATCCTCAAATAAAATTCGGAAAGACAAGAGTATTCACTTCATACATCATCCTCGCCATCGAAGAGTCGAAAGCAAAGTTGGATCCACGTTAGTACATAATCAACTTCTCCTCGCCACGACTCCGTGAGCTCATAGCTTTAGAATATATCTTCATGATCTCTCCGTTAATCTCATCCGATTTACGATACTCTTCACGGATCTGCTTGCGAAGGTCATTTGGTTAGAGGAGGCCCAAGGTCCCAAGAGCCTTGAGTTCTCGGATTTCTTCTTGAAGCTTCGACGCTTATTCAGATGACGAGTTTCTGCTAGCTCTAGCTTTTGGATCGTTTTAGTCAAGATCTTAGCATCAGCCTTTAACTCTTTGATCTTCTCCATCCTTATTTTGCTCCTCTGAACCAAATCAACGTTCATCTTGACGATCTCCTCATATTGTGCTTTAGTTGACTCCAGTTCTTCATTGGATGTCTTCACATCTCCTTTGGCTTGGGCCAACTCTTTCTGAAGACCTTCATTTGTGTGAAGAACGCTTTCACGTTGAGTCCTTTCCCGAGCCAAAGCAGACTTTAGGATAGCGTTCTCCTGTCTCATTGCCTCTTCTTCGGCCTCAGCTTCGATAGACTTTGGATGTAGGCGTCCGAATACAGCATTCGCCTACGCATATGTAACATTATTTGATCAATTTCGAGTGCCTAAATATGAAGATAAATACGGAAATTACAGAGAAAACCACTTTACCTTCTCCAGATAACTCATGCCTTCCTTGAATAGGTCCATGTTTGAACTATTACCAAACCGATGATCATCGGTATCACGGACGAAAGCGTCAAACAGTTGAAAAGGAAAGTTGGCATTAAACCGAGGCCACATGGTTGGAGAGGCCATAGCATCATGCTGAAATTCAGAGGTTAACTGTCTTGGAGGAGAGGGCATGGACTGATTGTGAATTGGTGAGGGATCCACATACATATTTTCCGGAGAGGGAGATCGAACAGGATTAGGTTCGTGGACTGGTGAGGGAGCCGAGGATGAACCTGGATGGCTATCTGATGGTTGTTTCCTTTTTCGAGATAAGACGGGGATAGATTTGACTAGTTCATCATCAGGCGCTTGAATTTCAGCTGGGACTATTGGGGGAATGTCAGTCGAGGACGGAGGAACTCGAAGCTCATCACGTGATTAAAGGGGTAATCTTTGTCTTGACTTCTTAGCGGAGAACCTTCATGCGATCGTGTAGAGGTATGTCAAGCGAGCTTCTCTTAATCTCCAACAGATTCGGAGGTACGTGAAACTAGGGTTGGGTGAAGGGTTTGATTGTGGAATTGCTTAAATTGTTTAGGATCGCTTTCGAGATTCGTTTACGTAGGGTGGATTTAGATTTCTTGGCGGCTCTTTTCCTTCGACGAGGTCTGAGAGATTCTTCAAGAACAATGGGTTCATCATTTTGGGGCTCATCATTCTGAGGAGAAACAGTGGATGGATCGATGCAGAGGGATCACTCGGGGGAGATTCTTCAGTCGGAGGCTCTTCACTTGCATCCGTAATCTTCCCAGCCAAGAAATCCTCCAACTCTTTTACTTCCGAAGAAGTTGGTTTGATCAAAGATACTGCAAATAACCATGTATCAAAACCCATGTCACTTAATACCTCAAAAAACTATGTTACAAAGTTGTTCGAAACTTACATTTATGGTCATATAACCAGGCTTGCTTAGTCAAAAGTGCAAAACTCCATTCCTTCGGAGGAATCTTCTTCAAAAATCATCATTTCCTTCACACGCTCTTGGGGATATCTCAAAGTCGTGGAGAGATTCGATCGAGAGATAGTCCAATCGGAAAGAGAAGAGATTTGAGTCTGTAACAAAAAACCATTTTTCGTACCAACCCTTATTGCTTGAAGGGTATCCATCGAGTCTCTTCTCAAATCTGGCGTTGGGTCGAGGAGACTGTTTTCTCAACATTTTGAAACCTCGTTCTCGGGATCTACCGGCTGAGAAGAGGGTAAAGAAGATGTCGACGGATGGAGGAATCCTAGTTAAATGACGATGAATGAAATGAATGTCGAAATGTGGATATAGGAATTAAGAACCAACTGGGCAAATCCCACTCCTATAAACCCTAGGAGGGTAACGACGAAGGCATGGAGGGGTAGGCGAATTCTCTTTTCGAGAAAAGTAACTGGCATGGCGACCCAACCATCTGGTCGATGGTACATGCGTTCTTCGGGAGTAGAAGCCCTTGTTGCGTACATATCCGGAATCTGATAACGAGTCCGGAGGATACGTATCTCAGCTTCCGTAACAGTATAAGGGGTATTGGCATGAGGAAACTGTTCCCCATCCTTAAAGAAGTCAGTAGGTGGCAGAGAAAGTATCGAGGGCAGATTCTTCCCCGTGGTTGCTGTGGACTGGGGATTTGAACTCGAACCCTCTTGATCAGAGTTTGGATTGGGGGAAACGGTGTTAATGGGAGTCACTAAGAGAGGAGAACTCGATTGGTATTCAAGACCACCATTTTGAGATTTCGCGAGAGAGAGGAAAAAAGTTACGGAGAGAAGAAGAAAGCTCGAAAGGTTCAAAGTTCAAATTGGCGGTAAAAAAGCGCCGAAATTTGGTAAAGTTTATCTTTTATCTTGTGATTTACCACGATTACTGGGTAAGCACACATTAAATGTTAGTAATAATTTAGAATTTGAATGGGAAGCGTCCGGGTTCCGGGTCCAGATATTTATCGACAGGCCTTTCGATTTGGGCCTCGATCTCCTCTCATTTCATCTCATGAACCATATAACCGTACATTTCGATTACTTACGATTATGGACCTTTAGTAAAATATCATGGACCATTAATTTATAGTTTTCTATTAAACATTACATTTCAACAAAAACTAGAAGCAATGTTGGGTGCGTGATATTTTCCTCTTTTTAGAGTAAATTGGATTTACTTATTTAATTAATCTATTGGGCTTTCATTATTGAACCTTAAAAGTCGTTTAAACTATAGCCACCATATTACTTCTATTTAACCCTATGAAATCGAATTGGGTTCATTGGACTAACCCATTGGATCTTTTAATATCTATTACTTTGACTTGAATGATGAGAAAGCATGACAGGTTGACTAAGACACTGCGCCATGCATTAATGTGAATGGAAATATAATGGCCGTGGCGGCATAAAAAGACTCAGTGGTAGTGGGTATCAAAGACTCGATCAGTGAGAATCCATCATATTAGAGGCATGTCGGGAGGTAGTGGGTGGCACGCGAACCAAAAAGAAGTACAACCTACAATTAAGTCTTCACAAATGCAGTGCGTTCACATTCATATTCACATACACACAACCGAATTATTATTATCTCTCAATACACTGACATTACATCCTCCATTGTTAACCTTGTGAACACGATATCTCGACTTCTCGCTTTGAGCTTATCCTCGACCAGTCCGGTAAATCGAAACTTGTGGTGTTTATCGTGTTTCTTGTCATGCGAGGATCGAGCGTCTTACGTGATTGGGACGTTGGAGAAGATCTTAGCGTTAACATGGACCTTATATAATACAAAGGGAGATTCTGAAATTACACTCGGTCCCGAAAAAGAGTGCTAATTTTTATGAAATATTTTAGTATTGACTGTGTGATGGTAGATATGACAGTAAAAAAAATGTCAACTTGATATCTTGAAAATGAAATTTATATATAAACCGGTTAAAAAGAAAAATGTATTTCTAATTTTAAAATAGATTAAAAAATAAAAATGTATCTTTAATTTTAGACAGAAAAGAATTAAGCAAAAAAATTGACGAGGGAGATAATTAAAGATATTGCCCCATTTGCTGCACCCTGCGGAAAAGTTCCCCACCCCCAAAAAACAATTGAGCAGTAGGCCGGCCACCTCGTTGTTTTGCCCCCAAGCCAAGCCAAGCCCGTGTATAATGAGTGCCATTCCAGAATCTCCCCATATCAAACACTAAAGGTGGATCTTGAAATGTGTTTTTTCTTACCAATGATGGGTGTAGTTCCGCTGAACCCCACTTAATATTCATTTGATCTTTTTAACTCAATAAACTAAAGTATTTGATTAAACAAATAATCTCTCTAAAATAGTAAAATGTACCCCCACACATGCAAGAGGAAAGCCAGAAAGTAAAAGACTAGTTGCCACAACAGCACAATTGGCCTCGAACATTATATATAGCACATACCACATTATATAGTTATAGTTGAGGACTTGAGGTAGACTGAAATTGAATCCCACACATACCACATAGAATAAATATCAACTACTTGAAAATAGAAAATTTCTGAAAACTTTCATACAAGGAGTGCATTGGCATTTGGCAATAGGAAGAAGAAATGGAAAGTATCAGTTCTCCAAGGAACAGCACCAACAACTGCCTAGTCACATCTTTGCCAGAGACGGGAAGGAGGAAAGACATACTTTGACACCGACCCCACCATTGTCCAAAGCAACTAGTTTATCATAAATGGATCCATAATAAAAACCGCTAAATTCATAAACACCAGTCCTATATTAAACAGGGTTGTGCTATCTTCACAAACATTAGTCTCCTATTAAAATACTGCTCATGTATCTAGATGTTTTGAAGCATAATGAAACATAGAAAATATCATAATTACAGTATCAGCTCTTGTAAAAAGCTTTAATAATAAGCTAGAATCAAACATTTCTTCCCACCATATACTAGTATCGGAAGAAATGTTACTATCACAGAAGAAGGGATGGTATGGTATCTTAACTGGTTGAATTGTTTAGTAGTCAAGCGAACCCACAGACGTGATCCCAGTGCTCAAATTTCTTGACTCCTGTTGGCTCGCATAGTTGTCACAGCCGGTACCAGAGAGCCTCTGAACTGGAACCGAGTTCAGAAGCTCTAAACCTTGTTTACCCATCTGCTGCACCTCTTGTGGTGAAAGTATCTTGATACACCAGACACTGTTTACAAACTCCCTGAAATGTAAAGAACCATAATTTCTCATTTGAAAGTGCTACTAAAATCAGTCTCACTAGTAAATGCCAAAATAGTGCACTCCTTCCCATCCCAAATTGAGGCATATTGAAAACATTATTTTATGTTTTTTGCATAGATTTCAATGAATCCAAACAAATTTAGACATCATATATACTGAAATAATTTTACTCTAGATGATTCCTTCAGCATCTAAAGTTCAATTTTGAATACTAAAACAATTAGTATAGCATGTACCCATGTCATCCCACGTCTTAAACCCGTGCCACAATTTGTCTAGGAACAAGACACTAGATTTTGGATGGAGGGAGTACTCCAGGAAAATACTATGATCAGCAATGCCTTTTATATGAAATCCCTTGGTCTGAAACTTTGAAGACAATTTCCCCCCTAATAATATTATATCCCCAAAGTATTAAAAGTTTTTGCTGGAACTTTTATATGTAAACAGTGAAAGACAGAACTTACGGCCATGGGTCATCACCAAGGAGAAGTACATCATTCTCCCGGTCAACAAATACAAGCTGCCAGCCTGATCTCAAAGGATCCTCCAATTGGCCTTCAAGGCCAAACATATGAGCAAGCTCACTACGCAGCTCATGGTAACTGCTGAACTTGGCTATATCTACTGAACGCCCGAAGGACCCTGACTTGTAAACCTGCCAGCAATAGCAATTTCCAGATCAAATACAAAGACAGAAGATATCAAAGTTACCATAATTTTGAGACAATTAAGACGAGAAGTTAAAATAACAAGACGCTAAAATTACATCTAAAATGATGCAGATATCCTCAACTTTAGTAGCAAATCATATGTAAAAGATCATGAAACAGGATGAATACTATGATAACAATGATAAATCATGCCAAAGGTAGGTCAACAGCATATATTAGAATCCAAAGATTACAATTCACCTTAACAAAGGTTCTGGTAGGTGGGTTTGCTTGCCCCGCGTTTTCAGGAGACTGCAGGTAACTGGATTCATCAATACAACTGGAAGGCGTCATCGATGGATTAAGTGAAAAATCAGCGCCTGCAGTACTCATGAAATTGGAGGAAGCAAAGGGTAAGTTTGTTGAATCTCCATCACTACCAACTCCCCTAAGGCTTGACATCCCATTCTGCATGAGGAGAGAAGTTGACTCTATATTAACCCCAAACAGAAGATGGCTCTGCGGATCATTGCTCCCATCTTGGTCAATCGAGCACTCCCTACCAGGGAATGGTGGCAATGAAACAGCATTTTGAGTGATGTTTGTATGGAGGGGTCCCAACTGTTCCACCTGGGGCATGACACTTTGTGATGCTCCAGACAGAATAGGGTCAACTGCAATTCGTTTTGGTGGCCAGCCTGCAGAAGTTAATAAAGCACTGGACCTGGAAAAATTGAGAAGGTGAGATGACTCATCCTGGGGGAATGAACCCAAAAGACTGTGTAGAGGAGAAACAACAGGACTGGTCACGGGGTTCCCATTTGAGTCGGAAAAGCTCTGCTGTTGCATGGAAGACATGGTTTGCAATGGTAGTGACTGAGCTTGAGAAGCAAACTGAGACAAGAGAGGGACAACACCTGAAACCTGCTGATTCTCAACCAGTTGCTGTTGCTGAGAACGTACAGGTGGTGGTTGTTGCTGATGTTGTTGATGTTGCTGCTGCTGCTGCTGCTGCTGCTGCTGGTGTTGTTGCTGCTGCTGCTGCTGGTGGTGTTGTTGATGCTGCTGCTGCTGCTGCTGGTGTTGTTGCTGCTGATTATTGAATGAATTCTGATGCTGCAATTGTTGCTGAAGAAGATGAGACTGAGTTTGAGATAGAGACTGGTTTTCCTCAACACTATGAAGAAATGAAGCTTGAGACTGCGACTGTTGCAACATCTGAGGATGCAGTAAACCATCAGATCTACCAGGAACAGCTTGAGTTTGCTGGAAATGCACAAGTGATGGAGCTGCCTGTTTGGAAGCATCAGCAGCCCTCATCTCCTGAAGAGCGGCAGCAGCCATAGCTTGATAAATATCAGCAGTTTGCATACCAAGCATTGAGGCATTAATTCTTGGCTGCATCCAGGGTGTGATCCCCTGAAAGTTAAGAGATTGGATTCCTCGATCTCCACTATCCCCCTGGAGCCACGTAAGTGGATAATTCATTCCTAGATCGCCGTTCTTCATTCCTACATGATTCAAAGGATACATAGGTTATAATATCAAACTGTAGGCTAAGAACTCTAGTCTTGATGCCTGATTGAAATCAACAAGAAAGGTAGTGAAAGACTCTGAATTAGTAGAAGGATGGATGATGCTCAAAAGAAGGGGAAGAAGAAAGAAAAAGGAATATGAAATAATGTAATCATGAATAGTTTTTTTTTTCTACAACATTAAGTGAATGAATTTACCGTTAAAAGAGGGTAATCCTGGTGGCCACGGTCGCTTGAGTCTGAGAGGGAATGGGGAGGGATACATAGGGAATGTCGTTAGAGGTTCAATCTCCCAGAGGGACACTCTTGGCTGCCTCTCCCCAGCAGTAGACTCATCCCAGCCCACCTGCATTGACCATGTAAAAGTTCATGACAATATGCTTTAGTTCAAATAGATCGAGATCCTTTACTAAGAACATACTAGCATCGATATGGTTATTTATCAAGCAACATGCATTGAAATCAAAGGGATATATCATAAACCAGTAAAAGGCCAGAGCTATCAACAAACCTTTACTGATCGCCAATGCGAGTTTGGCCACCGAACAGGATCCAAGTCACTTATGCCAGTTATTGTGCCCATATAGCTGAAATAAAATAAATAAATTAGTTGTAAAGGGGAAATCAGTAGAAAACCACAAAGAACAGTACACAGACAATGAATAGTCAAACAACATTAAAACCAAAGAGATTAATGAGGTAACTTTAAAATAAAAAAGAGATTAATGAAATTTGAAACCTACCGACGAACACTTGATTCCTCTGTTTCAAACAGCATCCGAAAGCGCATGCCAACAGAAACTCGAGTATGATAGACTGCTTTAACATACTTGGCAAGAGGTATGACAAATTCTGAAGGACTAGACCTGAATACAATGTGAAATAGAGATGTAACTAATAAAACACAACTTATGATGTAGCCAAACATGCGAACTAAAGTACCTTGGATTATAAAATATGGTGAAACGGCTGTTAGTGGCGGCAGCATGAGCTGCAGCAGCAAGAAGCCCCAAGTGCATACTGTCACTTGATAAAACTGATGAAGGCATAACAGTTTGTGGCCGGCTAGCACGTCGAATACCAAGAAGTAATTGATTCTTTTCATTCCTGATGCAAGATAATGGAAGTTAGTATCTAAGGCTAAGAAATATATAGCTCTCTATAATAAAGACTGTATCACAAAAATAAGATGGGATCATGGGAGTAAATTGTCCCGTATGGACAACAATTGGTAAATCATTAGTATCAAACTTAATAAATAAAAAAACACGAAAAAAAGAGTTCTTTCCCCCCTTTGATGTTGTTTATTGAGCTCCTAAACAGTTAATTCATTGCATAAGAAAGGACACGCTCCTCGTGAATCTGATGCTCCAAAGACGAGGAAAAGAAACAAGAAATGTCAATCCAAATAAAATGATTTCCTACCATATGAAAAGGACAGAATCACCGGCGACAAGCCTCTTTGCACTTACAAACACACTCCATCCTGTTGTAAGTAAATGTCTCTTTGGTTGGCCTGTAAAAAGAATGAAATATAAATTTTCTTAAAATCATATGGCATCTTTCCAAAATTATACCATTTCTAAAAGGTGTCATGTACAACTGGTAGAGTTAAATATCTTTTAAATCCAGTTGGCTAGAAACTTGGATTTGAAGGATGCCAACACATTTTAAGAATTAGATTAGAGCCTCAAACCTAATGGAAGTTAACTGAACTTGGCACACATAATATTTCATTTAAGGAACCTTGAAAGTAGACAATGGGTAGGATATGAATGAAAAAAACAGGTCAACTCAATACTATTATGGAGTAACATAAATCCTTGAAGAAAGAGAGAAAAATCTAGGTAACAACTGATAGTGAGCTTCTGTCAGGCAGTATCACTTCCCAGACATCTGTATAAGGCATTGCCACTTGCTTTTCTTATAAATTTTCAATATCACGACATTTCAAATTGCATGCGAATTTAAGTACAACTAACTTTTTGCTTAATTAAAATTTCTAGGCAAATCTTTTCTCAAAGACTATTAAAAATATAAGTTTTTCATTTAATTAGTATAATCTCAATTACTCAAATGCAGGGACAGTAGAAAAAGTTATTTCTTCTAATTAGTACAAACAAACTCAGATGACATCCATCTAGTTTCCAAGCATCAGAAAATCAACCAGAAAATGACTTCCAACTATTAAAACTGAAACAAAGAAAATTTTAGGAGCAAAACAATAAAAGAAGACAAATCCCTGATTGTCGTCTGCAACAGCTATACGTGAGAGAAAACAAGGTCAGCTATACATAAGAGAAAACAAGGTGACTTGAAACCAATATAGACAGTGATAAAACTGATTGGAAACACGTTACTACTGAAAAGGCCCAGCACATTTTTATAAGTGATAATAACCATAACAAATAACAGATACTGCTGCTTCCTAATTCTGTATAATAAGTTTTTGTTAATAAAACTAACCACGAAATATATGTCTAAATTTCCATTCATTATCATGTAGATCTCTTGCAATCAACTCTTGAGCAGGAGGTTGCTGGGAGAAGTCCTGTACGCCAAAAACATAATGTTACATTACAAGGTAGTCAAATGAAGGGTATCTCAAAACAAACCATTTTTAGACTAAAGATGTACCAATGGAGGGAAAACTTTTTCAGCTGCGCGACGAGGGACTGAAAAACCACCATGAGTACTTGTATCGCTAGCCGTCAATGTTTTACAGAAATAATTAGTTGGCTGTTTGCTGGGGTTACCCAAGTCTGCAGGAAGGAATGCCTCCTTTTGCTCTTGCTACAGATACAGATAATTAAGAATAAAAAAATAATAAAAAACAAGCAGAACAGAACTTGACCAAGTCAGCATGACATACTGGGTTTAGTGGTTGCAGAGTCATCTGAGAATAAACCTCATCTGTCTCAACATCAGCCTGAAACAAAAAAATTTAGGACTCCCATATATGATTGCAAGGAAAGTAAGAATCAAAATAATAAAAAACAGTATGGCTGCTCACATGCATGGTCAGATTGTGAAGCTGACAGATGAGCTGTGGAGGTAAGCTTGGGTAGTTGGGGAAATGAGCATCCACTTCTTTGTTTGTTGATGCAGCAACCTACAAAAAACTTCTAATGAGAAACACCGACCATGACATTATCAAAAGGATTTTCAACAGATAGAATATTCAGCACCAAAAGTTGAGGGCTTTTTTATTCACAAAATGACAGAATGCAGCAATTGGAAGTTCAGAGAGACCAAAAAACATAATATGTGGGTAACAGCTCAACCATAGAAACTTGTCAGAAACAACCTATAGGAGGTAGGGGTCGGGTTATTGATGTGAGATGGATCCAGAATCACTCATCATTACAACTTAACAAAGAACTTCCGGCTAAAGGAATTGGAACTCTACATGCTTCTGAAATCACAAGCAACGTGAACTGCCTAACTACCACATATAGAGAGGAAATGAGGTATGCACCTATGCAAATATGCAGTCATCATTTATTGAGCTGAATGCTTTGACCTTAGTTCATAATTCACGAATCAAGTGCACCAAATATTCCAAGGGCAACACATATCTTAGCAGCTTAAAGATTACACGAGGGCAAGGGAAAGAAGCAGATTACAAGATCTTATGTACTTCAAGAGATTAGAACAGTACTAACCGTTTAAGCAAAAGTTGATTATGTTAACCAAGCAAGAATGACTAGTCCTTGTAATTTGTAAAGATAGACAAACATATAGTAATATTTTATCCTTGAAAATAGTTAAAACTGTCTGCTTAAATGAGGGAATTTTCAAAATCCAAAAGCAAGAGTACAAGTCTATAACAAAAGCTAACCTGCTCGCTATGACCCTGAGGAAAATACACCACACGGCTACCAACAGCAGGAAGAGAAACAAGAGGACCAGCGCATGCATGCCAAAGCTCAGAATTTAGACATCCCTTTTCCCCTGCAAATTAAAGTTAAGTTACAAGAAGTATTGTTGCGGGTTGCAAAATCTAGATCTTGAAAATTGAAATCACATTTGTAAATATCTACATTAAAAAATCAGTTTAGGGTTCTTAATAATGAAACTAATTTAAACCAAGCTGATCAAGGACTCGTATTTTCAGCACGTAACTACACTTATTGTAGTGAAACTCTTGATACATTCGGATAGCATAAATTTTTGTTTTTGACAAAAGAAGATGAACTATAAAAATAAAGAACAGAGACAAGTCATAACCCCCAGAATACACGGAATAAATCATACTCGTATAGTAATTTAATCTTCTAACAATTCATTTCACATACCTATAGTCTAAAACAATACTACCAATTTGTTGCTTAATTGAGCCATGCATGTAACTATAAAGGGATAACAAGGATAAGAAAAAAACTCAGCAAACAAGTTAAACTCTAATGATCATTTAGCCCCAAAGAGACCACATACTCTTCTTATTCCAATTACAGCTTTACAGGAAGGAAATCAGCATTAAGCAACATGTATTAGCATATGAAAGAGAATGTATACTACCTTCAGGTGGCTGCTGATTGAAACCCACAGAAGAAAGCCTCATCTCTGTAGATTCACTAGGTACCCTGTCACCCCAAATTTAGAGCCACAAAGGCAGACCAGAAAAAAATTATCAAATCCAATAATTTAGCACAAATTTCCCCACAGCCAGATACCAAAAGTGCTCAAGAGATTCTTCTTTCACTTCCTTTGCACCCAAAAACACCATAATCACTTTCTTTTTGCCCTTACACCCCCAACTCTGATGTTTTACCCAAAAACAACAGAAATATATAAGAAATTGAGAAAAAATTCGTGCACAAACCTCAAATGAAGATATTGAACAAAACCAACTACTACCCGCTTATTATATCTTCAACCAAAACCGGTTCCGCTACAAAATACGAAAGATTTCAGCTTCATCCGCTCCTGATGTTCTTAACCCCACCCCCAAAACACCAAACTTTATTTAAGAACTTCATATAATAAAGTTCTTTAAACTCTTCTGTAACACATTTCCAGCTCAGACCTCAATTTCATGCCCCAGAATTTGCAGCTCAAAAGCTCCAATTCCTCCACACACAAAAATCAACACTCTTTAAAGACGGAAAAAATCACAAAGCACCACAAGCAGGAATGACCAAATCCCCGGAACTCTTCAGATCTCAAGCTTCAACACCACAGAACCCCCTAAATCTTGAGCTTCGAAAGACCAACACTCACTTCATCGAAACCATAGAAAACGCAGATCCTCTTCGAGCAGAATTTGTAGATTCAGGTCTTAAATCGAGTATATTCAGAGCTCAACAAACTCAAACTCAAGCTCGCACCACACAATGATCTTCAGTTCAAAGCACAGACGCATACACTAAAGAGTATATTGAAAATATGTGCAAGTAATACCAACGAATATGTGTATATGGTGAAGATAGAGAAAGTTGAAGTGGAAAAGCTAGGGTTTTCCGTACAGCTTGCCAATTGCCATTTGCCAGTAATGGAAAATGAGGTAAAGTTAGTGATGAGAGAGAGACAGAGAATGATGGGAGAAAGATTACAGTGGAAGCTTTTGCCTTTATTGCACAACTTTCTCTCCCTATATCTTACCTATATCAGTAGTACTACTACTCCTATTAACTTTCTCTCTCTATATCTACTCCTATTAACTTTCTCTCTCCAAAGCTCCAATCAATCAACTTCTACCGCCATTGTTTTCTTCTCCAATCTCATTTATGCTTTTACAAATTTACATATTACTAGTAACTAGTAAAGGAGAGCACCAATTTATAAATATTTGTATAACCAAAATTTAGAGGGAGTAACAAAATTATTTAGCTGTCCAAGAATTGGAATGAAATTTCAGTTTATGCCTTAATATATACGATATTCTCAAGTTATTTTACATTTTTTGTTTTTTTTTTTTACAAAATCTTGTAATAAGAATATGAAATAATTTTCACCTATAAATGAATTAAATTAGTCGAGGTGATACTTTCTCTTAAGATTCAACAAGGAATCAAATTACTTTCGAAATCACACTAAAAATTGTACAAACTGCACCAATTAAATTCATACTAACGGTTCTGGCGTATGTGATAGTCTAGCGTATGTGGTAGTTTTAGATGAGTTGAAAAATCGAATTTACGATTTAAGTTTGGTTACTGACAAAATGTGAGACCCCAGATTTTATCAATAAAGATTTAAATTTTGTCGAAATAATTTTTTAATATTATGGTGTGAATTTAAGATAATATTATAGTTGTGGGTAGTATTTATAAATTTTGCAAAGTATGCAAGTTGTTATAAAATATTTGTTTGGTGGAGAATATTCTTTTTTGTTTAATATTCATACGACTACTTCAATCAATCGTTAATTGGACCCCACAACGGAAGAAGTATTATCGTAGTTAAAAACCACAAAATTATCTTTCTATAAAAATAACGCAAAAGGTATTCACAGATTAAAACCGCTGAACTACCCTAAGAGTAAGAAAAGTACGATGTAATGGCGTGGATAAGAAGACACGATGTTGATTATTGATCTTTACGTGAGAAGTCACTCACCTATGCTCAATTATTGCTACAAGATATTCTTTGCGTCATATCTCTTATATTATTGATTCAATTATTGTCACAAATGTATCATCCAGATAATATGTTATAAAGATTAAATCAATAATTGAGACGACAAGTTATAAATAATTAATAATTGTTGAAAGATTAAATATGTGTTGATTAAAAATAAAATGATTTGTGGTAATATTTATTCAATCCTCATGTATATAAAGAGTCTCATTATGAGACATTTGTGATAAGTTTGATTATTTTATGGGGGGGCCATATATCATCATCTAAGAGTCTCTTCGTCGATAGTAATTACCTTCAATATAGTAATTACCTTTGTGAATAAGTAATTACCTTCGTCGATAGTAATTACCTTTGTGAATAGTAATTACCTTCGCCAATAGTAATTACCTTTACCAGCGTCCGAACCACTTGTCGTTTCACATTACTGAGCGCCGAACCACTTGTCGTTTCACATTACAGCGTCGAACCACTTGTCGTTTCACATTACAGACGTCCGAACCACTTGTCGTTTCACATTATGTTGCGAACCACTTGTCATTTCACATTACTGGTGCCAAACCACTTTTCTTTTCACATCTCCAATCGTCAAGCCACTTTCCTTTTCATACGTGGCGGTCTTAAGCTTAGAAATCTTCTATAAATAGAGGCCTAGTGCTTCATTATTTTTCACGAATTCACCAAACTCTGTAGAGAGAAACTATAGAGAGAGAAGAAAAAGTATTCTGCTACTTCACCTCGCCAATATTCGATTCTTCTAAGGTAGGGAATATTATTTGTTGTGCCGTAAAGGTGTTATTCTTTCTTATTCATGAAGAGAACTGCTTGTTATTCCATTCTTTATTATTCTGGCTGGAATAACTTTGTATATGTGGTTTACCCTATACTTGGTGACATTCTTCTATTATTCTCGTTGGAACATCCTCATGCATGTGTTTTACACCTACACGGTTCCGCTCTTTATTATTATTTTGTTGGAACATCCTGTACGTGTGTTTTACAATCGGACTGGTTCCGCTCTTTATTATTCTCATTGGAACATCCTCGTGCATGTGTTTTACACCTGACTGGTTCCGTCTTTATCATATCATTCGCTGGAATATCCTATCATGTGTTTTACACCTGATGCGGTTTCATCTTTATTATTACATTGGAACATCACATCCGGTGTGAATTTCACCGACCGGTTCCGTTATTATTATACTGTTGGAATAACTCGCCTACATGCTAAATACCGCATGCGTGGTGATTTCTTTTGTTATTCCATTCTTTATTATACCCAAATGGTTAAAACTTTGACTTCTACTCCATGAAATTAGTAGAATATCCTTAATATTTGCGTTTCATCCAAAGATCTTTTCATGGAAATATTCTTCCGATCATTCTTGAATTTTACTCTACAAAACAAAGATCATTTTGACAATTTGACGTTAATAATTCCCTGGATAAAATAATTCTTGAACTTGTTTTATTGAATTATTATGTCATTGTCATCATCCTCATGTTATATTATGTTATCTTGAACTTACGTGTATAGATGAACTTAGTATGATTATGACCGGGGATCATTCTAATAATAATCATGGCTTGTTATAAATGATGTGATAAAAGTCCTCGGTGGCACCCTGTAATGCAATGATGGATAGTTTTTGGTATGATTATGACCAGGGGGTGATTACAGATAGTCATGACCATTGATAATTTGATGAATATCCTCGGTCGTAGTAGTCTGGGGGTGATATGATGATGTGGATTATTTATTAAAGTTCGAGTCTCATTTATAACAATGATGAAAACCTTTTAAAACCTAAAAGATAGTAGACTTTTTTATTCTTTACTGACTTTTTAATGGATTGCTTATTCCGCCGCAGCTTAAACTTGTTGTATTGTATTTTATCGGTTTAACATCATTGAAGGCTAATGATAAATTATTACGCTTTATCTTAGTCATAAAATTTCTTCTTGGGCTAGTTGAGCTCACCCTTTCTTTCACCGTTTCTTCGTGAAATGAGAACATAGTTTGGGACGAGTCGGGGAATGGAGTAATGGTCCGGAGGATAGCATTAGTAGTCCTCACTTATTCGTGAAATAGTGTGATAATAGTAGTAATGAGGACTCCTTTTGAGTTTGTATAATATCTAGTAGACAATATTTGTATTCAAACTCACATGCTTATATCGTATTGTACCACGACGCTTATATTAGTAAGTTGTATTTGAATTTATGTACCATGTAAGTGGCGACCAAGATGGGTGGCGATACCTAATTTTGGGGCGTCACGGTTTGGTATCGAGCTTAGGATATGATCCTGGCTAAGATGTGAGAATAATACTAGGAGGGGAGAGACGGGAATACCTTCGCTAGTATGACCTACCTAAGTTTCTTTGGTATTTGATTGGTCGGTCGAGTATAGTGATAATATGTTGCATGTCAATTAACCCTTATTTTGTGGCGATGTTTAAAAATGGCATCCGAGAATGTTGAGAATAGCAATGGAGCACGTGAGACCGTTGATTCTCCATGATCAATAATCGGACAATGTGCAACAGGATGGCGATAATCCTCCTGTAAACAACAACACCGATCAATCGATTGAACGACGATGACGCTTAAGAAGTTTTTAAATTCATGCAACATCGGTAAAGCGACTACTGTCCAAAACGTAGGTGGAAACACGAAAAACTCTCAAGCGGTCACCGCTAAACAATTCAAGGAGTTGGGACCATCGGAGTTTAAGGAGAGCCAAAACCACTTGGCGGAAGCATGGTTAAAGCAGATTACCAAGATATTTGATGTCTTGGGATGCTCAGGAGCAAAAAAGGTTCCTTTCTTGCTTTATGTTGCTTGGGAGAGGCAGATTCTTGGTGGGAATCGTGAAACGACTCAACTCTTTATCAGATCAAGATATCTTGGGAGAAGTTCCAGGAGAGTCGCTCAACGACAAATACTTTCTGAAAGTATTCGCCACATGAAGGAGGTGGAGTTTATCAAGTTGAACAAAACAATATGACCGTGTCGCAAATACAAGGCAAAATTTGCGGAGTTATCACGGTTTTAAGTCCCCACTTGGTGGATAATGAAGAGAGAATGGCGCGAATATTTTTAAGAGGTTTGAAGCGGAGATACGTCCAACATCTTATTTCTCATAAACTGCGTTTTTATTCGGGATGTTGTAAATAGGGCTCGATTAGTGGAGCGCGATAACGAGTCAACGCAACTAAAAAAAAGCGTAAGCGGAAAATTATAATACCAAATGAGAGTAGTCATCGGTGGTGACAACAAGCGTGGAGGAATCAACAGGCCAAATATGGTAACCACTTCGGTGGTAATCGTGGCCAAAACAATAAGAATGGACATTTCAAGAAAAGGAGATTCAACAATGATGGAAAGACGTCGGACCAAAGACCCGTTGTTAAGGAATGAGAAAGACCACCTATCATATGCTTTAAATGCGGAGGAGAGGGACACATCGATCCAATCTGCGTGCGCCATTCAAAGCATGTTATAATTGTGGAAGAGAAGGTCACTTAGCTCGATTTTGTCATTTCATCAAGACAAATTCAACTAGGATGGAGGCACCAAAGGTCATCCCCTGCACAAACCAAAGCCGAGTAGTTTAAGAGAGAGCGTTTTTTTCGTGACGGAAACTGAATAAAATTATCACGGTAAGTTAATCATAAGCTCTTGCAAGTCTATACCGTGTAAGATACCGCCTCTACCACTCTTTTATTTCACCTAGTTGTGTTCAACGTTTAAATTTGACTCAAAGAAGTTAAACTTTGACTTATCGGTTGAAACTTCGTTAGTAGGAGCCTTCGTTCTCGCTTACTATTTTTTTAAATCTTGTTTGATTCAAATAAATATTTTCACGTTACTTCGTCGATCTTATCTTTTTGAAAATATTTGCCTTTGATGTGATTTTAGGAATCAATTGGTTAACTACTCATCATGCTTTTCGTAAGGTTGTTAGCTTTTATATTCATAACCAACTTGTTGTGCGAATTCAAAGTAACCAAACCACTAAAGTCAATCATTGTCATATCAAGCCATAAGTAAAGAGCCCCGATCCTTTCTTTGTTGACTTCCTTGTGTGAAATGCACCGAAGCCAGACTTTCTGTAGGCGACGTCGTGACTGAAGATGGCAAGTTGATCGGTATCATTGTGAGGTGCTATCCAAATTAAGGGATAGAAGTCACAGTTGGTATTAATGTGACGTACTATCCAAGTCTTGGACGAGAATAACAGTTTTGAATGATATTTCTATCATTAATAAATTTCTTGGTGTATTCTTGAAGACTTCCTAGCCTACCCTAGAACGTGAAATCAATTTTGTATCGACCCCAGATCAAAAAACTCATTTCTTAAACCCTCAAATATTTCTTCAACTAAAAGGATGCATTTACGTGGATTATGATGAAAGTCATAATAAAAGTATAGAAACAGATGAAAATCATGGGTATATGAAGTATTAGTAAGTTTTAAGATGAGTTATGTTGGTTAGTATGTGAAAACATGAAAGTTTCTTAGAAATCACAAAGAGTTGAAAATCAGATTTTGGTGAAAAACGTAACATGAAATTCAATTGACCATATCTCCTATTATATTTTGAATTTTTGAGTGTGGTTAAGTCCTAGAGTTAGATCTATGAGTTACCTAACTAATCCAAGTGGAATTACTGGAAAAGGTGTTGTAGATTTTTGTGTGGACTGATTTTAGCAAAGGAGTGCAAAGCTGCAAAAAGCAAAAAAATTTCTTTGCCATGATTTTAGACGGGCTGTTTCGGCCACTTAAATTATGATAAAAATTCTGGCCTTTTGGGACATGAAGGTATATGGTATAAAGTACCTCCTGTCCAAAATGAGCTCATTCTCGACTTAAAATGAGCAAGTTATGACTATTTCAATATTTAGGTTTTTCTAACAAAAAACGCTATAACCGAGTTCTATAACTCAGATGACCATGAAAATTTAAACTGGAAGCTCACGTTAACATGTGTAAGGTCCTGCCAAGATTTGGAAATTTTTGGAGTTAAACTTGAGGTAGCTAATTTCTTAAGGAATTAATTAGAAATTGATTTTTGAAAAATAGTAAATGAATTTTAAAAATTTAGAAAAATATATTTTCATTATGGGACTATATTATACTAAAACCCAGAAAAAGAAATATTTTGGGGACTGATTTGGTATTTTTCATGAAAATAGTTTAGTTACTGAACATATGAGTTAAATATGTTATGTGAAGTAACAAAGTTGAAAATAGGATTTTATGGCTTGAGAATCCTATATAGAATATATGCATATATTTTTTTATGAGGATTTGATAATTGGTGATGATATCTTATGAGTATGGCATTTTGGATGATTAAATGCATTATATGGTAAAGCGTAAACAATTGAGATAAATTATTTATAAATTTAAGAAGTGATTAAAATATTGTTATAATATTAATGATATTAGATTATGAGATTATTAAGTGATTGATAAAATGGGGATATTCTTGAATCTCGGATAAATTATATTATAAATGTTTAATATTTATCCTTTATCTCATTTGATTGATTCTTTATATCGTTATCCTCATTCTTATATTATGTTGAAAGTCATCACATGGCACATAGTGCATAGATGGACTTGGTATGATTATGACCAGGGGATTGTTTCGTATAATCATAACCGTAATTGAATACACGATTATCTTTGGTAGTAGTGCATGGATAATTTGTGGTCGCGATACTAATAAATACACGATTATCTTTGGTAGTAGTCATGGATAATTTGTGGTCGTGATACTAATGAATACACGATTATCTTTGGTAGTAGTGTATGGATAATTTGTGGTCGTGATACTAATGAATACACGATTATCTTTGGTAGTAGTGCATGGATAATTTGTGGTCGTGATACTAATGAATACACGATTATCTTTGGTCGTAGTGTATGGATAATTTGTGGTAGATAATTAAATGGTCGTAATACTAATGAATATCCTTGGCACAGTAGTGCGGGGATGATTCGATGATATGGATTAATTATTGAAATGAGTCTCAACAATGAAATATTAATTCATGGATGTGGTAAAATTCATCTTTAGTAGTAGTGCATTGATAGACTTGGTATGATTATGACCAAGATTATTCTTGGATAATCATGATCAGAATGAAAAACACGAATATCCTTGGCGATGGTGCATGGATAATTCGTGATCGTGATACTATTAAGTCGCTGCGTCTCGGATTATTGGTTTTACAGTTGTATATCTTTGGGCCTGTAGTGCAAAGATGAATTGTGAATAAATATCTTTGGCAGGATTGCAAGATGAATTTAATGTTTTCAACGATAAAGGTATCCTCACCTCTTTATCATACCAGTAATGTAAAAACTAATTTCGAGGGCTTAAATTTCATAAGAAGGGAGAGATTGTGAGACCCAGTTTTTATCAATAAAGATTTAAATTTTGTCGAAATAATTTTTTAATATTATGGTGTGAATTTAAGATAATATTATAGTTGTGGGTAGTATTTATAAATTTTGCAAAGTATGCAAGTTGTTATAAAATATTCGTTTGGTCGGGAATATTCTTTTGTCAGGGAATATTCGTATTTACTACTCAATCATTAATGGACCACCTGGCGGAAGTATTGTCGTAGTTAAAAACGACAAAATTATCTTTCTATAAAAATAACTAGCGGAAAGTTACTGTTAAAACCGCTTGAACTACCCGGTAGTAAAAATGCGATGTCTGGCGTAGTTGTATAAGTAGCACACGATGTTGATTATTGATGCTTACGTGAGAAGTCACCCGCTTATGCTCAATTATTGCTACAATAATTCACGAGCATCATATCTCTTATATTATTGATTCAATTATTGTCACAAGATCATCTCGTATAATATGTTATAAGATTAAATCAATAATTGAGACGACAAGTTATAAATAATTAATAATTGTTGAAAGATTAAATATGTGTTGATTAAAAATAAAATGATTTGTGTAATATTTATTTAATCCTTGATGTATATAAAGAGTCCATTATGAGACATTTGTGGTAAGTTTGATTATTTTATGGGGGGCCCATATGTCATCATCTAAGAGTCTCTTCATCGATAAGTAATTACCTTCGCCAATATAGTAATTACCTTTGTGAATAAGTAATTACCTTCGTCAATAAGTAATTACCTTTGTGAATAGTAATTACCTTCGTCGATAGTAATTACCTTTACCAAAGCGTCGAACCACTTGTTGTTTCACATTACAGATGTCCGAACCACTTGTTGTTTCACATTACGAAAGCGCCAAACCACTTTTCTTTTCACATCACCAATTAAGCCATTTGCCTTTTCACACGTGGCGGTCTTTAAGCTAGAAATCTTCTATAAATAGAGGCCGGTTAGCTTCATTATTTTTCACGAATTCACCGAAACTCTGAGAGAGAAACTATAGAGAAAAGAAGAAAAGTATTCTCGCTACTTCACCTCGCCAATATTCATTTCTTCTAAGGTAGGGAATATTATTTGTTGTACCGTAAGTAAGGGTGTTATTCTTTCTTATTCATGAAGAAGAATCGTTGTTATTCCATTGCTTATTATTCATTGGAATAACTTTTGTATATGGTTTACCCTATACTTGGTGACATTCTTCTATTATTCATTGGAACATCCTGTGCGTGTGTTTTACACCGACACCGGTTCCGCCTTTATTATTATTCTCATTGAACATCCTGTCTGTTGTGTTTTACACCGGACTGGTTCCGCTCTTTATTATTATGTTGGAACATCCTGCATGCATGTGTTTTACACCGGACTGGTTCCGCTTTATCATTCTGTTGGAATATCCTATCACATGTTTTACACCGGATCGGTTCCATCTTTATTATTCTCGTTGGAACATCCCGTCGGTGTGAATTTCACCGACACAGTTCCGTTATTATTATTTGCATTGGAATAACTCGCCATGCATCTGCAGTACCGCATGCGTGGTGATTTCTTTTGTTATTCCATTCTTTATTATACCCAAATTGGTTAAAACTTTGACTTATACTCCATGAAATTAGTAGAATATCCTTAATATTTGTGTTTCATCCAAAGATCTTTTCATGGAAATATTCTTCCGATCATTCTTGAATTTTACTCTACAAAATAAAGTATCATTTTGACAATTTGGGCGTTAATAATTCTGGATAAAATAATTCTTGAACTTGTTTTATTGAATTATTATGTCATTGTCATCATCCTCATGTTATATTATGTTATCTTGACTTACGTGTATAGATGAACTTAGTATGATTATGACCTGCGGATCATTCTAAGTATAATCATGGCTTGTTATAAATGATGTGATAAAAGTCCTCGGTGGCAGTAATGCGATGATGGATAGTTTTGGTATGATTATGACCAATGGTGATTCTCAGTATAGTCACGACCATTGATAATTTGATGAATATCCTTGGTAGTAGTGCGGGGGTGATTCGATGATGTGGATTATTTATTAAAGTTCGAGTCTCAAATTTATAACAATGATGAAAAACCTTTTAAAACCTAAAAGATAGTAGACTTTATTCTCTACTTGACTTTTTTAATGGATTGCTTATTCATTGCAGATTAAATTTGTTGTCTATTGTATTTTATCGGTTTAACACTTTGTTGAAGGCTAATGATAAATTATTCGCTTTATCTTAGTCATAATATTTCTTCTTTTGGCTTAGTTGAGCTCACCCTTTTCTTTCACCGTTCTCTTCGTGAAATGAGAACATATTTGGACGAGTCGGGGAATGGAGTAATGGTCCGGAGGATAGCATTAGTAGTCCTCACTATTCTCGTGAAATAGTGTGATAATAGTAGTAATGAGGACTCCTTTTGAGTTTGTATAATATCTAGTAGACAATATTTGTATTCAAACTCACGCTTTATGTCGTATTATTATACTTACGCTTATATTAGTAAGTTGTATTTGAATTTATGTACCATGTAAGTGGCGACCCAAGATGGTGGCGACGATACCTAATTTTGGGGGCGTCACACAAAAACTGCATACATAAAATCGAAACGACACCTTACGCCAACAAAATAAGAAATCAAGTTGAATTGAGTGATTTATAAATTTTAATGGGAATATGATTCGACTTACCATCATCATCATTATAATAACAATAATAATTTACAAGAGAACAAGCTCACCAACAAACTTTATTTATTGTTATCCACCACTATGCTTATACAGATACATACCAACTTGTATACATATATATTTTCCATTTTCCTAATATTATTATCCTAAATTTAAAACGTTAAACTTATGTACTATTTTTTTTATTTTATATAAGTAGAGTGTTATATATGATAACAAATTTTATCGATATTAAATAAATATGAACAAATACGTGAGATATGATCATAATAAACAGGAGACTCATAGCGCTCAACCAGTGGTGCAGAACTTTCATCGATCATAGCGCGCTCTGCGTTACTCATAACTCTGTACTGGCGCAGTCCGCGCTACCCCTACAGAACTTCGTACCATACACCCAGCCTTCGGTTCACAACCTGATGGGGCCAGTGTTCCGCTTCGCTCCACATTTTGCCTTTCTCATAAATTTTTCAGTTATGAGTCATAAGTCTCAACAACAAACGATTTTATGTGTAATTTTGAATTTGTCAAATCGCATCTAAGTAATTTCGTATGCGGTTGCTGACCCTTGCTTTCTCCTGTTCAAGATTAAAAGTCGAAATTCGAAAGCATACATATTTTTAAATAATAGATAAAAATAAACATATTTGACAGTTCTTCAACACATGACTTGCGAAAAAAATAAAAGTCATAATAACCTTACACCATATTGATCTGTCTTCACTTATTAACGCAAATCAAATCTCCTTCATTTAGAGCTCATAAATTTAAAAAGAAAAATAAATCTCCTTAGAATGAAAAAAAATCAAACTAGGAAAAGAAAGCTTCATAGTCTGAAAAAAATCCAAACTACTACATAAGAAATAAATCAAGTGACTATCAATAGTAATATATTTAATTATAAGATTATATTATACATCCAAAAAATAAAACTTAAAAAAAAACATAAATACATTTTGAGTTTTTGTATGGGTGGCAATGGGGCATATGATCGTATTTTGTATACTCTCAACCAGTTATAAAAATTTCAACATGGTCCTATACGGTCTCGATTTAATGAATTTTAAAACTATATGATACGATGCTTGATTTAATCATGTGTTCAAAAAATATTATTTTTTATAATTTTTCATATAAATATTAGAATTTTAATATATATTTTTATACATATATTCTTATATATAACAGTAATATAAATAAATAAAACTATCTAGGTGCTAATTTTTTAATCCAAATTGGTGCTAAAAAAATATTATCCAAATTGAAGTGTGTAGCACAATACCTGCATAAGTTGAAATATAGGAACATTAATTTGTAATATCCTTCTATCATTGATCCAAATTATTTCTAATTAAAAGTTAAACAATAATTATCTTTATTGAAATAAATTATATACATCATGAAATTAAAGAAAACATTTAAAAGCAAAAATAGTGAAGGGGAGAGAGATTGGAGTTCGGTAATGGGCCAAATGTAAAGCCTAACTAAGGAGTGACAATGATTGTTTCCTATTTCCTTGACCAAACTAGAACTTGATCGGGAGCAGTTAAATTCATTTTATATACAATACGGTAATAACGTGCAGACATGATTTTGTTCTGTTCATGAAAAGCTTCAGTTACGCTAACTGAATCCACAACTTAATTATATATGGAGTCGACTTTTGTGGAAAAAGTGATGGAAAAATGAAATTAATGAAAATAAAAAGTGAAAATTGGAGTGGGCCACCTATTTTACCATGGGATGATTTTGCAAATAGGCAGAAAGTTTGATAATTTAAAGATTAGGAGGCCAATTTGACTAAATAAATGATTTTCCAAAACTTATGATCCTACGGACTGTAGGTCGAAGTGTACGTAAGAAAGGACGAATCTCAACCATTAATTAAGGGATTGGATAGTAGGTCCCAGAGTACCATGAACGAACAGGGACGTGAGGCCACAGTTCACCCACTATCAAATCCGTACGGTGGAATGCGTTACACGCAACAATTTACACCCCATGCGTTTGTACTAGTCGGTGCAAATGTGCAATAATAATTGAACACCCACCCAACCCCATCAATCATATATGATTTTCTTTTGTTCGTCCCACAATTAGAAAAAACATTAAATATAATATTAAAAATAAAATAATAATTTTGAGGATAGAAAATAGGTATTTGTTTATTTGATGATCATGGCATAAGTAAAAATTTATTTGGGTGAAGGTTGAAAAAGATTAATCGTGTGAAGTGGTTTTTTCTCTTCTTATCATTAATTTACCTATTTTGATAAAACAAAATTGAGAAGATAATTGTAATTATTAAATAATAAATTGTTTAAATATTATATAATATTTGAATAGAATGCAGATTTATTTAGTTTTAATTATGAGAAAATAAATTTTTTTATTTTATTTAAGTTTGTAATAGAATTCTATATTAGTGTTTATACTTTTAAATTTGCTTGAAGTTCTAACTCAAATAGAATTTTAAAACTTGTTAAGATATATTATTACTATTGTATCCTTACATGCATGTTTAATGTTTATGTGTTACAAGTAAGGGTAATTACAGAATTATAATAAATTCATTAAACCCATTTTCTTTCTTTAGTTTTCCTACTATTTTGGGCTTAATTTTCATTTGTTTTCCTTACATTTCTCGACTTGAAAATTATTTTGTGATATATTATTACTATTGTATCCTCTTATTTCCTTAGTCCTCTTGTGACTCGAGAACATATATATATTTTAAAAAACAGACATAAATAAACATACTTATGTAGTTAAACAGATATCTTCACCGATTAATACAAATTAAATCTGATAAAAAAACTCTCTAGAATGTAAAAATAATAAGGAATTTTTTTGTTTTCTTTAATGATAAAGAAATCATATAACAGTAATATTCAATGATTAAAGTAAAGCCAGCTATATAAATAGTTTTATGGATAATGTTGTCATTTTCAACCCTTCTCTTTTATTGATTAAGGAATGTTTAGTTCTTGAGTAAAGGAATGAGGATGTAAACTGTTCACCAAACAATGGGAGGTCACCTTCTTTAGGGAGCCCAAAAATTAAATGAAGAAAAAGACTTGTCTAGATTCTTGTATATGTACTTTTATTTATATAGGCCATAAGAGCTTGCTGTCGTACGTAGAGGATATTTAGCTACACCTATCATTAAAATTAATCTAATTAACCCTACAAATGAAAAATTCATGCATGCATGCAAAAAATACGTACGTGGGAATGTAACTTTTTTATTTAATTATAAGTTGTGAAGTATCATTATTATAATCAAGTAAAATAATATTATTTTTTTTATTTATCATTATCATATTAATTGATAAGCATTACCAAATAATATGAAATATTACATATATGCTCTCATATATTATATAAATATGTTATTTACTTTCCAATGGTTAGATTTATTTTATGAAGGAAAAAAAGAGACTGGAAAAAACAATTTTAACATGCGAGGAATCTTTTATATATATATATATATATCAAAATGATTCCTAACTTACGGCCTTACGTTAACAATGAGCACTATTCCAACTAATACATCTCCTATCATCTAATAGAAGGTTTAAGAGTTTGGATGGGGCCGATCGTTACTCTCTCTTACGGCCGGCTAAATTTTTTTATATTGATAATTAGTTTCTCTATCGATCAGTCAACAGAAGATCTAGGTGCTTGATTTTCTTCTCTCTTTCTTTTGGGTTTTTGTGAGAAATTTATAAAGTCGATGGGTAGGTTAAATATTTGATAAAGCGATAAAACGACGATGTTATTGCATGGGGCAAGCCAAGGTTATGAAAACATATCCCGACCTAACCATAATAAGTCTAATCATATAAGCTGTCAATTATATATCTATTGCATTCCTCATTATTTTGAAAAAGAGACCTTCTAGTGGGATAGAATTAATGAAATTATTTTTTTAGGTAAGTTAATTGATTGATCAATAGAATCTTGATACATATGCACGACTTTGCTCATGTGTCGATTCTATTACCAATTAACTAACTTACCTTAAAATAAACTTCATACTAACCTATTCCATTAATAGAGATGAGTTGAAGTGAGTTGGCGTGGGTGTTATTGTGTGTATATGGACGTATAAATCATAAGTGTTTTCATACGAAATTAAAAAGTGGGTGCCCATAATAGTATTATTATTATTATTATCTCTCCTCTCTCAATTAATATAAAATTTGTTTTGCTGGTTGGCCAGCTTGAGCTAAACATTAATTAAGTTTATTTTTCCAATCCTATAGTATGTGAAGTGAATTTTCTATATGTAGTTTCTCATAATATTATACTCCACTGCGATATATAGACATTATAGTGCTTATATATATATACATATATTGCAATTTTATATGTTTTATTCTTATTACGAGACCAATTTTATAATTCTATCTACTCGTATATTGAAATATGTCGCAATTGTAATTTAATAAAAAAAAATCGTAATATATAATAGGACATATTTATATATGTATCATAATATATAGATATTCCTAGTAAATTTCAGACAAATCTTAGCTGCCAAAAATTAATCAAGGGTTGGTCATAGGTCACAAGTCACAACTCAATAATATATATATATATATATATATATATATATATATATATATATATATATATATATATATATAAAGCCCATATAAACAAATATGGACGGATAATTGTGTGCCACTCGTTTAGCAAAGTCAAATGCAAAAATTAATAAAAGTTCACATACTCCATATTAATGGGGCTAGTATTTGTTTAAAATTTATTTGCAGCAAAGAAAGTACACGTGTTGACTTTTAGGTTAATTATTTAATCAACAATATTTAACAATTAATGTCAAATAATCCCTTCTCCCTTTTTAAAATTATTGAAAATAGTTGTGTATGTAAATTTTGTTCCAACCATGGCTTGCGTATATTCAAACTCAACTTATTCCATGCTCACTTAATCTACTGATAAAATTCATTTTTATTATTATACAAGTCAATTATTCGATTCTTGTTGACAACATCCAAGTTACAAAGATAAGTTTAAAAGCAGCAGTGAAGATAGGTCCAAAATCAGCAACAGGGTATGATGAAAATAGTTGTGGTGTTTAATTGCATTCACCCTGAATGCATCTTGACGGAATATATCTTAATAACTCACATCTTTGTATTAAGAGATCCTCTGAATAGTTAAGATACAAATATGAGTTTAAACTATTTAGTAGAGAACCTCTTAATACAAATATGTAGATTCTTTCTTAAGATGCATTAAGAGGTCGGTTCTTAAAATGCAATCAAACACCACCAGTTATCCCCTCTCTCATCAGACCCCTTCCTCTAAGTTAGATAAATTTTTATAATAGATTAGGACATTAAAAAAAAATTCAAACTTAAATTAAATCTACTGATAGAGAGTAAATGAACATTATATTTGCTAAAATAACTAAAAGTATAATTTATTGAATCAATCTTCCACAAAATTAGATTATAAATTAGAAATCTTATTTTACACGAATTAGTTAAAACTATGCTATTCATTTTACCCAAAAAAAATGGTCATTGATCGATATTACCTTTGTAAATATAATATACTCAAAATAAATATTTACTTAATTATATTTTTATAATTATTTTAATAATATTTAATATATTAAACGATATTTATTATTCTGATAAATTTTGGTAGTAATATAAAGGGAAATGATATTTCATGACAGTTTTGATATTTTCACATTTAAAAGTGTCGCTATATGATCCTATAAATTACGCGATTTTTACATCTACAATGACATGACAACTTCGCTTGAAAATATCAGAAATTGTTGTGGAAATATCGCTTGGCTAATATAAATGATATTTTTCATTCACACGGCTCTTAGATTTGTGGGACCCACACAATTCGTCGATATCTAGATTTCTTCGCCCTGCTCCACACACCACTCCACCCCATCCCATGGCCCACCCCGCGGCCCACTCTACGGCCCATCATACATTTATTGACTATTGTGGTGGCGTCAAACTCAACCAATCCACCCATAGCCCAAACCATTTTATTTTCCATTCTCATTAGCCGCCGCCGCCTTATCCTCCCACTTCGGCTCAGCTCCGACACCCTCACCTCAGCCAATTTTATTTTAATTAATAACCCTTAACATTATCATTTTCAATTCAATTAAAATTATCCAATCCAAAATCTATTTGTCAGGTTTAGTCTAACACGTTCTATTATAAAACGGGAGTGGTTAGCATAAAATTAACTCAGGTAAATTGATTAATATAGTGTCAACACGCAGGTCGAAAAGTAATTTATTAGTATTGTATTAATCAATTGACTAATTTACCATGAAGTTAACCCGATCCTTATAAAACAATGGGCTTCAATTTAGATGGGTGAATGTGGGCCCTTCCTTTGCCAAATTCACAAAGGACATAAAAATGTTACTAGTATTTTGTTTAATCTTTCTTTTTTGTCACTAGACAAAATATAATCTAAGATGTAGATTAAGTCGCATTATAAAATTATATGAACATTTTGTTTTTAATTGCAACTTAGACCCACTAAGCATCTCAAAAAAAAAAAGAAAAAAGAAAAAAAGAATCGAATACTCATCATTTAGATTTGTCATATATATATATATATATATAAAGTTAAGATATCGACAAGTTATGGATGAGATCATGAGACTAATTGTGAAGGAAGGCAATATATATATTGTGGGTAAGGAAATCGTACCTTGCTAGGGTTAGGGTTTTGTGTTGGCTGAGGAGGAGAGAAATCCACGAAAAGTATGAAATTGATTGATTGATTGAAGAGGGGAGAAGAACAGGTGAGCGATTATTCTAACGACATGTGGCAGAACTCTTAGAATCCGAGAATCTTGCTAGTCTTCGGGTTCAGAGAATGTCTAAACCCCTTTGGTGTTTTTAGATGGAATCTCCAAGCTTTTAAGTCACCAAAAGGGTCCATTTGATCTTCCAAGAGTCCAAGTCTTGAGTCTGAAGAGAAGTCCCTTTCCCAATGGAATGGAAGGGGTATTTATAGGGTTTTCTGAAAAGTGGTCATGTGTCAGGCACATGCTTTCAGAAAAATTCTAAAAATACCCTTTAATCATCAGAGTAATGCCCATATTGCCCTGTCTTTCTAGCCACCAATCCAATCCCTCAATCAATTCCCAAAAATGAGTCTCCTCCACGTGTCTTCTGCCTCGAGACACATAGAAGATTCTCTCAGGTCTTACTTCTTTATTTTCGGCTTTTCTGTTTGTCATTCAATTATTTAGGTCGTATGTGTGAACCCTAATTTGTACATGGATTCACATTTGCCCCCTGCACGTGAATCACACATTCGGAGTGACGATCGTGCAAATTTCTTTGAGTCCTGTTTCAAATTTCTAAACAATACGCAGAGCTCAATCTTGCAAGTTCTAAAAACAAAAAATTCTTGGAGAGGGGACCCCTTAGGAGAGCTCACCCACGAAAAAATCTTCTCCAAATCCTGCACAATCTTTGATTCCCGAATTAATTTTTATATGTATATATGTACATATATTGAAACTAAATCAAGATAAATTATATATTATCAAATAAAATAAAAATCTTATTTTATTTTTAGAAATCTTGAAAACAAAGTCAAATCTTTATATATATATATATATATATATATTAAAAACTAATTCAAAATAAATTATATATTACCAAATAAAATAAAATCTTATTTTATTTTAGAAATCTTGAAAACAAAGTCAAATATATATATCATACTTCCACCAAGCTCCTTTTCTCTTATCTAATTGATATGCACTGTGATTGTGCACATTGATCACGCTTGGTGATTGGAAGGATTTGATTTTACTAAAAAAGTAAATATAGCAATATATGTATTAGAATTGCAACAGGAAGCAATTAACTTTATATTGAGATTCATACCACGAAATGTTTTCGTAATTTTTTTTTTACTTATATATATATATATATATTACTAAATTAAATCTTATTTTATTTTGAAAATAAGATCAAATTTTCCCAATATATATATATATATATATATATATATATATTATATTATTGATTTGGTATCAGATATTAAATATTAATTACTTAATAATTTGATCCCCAAGAATTCTTAATATCATATATGAAAAGTATGTGGGAATATATGTATGAAAAGTATATATGTTTATATGTTCTTTCCACCGGTTATATATATATATATATATATCAGGGGCTAAATAAAATCTCCATGATTCAAGGGATATTCTACTAAATTCCTTGATCCTTGAATTTAACATATTCAAGCTTTTCTCATTTTTGGCTACCTCTAATCAGAGCCCCACTTTTGGTACAGCCACATCGAATGCTGCAATTGTTTTGTCATCATCATTCAGGCGCACATAAAACGGCTCAAGTTCTTTTGGGTAATTGTATATTATCACTGGCCTTTTGGAATTTGAATCTCACCAACCCCTCCGAACACCAACCCAAACGCAGCACAAACTGCAAGGACTGCTTTGACGGTTTGACGCTGATGACCATTTTTTTTTGATGTGTACTTGAATCTGACATAGCGTGTGAATGATATGAAACCCAATATTGACCAATACTTTGGCCATTAGCCCAAGCTTTTATTCATAGATATCCCAGGTTTAACGCAAAGGGTTCGTTGCCCTCCAAGTGCATCAAATATTGTCTTGTACCATGTGAGCGGCTGTAAAGAAGAACTTAATTAACCTACTCCACTCACTTGTGTACACTTGCAACTTCTCCCCCAACAATCCAACCTGATATCCCCCAGAATAGCTTGTGTAATTTTCAGTTTGGTTAATTCTTTATGATTGTTTCATTTGTTTCTTTTTTTTCAGTTGATCGTAGTGTTTCTTTTCCGGGCCATTTCACCTTAACAGGATCTTGGCTCGGATATTTTCGAAAGCAATACTGCAAGGAGGAAGGATTTATTCTGAGCCATTTCACCTTAACAAGGTCCTTGGCTCGGATATTCTGAAAGAAAGGACAACACCGCAAGGAGGAAGGATTTATTCCGAGCCATTTCACCTTAACAAGGTCCTTGGCTCGGATATTCTGAAAGAAAGGACAACACCGCAAGGAGGAAGGATTTATTCTGAGTCATTTCACCTTAACAAGGTCCTTGGCTCGGATATTCCGGTGAAGTAGCATTTATTCCAATCAGTTGATTCAATGAGTAAAGAGAAGTTAAATGTAAGAGGGGAAAGCTCCTTAGGTGGCTAAACCCTACGGGCCAACCCTTAGGGGAACCGACCTAATGGCCTCCTCTTTCATATTTTCCCGTTCTTCCTTGCCCTATTTTTTATTTGAATGGATCCTAATGCTTGTGCTCTTTAGATTCCTTATGCTGAATTCTTTTTTCTTACATGCCTTCCCCGTTGAACATTCTGCAAACTTGGGAACAACCAAGGAGGCCCCGTTTCTCAATGATTGAGGAAGGGCTCCCCTCTTTTGGTCTTTCCAACGTCTTTTAGGAGGGAGTCCAGACTTATGAACGTACAACTCTTCCTCTGCTAGAGAAAAAAGACTTGCTTCTATATGCAGCGGCATGTGGAGGTTGAGATGACTTCTCCCATTCCTATCGTATTCCCCGTATATGCATAGAGAAGCAAGAATATACCTTCATTCCCTTCTTCTTGTCTCGATTCATCCGATCGCCTTCAAGAATGGCAGGATTGAACCGACGAGATCCTTGGAAACACTGATTACGTAAATATACTCAAGAGTGCGGGCATCTTTTGTTGTGTTCAACTATGCAGAGACCTACTGTGACGCCCCCAAAATTAGGTATACATCACCCATCTTGGGTAGTCATATACATGGTACAGAATTTAAATACAACTTACTAATATAACTGTCGTGTACAATACGACATAAACTGTGAGTTTGAATACAAATATTGTCTACTAGATATTATACAAACTCAAAAGGAGTCCTCATTACAATTATTATCACACTATTTCACAGAATAGTGAGGACTACTAATGCTATCCTCTGGACCATTACTCCGCTCCCACTCGTCCCAAATATATTCTCATTTCAAGAGAAAAAGTGAAAGAAAGGGGTGAGCTCAACTAGCTCAAGAAGAAATATTATGACTAAGATAATGCGTAATAAATTATTATTAGCCTCTGAACAATTGTTAAACCGATAAAATATAATGAACATCAAGTTTAACTACAATGAACCAAAGAATCCATTAAAAGAGTCAAGTAGAAAATAAAATCTACTATCTTTTATGATTTAAAAGGTTTTTCATCATCATTATAAATGAGACTCAACTTTAATAAATATTCCACATCATCGAATCACCCCCGCACTACTACTACCAAAGATATTCTTTAGTATCACGACCACAATTATTCATGCACTACTGGGGCGAGAATAGTTGTGTATTCATTAATGATCATGATCATGCCAACAACTCATCCATCAATGCACTACTGGCCATCGAGGATTTTTACCACATCATTTGTAACATTACTACCATGATTACAATCAATAGTCTCTCGGTCATAATCATACCAAGTCCATCTATGCACTACAAAAGCCACGATTTGACTTTCAACATAATATAAACATGAGGATGATGACAATGATATAAGAATTCAATAAAACAAGTTCAAGAATTATTTTATCCAGAATTATTAACGTCCAAATTGTCAACATGATATCTTGTTTTGTAGAGTAAAATTCAAGAATGATCGTAAGAATATTTCCATAAAAGATATTTGGATGAAACGCAAATATCAAGGATATTCTACTAATTTCATGGAGTATAGAAGTCAAAGTTTTAACCAACCGGGTATAATAAAGAATGGAATAACAAAAGAAATCACCATGTATGCGATAGATATCAAGACAGCAAAAGTTATTCCAATGTAATAATAAATAACGGAACCAGTCCGCCAGAAACGCATGTATGTGATGATCCAATGTAATAATAAAGAATGGAACCAGTCCCATGTAAAACACACGCATGTGATGTTCCAACAAAATAATAATAAAGACGGAACCAAGTCCTGTAAAACACACGCATGTGATGTTCCAAATGTAATAATAATAAAGATTTTAACCAGTCCTGTAAAACACACGCATGGATGTTCCAATGTAATAATAATAAAGATTTAACCAGTCCGTGTAAAACACACGCATGTGATGTTCCAATGTAATAATAAAGATGTAATAATAGAAGAACGTCACCAAGTATAGGGTAGTCAAAGATACAAAGTTATTCCAATGTAATAATAAGGAATGGAATAATCGAAGTTCTCTTCATGAATACAAAAGAATAATATCCCTTACAGTACAACAAATAATATTCCCTACCTTAGAAGAATCAATATTGGAAAAGTGAAGTAGCGAATCTTTTCTTCTTTTCTCTATAGTTTCTCTCTACAGTTTCAAAGAATTAAGTAAGAAATAATGAAGGAATGAGCTTTTTTATTTATAAAAAAATCGAGGATGGCTCTTGGTCTTAACGAAGGGTCAAAATGACTCTTGGTAATATCAAGAGACAACTACTATTTCAAGGGTAATTAACCTTTGGAACAATCAAGAGGCGCTTAACTCTTGGTAATATCAAGGGACAACTACTATTTACGAAGGGGTAATTACTATCGACGAAGGTAAATACTATCAAGAAGGTAATTACTATTGACGAAGGTAAATACTATTGACAAAGGTAAATACTATTAACGAAGGTAAATACTATTGACGAAAGTAAATACTATTGACGAAGGTAAATACTATTGACGAAGGTAAATACTATTGATGAAGGTAATTACTATTCACAAAGGTAATTACTATCGATGAAGAAACTCTTAGATGATGACATATACGGCCCCCATAAAATAATCAAACTTACCACAAACGCCTCATAATGCACTTCTTTATATACATCAAGGATCGAATAAATATTACCACAAATCATTTTATTTTTAATCAACACATATTTAATTTTTCAATAATTATTAATCATTTATAACTTGTCGCCTCAATTAATAATATAACATATTATACGATGATAATCTGTGACAATAATTGAATCAATAATATAAGAGATATGATGCAAGAATTATCAGAGCAATAATTGAGTATAGCTAAGTGACTTCTCACGTAAAGCATCAATAATCAATACCGTGTACTACTACGCAACCACGCCAGACATCGCATTTTTTACCACCGGGTAGTTCAACAGCTTTTAATTGGTAAACACCTCCCGTTATTTTTATAGAAAGATAATTTTGTCGCTTTCTAACTACGACAATACTACTTCCGTTAGGGGGTCCACTTAATGATTGAGCCGTCAGTATTTAATATTCCCCGATAAAAAGAATATTCCCACCAAACGAATATTTTATAACAACTTGCTTACTTTGCAAAATTTATAAATATTACCCACAACTATAACATTATATCAAATTTATTCCATAATATTCAAAAATAATATTTATAGAAAATTCATCTTTATTTATAAAAGTCGGGGTCTTACACTCCACGTATATATCCACTAGGACCATAACGCCCTTATTGTATTGATCTCACGATGGTGCTCCTCTACTTGCACATTCGTCACTGGGGAGGAATGCACCTCTACGCTGGAGGATGTCTATACCATCTACGAGTAAGAATTTTTCCCTGTAGCAGGGTCACGCCTTTGGTGAGATGATCGCAAGAAATATTTTTAAATCAAGCCTTGATTCCAGCTTTACAACACTTCGTGGGACTTGATGTTTTGCAAGCTTCGAAAACGAAAGTCCTGGGAGAGGAACCTCAGGGAGCAAACCCTAGAGGAGGGCGAGCCCTGAGAGGAGCTCTTCAAGGATATCTTGGTATCTCCTAACTCTCCTTGGACATGTCTCCTTTTCATACTAGGTTGGATCTTTTTATTTCCAATCATCATGTTGTTGCAGACTGCTCTAAGTCACTTCATGTCTCCATGAGAATGACTTACTTTATGTAGAGCTTTAAGAGCTTCAAGATGCCATAGATAAATTGAAGCCCAAGCTTTTGGGAAATTTAGTCAGCTGCTCAAGACTTTGAAGGCTCGATAGCCTCCCATACGAAGGCTCAGGGCACCACCATTGTCGACTTGGAGGCTTTAGTTATTCCCCTCTCTTCAGTTCGACAGGTCATGGCTTCTAGATCATGACTTTCGTAGTTTTTTCTATTTTCTGTATCAGAAAATTCATGTACATATATTTCATGCAAACTAACACTTGAATCCATACTCTTTTTTTTTTAATAAATCAGAAGAAATACTCAAGTATAAGTGAAAGTTTGACAAATTTATTGATAATCAAGTTGCTTTTAACGAAAAGCATAACGTTTCATATAATAAATCTTGCTTTTGTCGAAGAAAGCATAACGTTCACCACTTTTAGAAATAAATTGCAACTTTCTTGCTTTTGTCGAATAAAGCATAGCGTTCGCCACTTTTAAAGATAAAGTGTAACTTTCGGGGTTGAGGGCTTATACTCAGGTGCCTTAATCACTTTTGAAGTTGAAAGTGTAACTTCTGAGGGCTGTTAGTCAGGTGCCTCGATTACTTTTGAAGGTGAAAGTATAACTTACGAGGACTTATAGTCAGGTGCCTCATTCACTTTTGATGATAAAGTGTAACACTCGGGTGTCTCGTCACTTGGGTCGTCCAATTTTTTGGCAAATGCAGTCTACGAGGACTTGAAATCGGGTGCCTCGTCACTTGGGTCGTCCAATTTCTTGGCAAGTGCAGTCTACGAGGACTTGACCACCATTTAGAGTGGACCACCATCTTGGGTGGATTTTTTATTTTTTTTAATTCGTCAATTCTTGTGCCTCCTCCTTGGTCATCCAATTACTTGGCAAGGATATTCCCGAGGACTTAAACCACCATTTTGGTGGACCACCATCTTAGGTGGATTTTAATTCATCTGTAGTTCGTAGTTCTTTCGATGGTAGAGCCGATGTTTGGGTTCTTGACTTAGGGATCGCACTATGGGTGATAGTGTTGCACATTTCTTCTCTAGTTCAATCTCCCTACGCCAAACTTTCTCATGGTATATCCTCCGCAGACCGTAATGATCCATAGTGGAGTGCTCGCGTATTGGTGGTATACACAGAAATCTGGTCTTCTTTTCATCTCTTCCGTCACAACCAACTGGGGCCTTGGATGTAAGACCCTAACTTATTATTAATGAAATTTAATTTTCTCTATTTATTATTTTGAAATAGTAAGGTTTGATTTGATTAATGTGGATAGTTATGGGTAAAATACGCAAATATTTCAAAATAAGCAAGTGGTTATAAAATATTCATTGTTGGTCGGGAGTATTCGTTTGGTCGTGGAATATTCTTGTCGTTTCGGGAATATTCGTATAACTAGCAGTGCGATCTTTTGTGGGCCCCATAACTGAGCGATTGGATGAAGAAAACGACAAATATAAGTTGTTTAAAAATAACGGCGTAGTTATTCTGAATTAATCTTGTTAAAATACTCTGTGGTTAAAACACAAGAAATACACTCAGTATTGCACCAATTATTGATTCTTACGTGAGAAGGCATTACTCAATAATGGTTACGATAATTCTTTATTCGATATTTTATTTTATTGATTTAATAATTGTTGCGTTGATATTTTATATTGTCGTTGTTTCAATAATTGTCATTACACAAGATTTTTCATTATCGGCTAATAATTCATATTATCTGAATAATATTATTAGATAACATTATTGGCAATGTCTAGAAAGTTCTGTCTAAGGAGAGATTTGGTCACCTAATTGCGCGCCAGTAAGGAGAAATTCTTATTGGAAAGCCCTCTTTCTTGGGAACTGCCTGGTTGTCAATATTGTGATTCTGTAATATTATTTGTGAATAATTAATTATTGATTCATATGATGAGGAAAATATTGATTTTATGTGGATATAGATGGAGAAAATTTTTAATGTGACAATTGTTGAAAATTGAAATTTTATTTTTTTCTGATAAAATAATTATTTAAATATATTATTATATTTTAATAATATAATAATGATGATGTTTTTACGATGAATGTGGGATATATAAATATATGTGGAGGAGGAGTATTTTTGTTACCAAAAATATTTAAAGCATGTTTATATGTGTCAATTGGACCCCATTTCTTGACCGAATTTGATTATAACTTTGTAAAATCGCCTGCGTTTGTGGATTTCGGTCAATTTACATTTGGAATTTGGAAAAACTTTCTTACAGAAAGTTGTAGAGAATTGAATTTCCTATAAAAAGTCGTGAAGTTTTGAATTTTCCGACAAAAGGGCTATTTATTGTGAATTATTGAAGTTCAAGCTCAAAATAATTGATTTTTGGAAGTTTAAAATAATTTAAATAACAAAAACGTTTTTTTTGCAAGTCTTGTGAGGTGGGCTGTTTGGTGGTGAGGTTTTGAAGCAAAATAAGTGTGCGTTGGAATAAAAATTATATATATTAATATTTTATTAAATTATCTCTTTTTGTGTTCTAAGCATTTTCCTATAAATAGGGTCTTTAGGTTAGAATTGAAAATCACACGAAAACTCAAATTTTCTCTCTATATATTATCGGCGTATTCTTGTGAGTATTTTGAGTATATTTTGAGTATTGCTATACTGGTGCAAATTCAAGTCATAGCTTTATATCCTGTTTTTTAATTTAAAATCTTGATCTTTCGAGGTAAGGGATATTTTTTTTTTAATGATATTATTTCTTCAATATCATTATCTTTGAAATATTGATCCGAAATTTTATCAAATTTGGAACTTTTGGTGTCTGAGTTTCTTATTCACTGTCTGACTATTCACGATATCTGATCTTATTCACGAATCTGGACTATTCATCGAAAAATGAAAAATTTTCTTTTCGTCCAAAATATCTATTCTGGATACTAGCTTTGATTGTATCCATGTTTTGATCATTCTTGAATTTTACACCACTATGATTATTTTTGAGGTATTTTGGACATGGATAAAACAAAGTACGAATCCTTAATCCTTAATCCTTGTCATTTTGTTTCACTGGATTCGTTTCTTTAAAAATATTTTTCATCATCATCGATCTTAAATGATGATATTATTGAATATCTTTGGCACCGTAGTGCAAAGATGAATGATTTCGATGAATATCTTTGGCCGTAGTGCAAAAGATGAGCAGTGTTTAGATGAACATGACCCGGTGATGAATATCTTTGGCTCGTAGTATGAAAGAGATGAATATTTGATTCCAGATGTATATTGATTGATGTTCTGAGGATAAAAGATAGACGATGAACTTTTAAATTCATACATAGAAGATAGTAGTTTGCATTCTCTACTTAACTCTTCTAATGAATTATTATTTCATTATGAATATTGATTTAAAACTTGTTGTCTATTGTATTCTATTAGATTTTTTCCTGTTGAAGACTAATGATAATTTGTTGTATATTATCTTAGTCATAATATTCTTTACTTGGGCTAGTTGAGCTCACCCTTTTCCTTTTTGTTCCATTTTTCTTCTTAGGAGGCGAGAATATAAGCGAAAGTACGAGTCTGGGTATGGAATGAAGGTTCTAGAGAGATTTGTTTAGTAGTCCTCACCATTTTGTAAAATAATGTATCAATAAATGTGATGAGGATTTATTTGAGTATAGATATTGTCTGAAGATAATATTTGTATTCAAACTCACAGCTTCTTGTTGTAATAATAAAGTTGTAGTTGTTTACATGCCATACATGTATTGACAACTCGAATGGGTGATGTATACCTATTTTGGGGGCATCACGGTTGGTATCGAGCTTAGGGATATGATCTCCGGCGGAGATCGGGGAATAAAACTAGGAGGGAGAGACAAGTAAATCCTTCATTAGTAGTGTGTCCTACATAAGCTTATTTGTTAGTTGGTCAAGATATAGGGATATTATGTGATATATTGATTTCCTTAATTAACCCTTGTTTTATGGCAAGATTTGAGAATGTCGATGAGAATATTAACAATGGAAATGAGGCCGTGGAGACGCATGTACTCACTAATCGAGGAGAACGTTCAACAGTGGCAATGTTCCTCCATGAACAACACCATTGAAAGCGAGATGATGAGCGTGGGGATGTTTCGGAGAACTTCCCGGCCTACCCCGAACGTGAAGTTGAATTCTTTATTGATCTTGAACTGATACAAAGCCCATTTCTAAAACCCCATATCGAATGGCTCTATTGAACTTCGAGGAGTTAAAGGTCCAACTACTGAGTTGTTGGACATCCGGTTTCATTAGTCCCTGGTACATCTCCTTGGGGTGCTCTGTTTTATTCGTAAAGAAGAAAGACGGGAGTATCGCGACTTTGTATTGACTATCGGAATTGAACCATGTCACCATCAAGAATAGGTATCCTCTACCTCGTATTGATGACCTGTTTGACCCGATTCTGAGAGCACAATTCTTTTCAAAGATCGATCTTTGTTCGGATATCATCACCAAGATTAGAATCGAGGATATTCCAAAGATCGCCTTCGAACTTCGATGCATGCATTATGAATTCTTAGTCGTGACTTTGGATTGACTAATGCTCCTGCGACTTTCATGGATATGATGAACCGAGTATTCAAGAATATTTGGATCATTCGTTGTTGTTTTATTGATGACATCCTCATATATTCCAAAAGTCGTGAAGATTGTAAGACCCTAAATTTTTTAAATAAAAAGGAATTTCCTTTATTTATAGTAAGGGTGGATTTGATTAATGTGGTTAGTTATGGGTAAAATGCGCAAATATTTTAAATAAGCAAGTGGTGATAAAATATTCATTATTGTCGGGAATATTCGTTTGGTCGTGGAATATTAAATCTTTTTGGGAATATTAAATGCGACGCCAGATCTTTTGTGGGCCCCATAACAAAAAAGCGATTGGATGAAGAAAAGCGACAAATATAAGTTGTTTATAAATAACTTGCGTAGTTATTCTACCGTTATCTTGTTGGAATACCCGGTGGTTAAAACACACTAATATCGCCGTTGTTGAACAAGAAGATACCACCGGTATTGCACCAATTATTGATTCTTACGTGAGAAGGCACTACTCAATAATTGTTACGATAATTACTTATTCGATATTTTATTGATTTAATAATTGCTACGTTGATATTTTATATTGTTGTTGTTTCAATAATTGTCATTACACAAGATTTTCATTATCGAAGCAATAATTCATATTATCTAAATAATATTATTAGATAACATTATTGGCAATGTCTAGAAAGTTACTGGCTCAAGGAGAGGTTTGGTCACCTAATTAATTGCCTTTTAGTAAGAAGAAATTCTTATTGAAAGCCCCTCTTTCCAGAAGCCCACCTCGTTGTCAATATTGTGATTACGTAATATTATTTGTGAATAATTAATTATTGATTCATATGATGAGGAAAATATTAATTTTATGTGGATATAGATGGAGAAAAATTTTAAAATGTCAATTGTTGAAAATTAATATTTTATCTTTTTACGATAAAATAATTCATTTAAATATATTATTTTAATAATATATTAACGGTGATATTTTTTACAATGAATGTGGGATATATGAGTATATGAGGAGGAAGAGTATTTTTGTTGCATTAAATGATTAACACATGTTTTGTGTGTCGGTGGACCCCATTTCTTGTTGAAATTTGATTATAAACATAAAATCGATCGTTTGTGGATTTCGGTCAATTTCTGTTTGGAATTTGGAAACACTTTCTTCTGCAAAGTTGTAGAGAATTGAATTTCCTATAAAACTCGCTAGATTCGAATTTTCAGATGAAAGGGCTATTTATTATGTGGCGCCCCAAAATTAGGTATACATCACACCCATCTTGGGTGCGCCACTTACATAGTGCGAAATTTAAATACAACTTATTAACATAAGCATAGTGTACAATCTGACATAAAGCGTGAGTTTAAATACAAATATAAATCTACTAGATATTATACAAACTCGAACAAAAAGTCCTCATTACAATTATTATCACACTATTTCACGAGAATAGTGAGGACTACTAATCTTATCTTGGGACCATCACTCGTTTCCCAGACTAAATCCCGGCTATATTCTCATTTCACGAAGAGAAACGGTGAAAGAAAGGGTGAGCTCAACTAGCCCGATGAAATATTATGACTAAGATAATGCGAAATAAATTATCAATAGTCTTGAACAATATTAAAGCGATAAAATACAATAGACAACCGGTTTAAGCTGCGGTGAATATCTGATCCATTAAAAGAGTCAGTAGAAAATAAAATCTACTATCTTTTATGATTTTAAAAGGTTTTCATCAACATTATAAATGAGACTCGACTTTAATAAATAATCCACATCATCGAATCACCCACACTTTTCTGGCCGAGGATATTCTTTAAGTATCGCGATCCACAATTATTCACACTTTTCTGGGCGAGAATAGTTGTGTATTCATTAATAATCATGATCATACCAACAAGCATCCATCGATACACTCTACGGCCCTTTGAGATTTTTAATCACATCATTTGTAACATTACGGTCGTGATTACGGCAAGAATAATCCACAGTCATAATCATACCAAGTCCATCCATGCTCTACGGGCCACGAGATGACTTTAAAAAAAATATAAACATGAGGATGATGACAATGATATAAGAATTGATAAAACAAGTTCAAAATTATTTTATCCGGGAATTATTAACGTCAAATTGTCGACGTGATCTTTGCTTTGTAGAGTAAAATTCAAGAATGATCGGAAGAATATTTCCATGAAAAGATCTTTGGATGAAGCGCTTGAATATCGGATATTCTACTAATTTCATGGAGTATAGAAGTCAAAGTTTTAACTTATTTGGGTATAATAAAGAATGGAATAACAAAAGAAATCACCGTGCATGCGGTGCTTGGCATGAGGCGAGTTATTCAACGAGAATAATAATAACGGAACGGTCGGTGAAAATTCACAAAGCGGGATGTTCCAACGAGAATAATAAAGATGGAACCGGATCCGATTGTAAAACACACGAGATAGGATATTCAGCGGAATGATAAAAAGGCGGAACCCGGTCGGTGTAAAACACAGACAGGCGGGATGTTCAGCGGAATAATAATAAAAAGCGGAACCGGTCGGTGTAAAACACCTACGACGAGGATGTTCAGCGAATAATAGAAGAATGTCACCAAGTATAGGGTAAATGGCGTATCTGAGTTATTCAGCGAATAATAAGCGATGGAATAACATAAGGATTTCACCAAGTATAGGGTATCTGGCGTATCTGAGGTTATGTATAGGGTATGCCACTTTTTTACGAGTTATTCAATGAATAATAATAGTGAATGGAATAACGAAGTTCTCTTGAAGAAGAAAGAATAACACCCTTCTAGTAAAAAGCTGAATATAGAAGTAATGAAGTAGCGAAATACTCTTCTTCTTTCTATAACTTTCTCTCTATAGCTTCTCTACATAATTTCTCTCTCTAGAGTTTGATGAATTAAATAAGAAAATAATGAAGGAATGAGCTTATTTATAGGAAAATGGAATGCATAGTAACTAATCCATGAGCGGTCAGATTGATTTACTTTAATTGAGGCGGTCCATATTTAAAAGAAAAATCTTTTAAATAAAATATAATATATTCTATTTATATAAAAACATTTTACTATACAAACAACATATGCAAAACACTTATCTGAAACATACAACCTTATCGTAATAAAATATAATATATTTTATTTATAAAATAACTTTAATAAAGTATTACATTTTATATAAAAAGATGTTTACATTTTTATTACGTTAATAATCTGAATAAAACAAAAGCGTCGTTATCATTATAATAATTCATATTATTAATCGTGATAATGGAATCAAACTAAGTGACTTCTCACATAAGCATCGATAATCAATCTGGTAATGTCTTCTTATGCGACCACATTATTCTTTGTACTTTTACTACTGAGTAGTTCAGCGATATCAGCGGTAAAACTTCCGTAGTTATTTCATAAAATATTTTTGTTTTTTCTCGATCAAATGATAATTACATTTGTGGGGTCCACCAATGATTGGTAGTTATGCGAATATTCCTGCTAAATAGAATATTCCCAGAGCCAATCGAATATAATATAACCAACTTGTATACTTTGCAAAATTTATAAATATTACCTGACTATAACATTATATCAAATTATTCCATAATATTCAAAATAATATTTATAGAAAATTCATCTTTATTTATAAAAAGCTGGGGTCTTACAACCTCCCTTAACATGAAATTTAAGCCCTCGAAATTAGAATGCGTACACGGTATGTCGAAGAGGTAAGGATACCTTGATTTCATTTGATTCTAACTCCCAGTCATTTCCTCGACATCGTGGTTCCTCCACAAAACTTTGACTTGAGGTATAACCTTGGGCGTAGAATATGTTCCTTCTTATCAAAATTTGAGCAGGAACCTCTTCATCGTCGTCAAATCTTCCATTATTTAAATCGGTTCTAACTTCGATAATATGGTTCGGGTCTTTCACATATTTACGTAACATGGATATGTGAAAAGCGTTATGAACACGAGACATATTTGGCGGTAAAAGCGAGTCTATAGGCCCACAGTTCCTACTCGATCGAGGATTAAAATGGGCCAGATGAATCGAGGATTAAGTTTCCTCTCTTTCCAAATCTTGTAACTCCTTTCCATGGAAGCGACTTTTAACAACACATGATCTCTATATTGAATTCCACGTCCTTTCGATGAAGATCGGCATAACTCTTTTATCGATTTTGTGAGGTTTTTATCGTTGTCGGATCGTTTGAATCTTTTAAAGTAGTCATACGTACCAACTCGGGTCCCAACAACGTTGCTTCACCCACCTCGTCCCGCATCTTTGAAGCGACACTTTCTTCCATCTGGCGCTTGAATGGAGCCATGCGATACTTGCTTGATAAGCTGTTGTTGTAGGAAAACTCCACGATGGTAAAAACTTGTCCCACTCCTTGAAATCAAGAACCGAGTCTTAATAGATCTTGAAGTTTGAATAGTCCTCTCCATTGTCCGTCCGTCGCGAGGATGATATCTTAAAAAATAAATCGTGAAATCCGTGCCCATAGCTTTTTGCAAACTAACCCAAAATCTTGAAGTGAATCTTGGGTCTCGATCGAAAACTATGGATCTTAAGCATACCATGCGATCTTACAATCTCGTTTATGTACATCTGACAAGGCGTTCAAGTGTATAAGTTTCTCGTGTCGGTAAAAATGAAGCGGACTTGGTCGATCTATCAACAATGACCCAAATCGCATCAATGCCTTGAGAAACCTTAGGAAGGCCGTGCTTGAAATCCATGGTAATGTGCTCCCACTTCCATTACGGAATTTCAAGTGGTTCTGATGGACCTTTTGGTACTTGATGCTCCGCTTTAACTTCGTTGACAAGTTAGACACCTTGAGATAAGCAGTATTATCTCTCTCTTCGTATTGCTCCACCAAAATGTATGGCGAATATCGTGATACATTTGGTACTCCCGATGGATTGCAAATGGTGTGTTGTGCGCCTCCATCATGATATTATACTTTAAATCGGGGTCGTTAGGAACACAAAGTGCAGAGTTGACTCGAAGTATTCCTTCTTCATCGATTCTTGCTTGGCGTAGCACCTCTTTTGCACTTTCTTTTTCATACGCATCGGCTCCAGTGCAGTAGCTTGGCGACTTTAACTTTATCGATTAAAGTCGGTTCTACTTTCGTATATTTGCTATCATCACATGCGTCCACAGGTCTTTAACTCTATCTCCATCCTTTGCAAGTCACAAAATGGGCCTTTGTGTTGACAATAATAGCACTTTTCGTGCTTGCATCACGATCTTACTACTCGATGCATCGGCTACCACGTTAAGCTTTTCGGGGATGGTATTGGATGGTATGATCATAATCTTTCAGCAGATTCAAGCCCAGCGTCGTTTATCGCGTGTTGAGTTCCTTTTGAGTGAAGAAATATTTGAGGCTTTTATGATCGTAAAGATCTCCACTTTCTCCCCATCTGAGTAATGCCTCCAAATTTTAAGTCTGAAGACAATTTGCCAACTCCGGATCATGAGTAGGATAATTCCTCTCATATTCTTTGAGTTGTCGCGAGGCATAAACTATAACTTTTCCATGTTGCATAAGAACACATCCCACCCTTTGCTCGAAGCATCACTTGTAGATGACAAATCCTCAAGGAGGCAAATGGTATTGTCGAGCAGTCTTTGAAATAAGTCTCTTCTTGAGTTCTTGAAAACTCTTCTCACATTCTTAAGCTCAATAGAACTTTGTATCTTTTAGTCGGTTTGAGTCGATGGAGTAGCGATTAGAAAATCCTTCCACGAATCTCAGATAATAACCAATTTAAAGCAGAAAAGCTACGTACTTGATCAGCGATTTAGGTTGTTCCCGACTTTGAATAGCTTGATCTTTCTTGGGTCAGCGGATATTCCATGACTTGATACCACGTGCCCAAGGAATGCTACTTCTTGACGAACTTCGCATTTCTTCAACTTGGCATAAAGCTTATATTCACGAAGCTTTTGGAGTGTCGACCTCAAGTGTTGCTCATGATCTTCACGGCTTTTGGAATAAATAAGGATGTCATCAATAAAGGCGACCACAAAGTGATCTAAATATTCCTTGAATACTCGGTTCATCATATCCATGAAGGCGGCGGGGCATTAGTCGATCGAAGGACATGACTAGGAATTCATAATGCCGTCTGGGGAGTTACGGCCGTCTTTGGAATGTCGGTGGTTCTAATCTTCAATTGGTGATATCCGGACGAAGATCGATCTTTGAAAAGAATTTGGCTCCTTACTGGTGGTCAAACGGGTCATCAATCGTGGCAATGGATACCTATTTTTGATGGTGACATGATTGACTCCAGATAATCAATACAAAATCGCATACTCCCATCTTTCTTCTTCACGAATAGAGCAGGGAGCACCCCGAGGAGAAGTACTAGGGCGAATAAAGCCCGATGTCTAACAATTCCTGCGGTTGGGTCTTTAACTCCACGAAGTTCAATAGGAGCCATTCGATATGGGGCTTTGGAAATAGGTTTTGTACCGGTTCAAGTCGATACAAAATTCAATTTCACGCTCTGGGGTAGGGCGGGAAGTTCTTGAGGGAATCGTCGGAAATTTATTAACAATAGAAATATCGCTCAAAAGCGGCGTATTTTTGTTTAAATCGTGACATGAGCTAAGAAAGCTTGACATCCATTTTTCAATAAGCGAATAGCTTTATGGCTTGAGATGGCCGTGATTGATTTTAATGGTTTGGTCGTTTGAATTAGCATAATAGGTTGATTAGGAATATGAAAGCTAACAACCTTACGAAAACAATCAATTTTTTTGCATGATAAGTAGTTAACGAATCAATCCACAGAATCACGTCAAATGCAAGTATTTTTAATGAAATAAGATCGACGGGTAATGTGAAGTCTGCATTTGAACCAAACAAGACTTATAAGCGATGGATGTAATGAAGGTTTCTCCCAGCGGAGTTTCCACGAGATAAGTCAAAGTCTAATTTCTCGAGTCAAATTTAATCGATGGCGCAAGTAGGAGAAATAAAAGAATGGGTAGAAACAGGTATCAAATAAAGTGTAGACTTCATTAGAGTTTATGATAAAACTTACGTGATGACCTCATTCGGGTTCCTTGCTCTCTGGGAGGTCACAACAAACGCTTCTCCCTTGCACTTCTGGGTTTTGACTTTTACGGGATGACCTTTGGTGCCTCCATCCTAGTTAATTTGTCTTGATGGCAATAAAATCGAGCTAAGTGACCTTCTCTTCCACAATTATAACATGCTTTGGGCGGCATGGCACGATTCGGATGATGTGTCCCTCTTCTCGCATTTGAAGCATATGATAGGTGGTCTTTCTCCTTCCTTAACAACGGGTCTTTGGTCTTGGCGTCTTTCCATCATTGTTGAATCTCCGTTTCTTGAAATGTCCATTCTTATTGTTTTGGCCACGATTACCACCGAAGTGGTTACCATATCTCGCTTTGTTGATTCCCTCACGCTTGTTGTCACCGCTTGATGACTACTCTCATTTGGTATTATAACTTTCTTAAATTTTGCTCTCTTTTAGTTACGTTGACTCGTTATCGCGCTCCACTAAGCGAGCCCTATTTACAACATCTGAATACAAACACGGTTTATGAGAAATAAGATGTTGGCGTATCTCGACTTGAACCTCTTAAAAACATTAGCGCCATTCTCTCTTCATTATCCACCAGTGGGGCCTTGACCGTGATAACTCATAAATTTTGCCTCGTATTGCGACACGGTCGTATTGTTTTGTTCGAACTTGATAAACTCCACCTCCTTCATGTGGCGAATACTTTCGGGAAAGTATTTGTCGTTGAAACGACTCTGGAACTTCTCCCAAGATATCTTGATCTGACGAGTTGAGTCGTTTCTGGAATTCCACCGATGTCTGCCTCTCCGCGCATGACATAAAAGCGTGAAAGGAACCTTTTGCTCCTCGGAGCATCCCAGACATCAAATATCTTGGTAATGCTTTATCCATGCTTCCGAAGAAGTGGTTTTGGCTCTCCCTTAAACTCGGTGGTCCCGGCTCCTTGAATTGTTTAGCGGTGACCTTGAGAGTTTCGTGTTTCCACCTACGTTTTGGGACGGAGTCGCTCTCTCTTTTCTTTGTTGCATAAATTACATAAAGCCTCTGAACATTTGATCATTCATCATTTGGTCGGTGTTGTTGTTGTTTGCGTGAGGATTATCGCCTTCACGATGCATTATCACGATTATTGATATGTGGTGAATCAGCGATCGCTTTGTGCTCCATTCTTATTCTCAACATTCTCGGATGTCATTTTGAGATCTTGCCACAAAACAAAAAATTAATTGACATTTAACAATTATCTTTATATTACGTGAGCCAATAAAATAGCACAAAAACTTAGGTAGGTCATACTAGCGAAGGTATTCCCGTCTCTCCCCTCTAGTACTTTTCTCACATCTTAGCGAGGATCATATCCCTTAGCTTTGATACTGTTGTGGCGCCCCAAAATTAGGTATACATCACCCATCTTGGGTAGCCACTTACGTGATCGAGAAATTTAAATCTGACTTATTAACATAAGCATAGTATGCAATATGACATAAGCGTGAGTTTAAATACAAATATAAATCTACTAGATATTATCTGACTCAAACAAAAAAGTCCTCATTACAATTATTATCACACTATTTCACGAGAATAGTGAGGGACTACTAATCTTATCTTGAGGACCATCACTTTCGTTTCCCAGGCTAAGTCCCGGCTATATTCTCATTTCACAAGAAGAAACGGTGAAAGAAAGGGTGAGCTCAACTAGCCCGATGAAATAAATATTATGACTAAGATAATGCGAAATAAATTATCAATAGTCTTGAACAATGTTAAAGCGATAAAATACAATAGACAACCGGTTTAAGCTGCGGTGAATATCTGATCCATTAAAAAGTCAGTAGAAAATAAAATCTACTATCTTTTATGATTTTAAAGGTTTTCATCAACATTATAGGTGAGACTCGACTTTAATAAATAATCCACATCATCGAATCACCCACACTTTTTGACGAGGATATTCTTTAGTATCACGATCCACAATTATTCACCTTTACGGGCGAGAATAGTTGTGTATTCATTAATGGTCATGATCATACCAACAAGCATCCATCGATGCACTCTGACCCTTTGAGGATTTTTAATCCACATCATTTGTAACATTACGGTCGTGATTACGAATAATCCACAGTCGTAATCATACCAAGTCCATCCATACTCTACGAACCACGAGATGACTTTAAAAAAAATATAAACATGAGGATGATGACAATGATATAAGAATTCATAAAACAAGTTCAAAATTATTTTATCCGAGAATTATTAACGTCAATTGTCGACGTGATCTTTGCTTTGTAGAGTAAAATTCAAGAATGATCGGAAGAATATTTCCATGAAAAGATCTTTGGATGAAACATGAATATCGAGGATATTCTACTAATTTCATGGAGTATAGAAGTCAAAGTTTTAACTTATTTGGGTATAATAAAGAATGGAATAACAAAAGAAATCACCGTGCATGCGGTGCTTGCGCATAGAGCGAGTTATTCAGCGGAAATAATAATAACGGAACCGGTCGGGGTGAAATTCACAAGCAAGCGGGATGTTCAACGAGAATAATAAAGATGGAACCCGGATCCGGTGTAAAACACACGATAGGATATTCAGCGAGAATGATAAAAAAAAGCGGAACCGGTCGGTGTAAAACACACAGACGGGATGTTCAGCGAGAATAATAATAAAGAGCGGGAACCGGTCCGGTGTAAAACACACGAGACGGGATGTTCAATGAATAATAAAAGAATGTCACCAAGTATAGGGTAAAATAGAAGAATGCGTATCGAGTTATTCAAATGATAATAAATAAGCGATGGAATAACATAAGGATTTCACCAGTATAGGGTATCTGGCGTATCGAGGTTATGTATAGGGTATGCCACTTTTACAAGGTTATTCAATGAATAATAGTGAATGGAATAACGAAGTTCTCTTCGAAGAAAGAATAACACCCTTACTGTAAAAAAGAAATGAATATAGAAGTAGTGAAGTAGCGAGAATACTCTCTTCTTCTTTCTATAACTTTCTCTCTATAAACTTCTCTATAATTTCTCTCTCTAGAGTTTGATGAATTAAATGAAAATAATGAAGGAATGAGCTTATTTATAGGAAAATGGAATGCGTAGTAACTAATCCATGAGCGGTCCAGATTGATTTACTTTAATCGGCGGTCCATATTTAAAGAAAAATCTTTTAAATAAAATATAATATATTCTATTTATATAAAAACATTTTACTTATCAAACTATGCAAACACTATGCAAAACACTTTATCTGAAAACACTATATGCGTAATAAAATATAATATATTTTATTTATAAAATAACTTTAATAAAGTATTACATTTTATATAAAAGATGTTTACATTTTATTACGTTAATAATCTGAATAAAACAAAAAGCGTCATTATCGCTTATAATAATTCATATTATTAATAATGATAATGGAATCAAACTAAGTGACTTCTCACATAAGCATCGATAAATCGATCTGGTAATGCTTCTTGTCTGCGACCACACGTATTCTTGTACTTTTTACTCACTGAGTAGTTCAACGATGTCAGCAACGGTAAAACTTCCGTAGTTATTTCAATAAAATATTTTTGTCTTTTCTCAATCCAAATGATAATTACATTGTGGGGTCCACCATGATTGAGTAGTTATGCGAATATTCCTGCTAAAAGCCAATATTCCCAGGCCAATCGAATATAATATAACCACTTGTATACTTTGCAAAATTTATAAATATTACCCACACTATAACATTATATCAAATTATTCCATAATATTCAAAAATAATATTTATAGAAAATTCATCTTTATTTATAAAAAGCGGGGTCTCTTGTGAGTATACTTTGAGTGTTGATATATATTCTGAGTTCAAGTCATAGCCTATATCCTGTTTCAACTAAGAAATCTTGTCTTTCGAGGTAAGGGATGTTATTTTCTTCTCGAATGATATTATTTCTTCAATATCATTATCTTTGAAATATTGGTTGGAACTTTTTATCAAATTTGGAACTTTTTCATATCGGGGTTACTTATTCATGAGTTCTTATTCACGAGTTCTTATTCATGAGTTCTTATTCACGAATTCTATTCACGAGTACTATTAAGCTAAGCGTGAAGATGTTTTTGTGGAATTTCTATCTTTTGGTGTCTTGAGTTACTATTCACGTATACGACCTTTATTCACGAATCTGACCTTTATTCAATTAAAAAATAAAAATTTTTCTTTTAAATCTAAAATATCTATTACGGATACTAGCTTTGATTGTATCCATGTTTTGATCATTCTTGAATTTTACACCACTATGATTATTTTTGAGGTATTTTTGACGTGGATAAAACAAAGTACGAATCCTTAATCCTTAATCCTTGTCATTTTGTTTCAATTTGGATTCGTTTCTTTAAAATATTTTTCATCATCCTTAGTCTTAAATGATGATATTATGGAATATCTTTGGCTGTAGTGCAAAGATGAATGATTTCTGAAGAATATCTTTGGCGCGTAGTGCAAAGATGAGCAGTGTTTAGATGAACATGACCCGGTGATGAATATCTTTGGCTGTAGTGCAAAGATGAATATTTGATTCGGATGTATGTTGATTGATGTTACGAGGATAAAAGATAGACGATGAACTTTTAAATTCATACATAGAAGATAGTAGTTGCATTCTCTACTTAACTCTTCTAATGAATTATTATTTCAATGCGAATATTGGTCTAAAAACTTGTTGTCTATTGTATTCTATTAGTTTTTTTCCTGTTGAAGACTAATGATAATTTGTTGTATATTATCTTAGTCATAATATTCTTTACTTGGGCTAGTTGAGCTCACCCTTTTCCTTTTTGTTCCATTTTTCTTCTCGGGAGGCGAGAATGTAAAGTCTTAGTCGGGTATGGAATGAAGGTTCTAGAGAGAGTTGTTTAGTAGTCCTCACCATTTTTGTAAAATAATGTATCAATAATTATGATGGGGATTTATTTGCGTGTGGATATTGTCTAGATGGCAATATCTCGCATTTAAATTCACGATTTATATGTTGTAATAATAAAGTTGTAGTTATTTACGTACCATGTATTTGGCGACTCGAGAATGGGTTGGATGGAATGGACCTATTTTGGGGCGTCACAGTTGGTATCGAGCTTAGGGATATGATCTCTGGCGGAGATCGGGGAATAGAACTAGGAGGGAGAGCAGAGTAAATCCTTATTTAGTGTGTGTCCTACCTAAGCTTATTTGTTAGTTGGTCGATATATAGGGATATTATGTGATATTTTGATTTCCTTAATTAACCCTTATTTTATGACGATGATTTGAGAATGTCGAATGAGAATATTAACAATGGAGTAAATGAGGCCAGTGGAGATGCCTGTCTTTACCAGCGAGGAGAACGTCTGAGTCGGTGACAATGTACCTCCTGTGAACAACACCACCGGCGAGATGATGAGCGAGGGATGTTTAGAAGCTTTTTGCGATTCATGGAAAATCGGATGAGGGAGACTTCGTGTTCAAAATACGAGGAGGAAATGATAGCAATTCACGGGTGGTCACGACCAAACAATTTAAAGAGTTGGGACCACCGAGTGCAGGGGAAGCGGATCCGATTAAAGGCGGAGACGTGGGTCAAACAAATTACCAAGATATTCGATGTCTTGGGATGCACGGAAACGAAAAAGTTCCATTCGCTACTTTTATGTTCCGTGTGGCGGCGATTCTTCGTGGTGGGAATCGTGAGGCGTACCCATCCAATTGCACTCAAAGCATGTCATGGGAGACATTTGAAATGCAGTTCAATGACAAGTACTTCCACGAAAGTATTAAATCGTATATGAAGGAAGTGGAGTTTATTAGGCGGGAGCGAGAATAACATGGCGGTGTCCCAATCTGAGGAAGTTCTCGAGTTATCGAGTTTGCACCTCATTTGGTGGAGAATGAGGAGCGTTATGGCGCGGATGTTTACGAGAGGTTTGAAACCCGACATACGTCGATATCTCATTTCTCATAAATTTTCTCTCTATTAGGATGTTGTCAGCGGGGCTCGATTGTTATAAGCGAGATAACGAGTACATTCAACCGAGGGACCATAACCGAGGATCATCACCAAGATAGAAGTCATCGAATAACGATAACCAAATGAGAAAGAAGAATACTGAGACAAAGGCGGTAACCACTCGGTGGTAATCGTGGCCATGAAAATAGAAGCGAGTCGGGAGGAGATTTTAAAAGAGGAGATTCAACAACGACCATGTGAAGACGTCAACGCCAAGAAACTAGTTCCAAGGGAGGAGAAAGACCACCGGTCAGATATTACAAATCACGCGAAAGAGGGACATATCATTGAAACCGCCTGACAACAGTTTAAGGTATGCTATAATTGTGGAAAGGAAGGACATATCGCTCGGGATTATGCGGTATAGAAAGCCTAGTTCAAAGGACGGTGATTCAAAAGATTATCCCGAAAAATCAAAGTCAACGATTCTGGAAGAGCGTTTGTCGTGGCCAGTCAAAATCGAGGAACCCGAACGAAGTTAGCACGGGTTAGTTAATTATAAATTCTTGCGAAGTTTATACCTTACTAGAATCTTCGGTTCTACCCATTCTTTTATCTCTCTTGCTTGCGCTCAACGTTTGAACTTGACTACGGAGAAATTAGACTTTGACCTATTTATGGAGAATACGTTAGGAGAAACTTTCATTACATCTGTTGTTTAGAAATCTTGTTTGATTCAGGTTGGCACTATCACATTACCTGTTAACCTTATTTTTATAGAGATATTTGCTTTTGATGTGATTTTAAGGTTAACTACTCATCATGCCAAAATTGATTGCTTTCAGTAATGTTGTTAGTTTTCATATTCCTAAGCAACTTTGTTATTCAATTCGTAATCAAACCATTGAAGTCAAACATTTTCATATCAAGCCATGAAGTCATTCGTTTATTACGGATGTCAAGTTTTCTTAGTCCATGTTATGGATTTGAATAAAGACACGTCAGATTTGAATAATATTCTTGTTGTTATTGATTTTTCTGGCGTATTTTCTGAAGAATTTCTTGAAACTTACTCCCAAAACTGATATTAAATTTTGTATTGACTTTGAACCCTAGACAAAACTCATTTCTAAAATCTCATATCGAAAGGCTCTATTGAACTTCGAGGAGTTAAAATTCAACTATAAATTTGGTACACGAGCCTTTATCTTGTGACTTCCTTTGTGGAATTCACCTGCCGAGACTCTCTCGTAGGGGGCGCCATATTCGTGCGATAGTAAAGCGATAGGTGTCATTGTGACGTCTTATCCAAGATTGGGATATGAGTCACGATTGAGAACAACCTAAGTCGATAATCGAAATACGTAGCTTTCTATGCTTAATTGGTTATTATCGAGATTCGTGGAAAGATTTTCTCAAATCGCTACTCCATTAACTCAAATTTGACTCGTAGAGATACAAAATTGAATGGAGCAAAGAATGTGGGAAGAGCTTGAAGAACTCAAGAGGAGACTCATTTCAAAGACATGTTACGACCACGCCATCCCGGAAAAGCGAACGTGGTAGGCGACGTGTTGAGTAGAAGATCGTATACAAGTCGAGTACGATATTGTCAAAGACTCATTTCGTATAATTTACAAATAATAGAGATGGAGATGAAACCTCTAGTTACCCACGTGATGATATACTGAGTATAATCGACTTTAATCGATAAAGTTAAAGTCGCTCAAGCTACACACACCAAGTCTTGATGAATTTGAAGAAGAAGGAGGTGCAAGAAGTTGTTATTTCAAAAGCGAGAGAATCGGTGAGGTGAGGAAAGCTCAAACCTTCGATTTATTAATCCATTTAAAATTCTCGATCGAATAGGAACTGTGGCCTATAGACTCGTTTTACCGCCAAGTATGACGCGTGTTCATAACGTTTTTCACGTATCGATGTTACGTAAATATGTGACGACTCGAACCACGTCATTGAGTTTAGAACCGAGGACGAGATAGTAGAAGACTTAACGTACGAGGAGGTGCTTGTCAAGATCTTGGATGAAATATGTCCTATGTGTCTTAGAGGTTATACCACAAGTTAAAGTTTTGTGGAGAAACCATGCAATTGAGGAAACGACACGAGAGTTGGAAACGGAAATGAAAGCGAGGTATTCTCATCTTTTGAAACACCAGTATCGTCGTCGATTTCGAGGACGAAATTTCATAAGGAGGGAGGTTGTAAGACCCTCAAATTTTTTTAAATAAAAGGAATTTCCTTTATTTATAGTAAGGGTGAATTTGATTAATGTGGTTAGTTATGGGTAAAATCATGAATATTTTAAATAAGCAAGTGGTGATAAAATATTCATTATTGTCGGGAATATTCGTTTGGTCGTGGAATATTCGTCTTTGTCGGGAATATTAAATGCAATGGCCAGCAGTCTTTTGTGGGCCCCATAACAAAAAGCGATTGGATGAAGAAAACGACAAATATAAGTTGTTTATAAATAACTTGGCGTGGTTATTCTGATTAATCTTGTTGGAATACCCGTGGTTAAAACACACTAATCTGGCGTTGTTGAGCAAGTAGCACGGTATTGCACCAATTATTGATTCTTACGTGAAGAAGGCTTTACTCAATAATTGTTACGATAATTCTTGTTCGAGATTTTATTGATTTAATAATTGCTACGTTGATATTTTATATTGTTTGTTGTTTGATAATTGCAATTACACAAGATTTTTCATTATCGAAGATAAATTCATATTATCCTAATAATATTATTAGATAACATTATTGGCAATGTCTAGAAAGTTACATCTAAGGAGAGGTTTGGTCACCTAATTGCGGCGCCAAGTAAGAAGAAATTCTTATTGGAAAGCCCTCTTTCTCAGGGAGCTGCACAGTTGTCGATATTGTGATTACTGTAATATTATTTGTGAATAATTAATTATTGATTCATATGATGAGGAAAATATTGATTTTATGTGGATATAGATGGAGAAAAATTTTAAAATGACAATTGTTGAAAATTAATATTTTATCTTTTTCTGATAAAATAATTCATTTAAATATATTATTTTAATAATATATTAATGGTGATATTTTTACAATGAATGTGGGATATATGAGTATATGAGGAGGAAGAGTATTTTTGTTGCATTAAATGATTAACACATGTTTTGTGTGTCGGTGGACCCCATTTCTTGACTGAAATTTGATTATAGCTTGTAAAATCGCCCGTTTGTGGATTTCGGTCAATTTCTGTTTGGAATTTGGAAAAACTTTCTTCTTCAAAGTTGTAGAGAATTGAATTTCCTATAAAAACTCGCGACATTCGAATTTCCTGATGAAAGGGATATTTATTATGAATTATTGAAGTTCCAAAGCTCCGAAATAATTGATTTTTGGAAGTTTTAATTATTTATATCAACAAAAACGTTTTTGGTGAGTTTGTGAACCTTATTCAACATGTGTGGCTGGTGTTTTTGACCAAAAGATGGGCTAAGGAATTTTGTTTATAAATAATATTATTATATTCAATTTTCTACTTTGGTGTTCTAAGCATTTTCCTATAAATAGGGAGCTTTGGTTAGAATTGAAAATCATACCAGAAACTGAAGTTTTCTCTCTATTTCTCTCTCGATATGTTGAGCGTATTCTCGTGAGTATACTTTGAGTGTTGATATACGGTGCAAGTTCAAGTCATAGCTTATATCCTGTTGTTTCAACTAGAAGTCTTTGTCTTTTCGAGGTAAGGGATGTTATTTTCTTCTCAATGATATTATTTCTTCAATATCATTATCTTTGAAATATTAGTTGGAACTTTTTATCAAATTTGGAACTTTTTCATGCTTTGGGAGTTCTTATTCATGAGTTCTTATTCACGAAGTTACTATTCACGATTACTATTCACGAGTACTATTCACGGCGTGAAGATGTTTTTTGTGGAATTTCTATCTTTTGGTGTCGAGTTACTATTCACGATACTCGGACTATTCACGTATCTGACACTATTCACGAATCGGCAAGACTATTCATCCTTAAAAATGAAAATTTTTCTTTTAATTCTAAAATATCTATTCGGATACTAGCTTTGATTGTATCCATGTTTTGATCATTCTTGAATTTTACACCACTATGATTATTTTTGAGGTATTTTTGGACGTGGATAAAACAAAAGTACTGAATCCTTAATCCTTAATCCTTGTCATTTTGTTTCACCGGATTCGTTTTTTTAAAATATTTTTCATCATCCTTAGTCTTAAATGATGATATTATGGAATATCTTTGGCTCAGAAAAGTAGTCAAAGATGAATGATTTCTGAAGAATATCTTTGGTCCGTAGTAGTCAAAGATGAGCAGTGTTTAGATGAACATGACCAATCGATGAATATCTTTGGCTGTAGTGCAAAAAAGATGAATATTTGATTCCGGATGTATGTTGATTGATGTTACGAGGGATAAAAGATGAGCGATTTAACTTTTAAATTCATACATAGAAGATAGTAGTTGCATTCTCTACTTAACTCTTCTAATGAATTATTATTTCCGTTGCGAATATTGGTTTAAAAACTTGTTGTCTATTGTATTATATTAGTTTTTTTCCCTGTTAAAGACTAATGATAATTTGTTGTATATTATCTTAGTCATAATATTCTTTCTTGGGCTAGTTAGGCTCACCCTTTTCCTTTTTGTTCCATTTTTCTTCTCGGGAGGCGAGAATGTAGCGAGTCTTAGTGGGGTATGGAATGAAGGTTCTAGAGAGTTGTTTAGTAGTCCTCACCATTTTGTAAAATAATGTATCAATAATTATGATGGGGATTTATTTGCGTGTGGATATTGTCAGATGGCAATATCGTATTTAAATTCACGATTTATATGTTGTAATAATAAAGTTGTAGTTATTTCTGTACCATGTATTTGGCGACTCAGAATGGGTTGGATGGAATGGACCTATTTTGGGGGCGTCACAAAGATCATGAGTACCATTTGAAGCTGGTACTCCAAATGCTTCGTGAAAACAAACTATATGTGTGAGACCCCAGATTTTATCAATAAAGATTTAAATTTTGTCGAAATAATTTTTAATATTATGGTGTGAATTTGAGATAATATTATAGTTGTGGGTAGTATTTATAAATTTTGCAAAGTATGCAGTGGTTATATTATATTCGATTGGTGGGGAATGTTAGGTTTAGCGAGGAATATTCGTCTAACAACTCAATCATTGGTGGACCCACAATGTAATTATTGTCGGATTGAGAAAACGACAAAAATATTTTATTGAAATAACGGCGGAAGTTTTACCGTTGATCTTTGTTGAACTACTCTCAGTAGTAAAAGTACGATGTCGTGTGGTTGCATAGTAGTACACTGCGGTATTGATTATTGATGCTTATGTGAGAAGTCACTCGGTTTGATTCCATTATTGTCGATTAATAATATGAATTATTATAGTGATAATGACGCTTTTGTTTTATTCAGATTATTAACGTAATAAAAAATGCGAAACATCTTTTATATAAAATAGAATACTTTATTAAAGTTATTACATAAATAGAATATATTATATTTTATTATGCATAATGTTGCGTAGTGTTTTTTGCATAGTATTTTGCATAGTGTTGCATAGTGTTTGCATAGTAAAATGTTTTTATATAAATAGAATATATTATATTTTATTTAAAAGATTTTGCTTTAAATATGGAATAGTCGATTAAAGTAAATCAATCGGACCGTTTCATGGATTAATTACTATGCATTCTTTTTCCTATAAATGAAGCTCATTCCTTCATTATTTTCTTACGAATTCAATGAAACTCTAGAGAGAAAATTATAGAGAGAAGCTATAGAGAAAATCTATAGAGAGAAAGAAGAAGAGTATTACGGTACTTCACTACTTTGATATCCAAAGTGTCTTTTACTGTAAGGGATATTATTTGTTGTACTGTAGGTGGGTGTTATTCTTTCTTATTCATGAAGAGAACTTCATTATTCCATTCATTATTATTACATTGGAATAACTTTTGTAAAAGTGGCATACCCTATACATATAACTTTGTATATGCTGTGCGTACCCTATACTTGGTGAAATCCTTATATTATTCCATTCTTATTTATTACATTGGAATAACTTTTGTATCACATGGAATCCCCTATACTTGGTGATCTTCTTACATTATTCCATTCTTTATTATTCATTAGAATATCACATGCGTGTGTTTTACACCTGACTGGTTCCATTGTTTATTATTCCGCATTTATTATTACATTTGGAATATCCTCATGCATGTGTTTTACACCTTACTGGTTCCATTGTTTATTATTATTCAACATTTATTATTACATTGGATCATCTTGTTTGGTGTGAATTTCACGACACGGTTCCGTTATTATTATTATTACATTGGAATAACTTTTATCTATGCAAAAGTACCGCATGCGTGGTGATTTCTTTGTTATTCCATTCTTTATTATACCAGGTTGGTTAAAACTTTGACTTCTATACTCCATGAAATTAGTAGAATATTCTTGATATTTGCATTTCATCCAAAGATCTTTTCATGGAAATATTCTTCTTGATCATTCTTGAATTTTACTCTACAAAAACAAGTATCTTGTTGACAATTTGGGCGTTAATAAATTCTGGATAAAATAATTCTTGAACTTGTTTTATTGAATTATTATGTCATTGTCATCATCCTCATGTTATAATATGTTATCTTTGGGCTTACGTGCATATGATGAACTTAGTATGATTATGACCGAGGATCATTCGGTATAATCATGGGCTTGTTATAAATGATGTGATAAAAGTCCTCGGTGGCACATGTAATGCGTGATGGATAGTTTTTGGTATGATTATGACCGGGGGTGATTCGGTATAGTCAATGACCATTGATAATTTGATGAAAATCCTTGGCCCGTAGTACATGGATAATTAGATATTGTGGTTTATTCATTAAATCCGAGTCTTAGTGATAAAATTTTATGAAAACCTTTTAAAACCTAAAAGATAGTAGACTTTATTTTCTACTTGACTCTTTTAATGGATTGCATATTCCGCTTCAGTTAAATTGGTTGTCTATTGTATTTTATCGGTTTAACATTTGTTGATTGAAGGCTAATGATAATTTATTACGCATTATCTTAGTCATAATATTTCTTCTTGGGCTAGTTGAGCTCACCCATTCTTTCTTTCCGTTTCTCTTGAAAATGAGAATATAGGCGGAGACGAGTCAGGGAATGGAGTAATGGTCCTGAGGATAGCATTAGTAGTCCTCACTATTCTGTGAAATAGTGTGATAATAATTGTAATGAGAACTCCTTGAGTATGGATATTGTCTAAATGATAATATTTTTATTAGAACTCTCAGTTTATGTTATGTCGTATTGTACACGACAGTTATATTAGTAAGTTGTATTTGAATTTATGTTCCATGTAAGTGGCGACCCAAGATGGGGTATACCTAATTTTGGGGGCGTCACAATTGTTATATCGAGCTTAGGGATATGATCCCAGGCCGAGATGTGAGATAAGAACTAGGAGGGAGAGCGGGGAATTCCTTCGCTAGTATGACCTACCTAAATTTATTTGGTATTTAATTGGTCACGGAGTATAGGGATAATATGTGTTATGTTAATTAACCCTTTTTTGTGGCGATGTTTGAGAATGACATCCGAAAATGCCGAGATAAGCAATGAAGCACATGAGAGTATTGATTCACTTTCAAACAAAAGGTAACGACCAACAACACGATAATAATCATCTCGGTGGCAACGGCTATCGAACAATGATAACCATCGTGGGGAAATTATCATGCTAAGAATGGTAACCACTTGATTGGTAATCATGGCAAAGATAATAGAAGTGGAAATTGCAAGAAGAGAAGGTCATTTAGCTCAATTTTGTTGTGCACCAAAGTCAAGTCTAGCTGGGATGGTGGCACCAAAGGGTGGATATGGACAAAACAAAGTCGTTGGTTTTAGGAAGTGCATTTTTCATGACTTCTCAAAAAGCGAGTAAACCGAACAAAGTTAGCACGGGTTAGTTAATTATAAATTGCGAAGTCTATACCTTATAAGATACCGGTTCTACACCTTATTTTATCTCTCTTGCTTGCGTTCAACGTTTAAATTTGACTCCGGAGAAGTTAGACTTTGACTTATTGGTTAAAACTTCGTTAGTAGGAGCCCTTCGTTATCGCTTTATTTTTAAATCTTGTTTGATTCAAATAAACACTTTCACGATCTTATCTCTTTGAAAATACTTGCCTTTGAGGTAATTTTGAAAACGATTGATTAACTACTCATTATTCTTTTGTAAGGTTGTTAGCTTTCATATTCCTAACCAACCTTTATATCTGAATTCAAAGTAACCAAACCCTAAAGTTAATCAACATTATTATATCGAGCCATAAGTAAAGAGCCCCGATCCTTTCGTTGTTGACTTCCTTGTGTGGAATGCACCGCCGACTTTCTCAGAGGCGATGTCGTGATGAAGATGGCAAGTTGATAGGTATCATTGTGAGGTCTTATCCGGGTTAAGGGATAAAGTCACAATTGATATTAATGTGACGTACTATCCAAGTCTTGGATGAGAGTAACAGATTTTGAATTATATTTCTATCATTAATAAATTTCTTGGCGTATTCTTGAAGACTTCCTAGCCTACCTAGAGAACGTGAAATAGAATTTTGTATTGACCCAAAGATAAAAACCCATTTCTTAAACCCTCAAATATTTCTTCAACTAAAAGGATCATTTACGAGGATTATGATGAAAGTCATAATAAAAGCATTGGACTAATGAAAATCATGGGTATATAAAGTATTAGTAAGTGTTATGATGAGTTATGTTGGTTATTATGTGAAAACATGAAAGTTTCTTAGAAATCACAAAGAGTTGAAAATCAGATTTTGGTGAAAAACGTAACATGAAATTCAATTGACCATATCTCCTATTATATTTTGAATTTTTGAGTGTGGTCAAGTCCTAGAGTTAGATCTATGAGTTACCTAACTAATCCAAGTGGAATTACTGGAAAAGGTGTTGTAGATTTTTGTGTGGACTGATTTTAGCAAAGGAGTGCACAGCTGCAAAAACCAAAAAAACTGCTGCCATGATTTTAGAGGGGCTGTTTCGGCCACTTAAATTATGAGAAAAATTCTGGCCTTTTGGGACATGAAGGTACATGGTATAAAGTACCTCCTGTCCAAAAAGGAGCTCATTCTGACTTAAAATGAGCAAGTTATGACTATTTCAATATTTAGGTTTTTCCGAAATGAAAAATTATAACCCGAGTTCTATAACTCAGATGACCATGAAATTTAAACTGGAAGCTCAAGTTAACATGTGTAAGGTCCTGCCAAGATTTGGGAATTTTGGAGTTAAACTTGAGGTAGCTAATTTCTTAAGGAATTAATTAGAAATTGATTTTTGAAAAATAGTAAATGAATTTTAAAATTCCGAGAAAAATATATTTTCATTATGGGATTATATTATGCTAAATCCCAGAAAAGAAATATTTTTGGGACTGATTTGATATTTTCATGAAAATAGTTTAATTACTGAACATATGAGTTAAATATGTTATGTAAAGTAACAAAGTTGAAAATAGGATTTTATGGCTAGAGAATCCTATATAGAGTATATGCATATTTTTTTGATGAGAGATTTGATAATTGGTGATGATATCTTATGAGTATGGCATTTTGAATGATTAAATGCATTATATGGTAAAAGCGTAAACAATTGAAATAAATTGTTTATAAATTTAAGAAGTGATTAAAATATTGTTATAATATTAATGATATTAGATTATGAGATTATTAAGTGATTGATAACGATAACATGGGGATATTCTTGAATCTGGATAAATTATATTATAAATGTTTAATATTTATCCTATATCTTATTTAATTGATTCTTTATATCATTGACATGATCCTCATTCTTATATTATGTTGAAAGTCATCTGCATGGCTCACGTGATGTAGATGGACTTGGTATGATTATGACGAGGGATTGTTCGGTATAATCATGGCCGTAATTGAAAACACGATTATCTTTGTACGTGGTGCATGGATAATTGTGGTCGTGATACTAATGAATACACAATTATCTTTGGCACGTAGTGCATGGATAATTTGTGGTCGTGATACTAATGAATACACGATTATCTTTGGCACGTAGTGCATGGATAATTTGTGGTCGTTAGACGCCCCCAAAATAGGTATACACAACACCCATTCTCGAGTCGCCAAATACATAGGTACGAAACAACTACAACTTTATTATCACAACAATAAAAAGCTGTGAGTTTAAATACAAATATTATCTTCTAGACAATATTTATACTCAAATAAATCCTCATCACATTTATTGATACATTATTTTACAATAATGGTGAGGACTACTAAACAACTCTCTCTAGAACCTTCATTCCATACCCCGACTAAGTACTTTCGCTACATTCTCGCCTCCCGAGAAGAAAAATGGAACAACAAGGAAAAGGGTGAGCTCAACTAGCCCAAGAAAGAATGTTATGACTAAGATAATATACAACAAATTATCGTTAGTCTCCAACAGGAAAAATCGATAGAATACAATAGACAACAAGTTTCGGATCAATATTCGCAGCGAAATAATAATTCATAGAAGAGTTACGTAGAGAATGAAATCTACTATAATCTATGAATTTAACGGTCCATCATCAATATTTTATCCTCAGTAACATCAATCAATATTCATCTCAAATCAAATATTCATCTTTTGCACTACGGGCCAAAGATATTCATCAATCGATCATGTTCATCTCAACACTGCTCATCTTTGCACTACAGTGCCAAAGATATTCTTCGTAAATCATTCATCTTTTGCACTACAGGCCAAAGATATTCAATAATATCATCATTTAAGACCGAGGATGATGAAAATATTTTAAAGAACGAATCCAAAGAAACAAAATGACAAGGATTAAGGATTAAGGATTCGTACTTTGTTTTATCCATGTCCAACAATACCTCAAAAATAATCATAGTGGTGTAAAATTCAAGAATGATCAAAACATGGATACAATCAAAGCTAGTATCCGAATAGATATTTTAGACGAAAAAGAAAAATTTTCATTTTTCGGTGAATAGTCTTAAATATTCGTGAATAGTCTTAGATATCGTGAATAGTCTTAGATATCGTGAATAAGTAACTCAACACCCAAAGATAGAAATTTCATAAAAAAACATCTTCACGCTTTTATAATAGTACTGTGAATAGTAATAGAACTCGTGAATAGTAACTCATGAATAGTAACTCGTGAATAGTAACTCATGAATAGTAACCCCGACATGAAAAAAAGTTCCAAATTTGATAAAAAGTACCAACCAATATTTCAAAGATAATGATATTGAAGAATTAATATCATTTGAGAAGAAAATAACATCCCTTACCTCAAAGAATCAAGATTTTTAAGGAAAGGTTCAAGTGATCTTTGAATGAAACTTGTCTTTGAACAAAGAACTCTCAAAGTATCTAAATACTCACAAAATACGCTCAATAATATAGAGAGAGAAAGAGAGAAAACTTTGTTTCTGGTGTGATTTTCAATTCTAACTTAGCCCTCTATTTATAGGAAAATGTTAGCCTACCAAGCGGACTTGACCACCTACGATGATGGCTTTACCTGCTACTATTGCCACCCACCACATTTGAAATAAAATTCAGCACATTTCTTCACCAACCACAAGTGGGACCCATTCAATTCTAGAATTTTCCACCAAAATTAATTATAACCCTAATTTCCGAATCCGACACCTCTTAAAATTCACAACAAATCATTCGTGCATTTTTAACGGTTCAAAATTTGTGGACATATACTCAACTTATGTATGTATAACATACCCAAAATTACCACAATCCAACGGTTTGGATTAAAAATTATAACCCCATGATATATCTCAAAACCCCGATTTGATTTTTAACACCTCCAATCCGATAAAATACTGATAAAACACCTCAACATTAATTCCTTCATTAATAACCACATAAATAAATCCATCATTTATATCCACATAAAATAAATATTTCTTTATCATATGAATCAATAATTAATTATTCACAAATAATATTACGTAATCACAATTATGATAACCAGCCGCTTCAGAGAAGAGGGGCTTTCAATAAGGATCTCTCCTTCTCAAGCGCGGCAATTAGGTGACCAAACCTCTCCTTAGATGTAACTTTCTAGACATTGCCAATAATGTTATCTAATAATATTATTCAAATAATATGAATTATTGATCCGATAATGGAAATATCGTGCGGTGACAATTATCGAACAACAATAATATAAAATATCAACGCAGAGAATTATTGAATCAATAAAATATTGAGCGAAGAACTCATGTGAAAATTATTGAGTAGTGCCATCTTACGTCATTCAATCAATAATTCAACAATACTTGTAATACTGCAGTGTCTTTCTTTAACCACCACGCCATTCATCGTATTTTAACCAATGGGTATTCAAATGATCTTAACTTGTAACAACTACGCCGTTATTTATAACCACCCAAACTTTGTCGTTTTCCTCATCCAATCGCTTTCATGGGGCCCACACATGGTCATACTGGTCGCATTTAATATTCCCCGACGATCTGAATATTCCACGACCAAACGAATATTCCCTCGACGCATCTGAATATTCCACGACCAAAACGAATATTCCCACAAAATGAATATTTTATAACCACTTTACTTATTTTGAAATATTTGCGTATTTAACCCTTAACTATCCACATTAATCAAATCAACCCTTACTATTTCAAAATAATAAATAAAGGAAATTCCTTTTATTTAAAAAATTTCGGGGTCTTACAACTCCCTCCTTATGAAATTTCGTCCTCGAAATTGACGTCGTCGACTGGTGTGTTTCAAAAGGTGAGGATACCTCGCTTTCATTTCCGTTTCCAATTCCCAAGTCATTTCCTCTATAGCATGATTCCTCCACAAAACTTTAACTTGTGGTATGACCTTTCTTGGCGTAGGGACATGCTCCTTCCTATCCAAGATCTTGACAGTACCTCCTCATACGTTAAGTCTTCATTATCTCGTCCGGTTCTAACTCTATAACGTGGTTCGGGTCTTTCACATATTTACTGATACGATATGTGAAACACATTATGAACACGAGACATACTTGGAGGTAACGTCTCTATAGGCTACATTTCCTACTTTCGGTCAAGAATTTGAAATGGACCAATAAATCGTGGATTGAGCTTTCCTCTCTTCCCAAATCTTGTAACTCCCTTCCATGGAGCAACTCGCAACAATACATGATCCCCTACATTAAATTCCACATCCTTTCGATGAAGATCCGCATAACTCTTTTGTCGATCTTGTGCTGCTTTGTATCGTTATCGTTATTCGAATCATTAGTCATAATGCGACTAACTTTCGGGTCCCAACAATGTTGCTTCCCCACCTCATCCCAACATATTGGAGAACGACATTTTGTCCATATAATGCTTGAATGGAACCATGCCTATATTTGTTTAATAACTATTGTTGTATGAGAATTCCACCAATGGCAAGTACTTATCCCAACTTCCTTTGAAATCTAGGACACAGAGTTTTAATATATCTTCAAGAGTTTGAGTAGTCCTTTCTGATTGCCCATCCGTTTGAGGATGGTATGCCAAACTGAATCGTAAATTCGTGCCCATAGCTTTCAACCCAAAATCATGAAGTGAATCTTGGGTCACTATCCGAAACTATGGATACAGGCATGCCATGCAACCTCACAATCTCATTTACGTACATACTAGCAAGACGTTGCTCAAGGAAAAAGTCTCCGTGACGGCAAGAAATGAAAGCGATTTGGTTAATCTATCAACAATAACCCAAATAGCATTGATGCCTTGAGAAACCATAGGAAGACCCGTAATGAAATCTATGGTAATGTGTTCCCACTTCCATTCCGAATCTCAAGTGGTTGCAACGGACCCTTAGGTACTAGATGCTCTTACTTTTACGTTAAGTAAGTTAAACACATCGAGATAAACTTTGCAATCTCTCTCTTCATATTGTTCCACCAAAATGTATATGACGAAGATCACGATACATTTTAGTACTTCCGAGATGGATTGCAAATGGCGTATTATGTGCCTCCATCATAATCTTGTACTTCAAATCGTAGTCGTTAGGAACACAAAGTCTAGAGTGGACTCAAGTATTCCTTCTTCATCAATTCTCGCCCTAATAGCTCCTTCAGTACTTTCTTCTTCATACGCATCAACTCCGCCTGGGTGGTGGCTTGGCTTTTAACTTTATCGATTAAAGTCGATTATACTCAGATATCATCACGTGGGTACCTAGAGTTTTCATCTCCATCTCTATTATTTGTAAATTATACTGAAATTAGTCTTTGACAATATCGTACTCAGATTTGTATACGATCTTCTACTCAACACGTCGCCTACCACGTTAAACTTTTCCGAGATGGCATGGTCGAACATGTCTTTGAAATGAGTCTCCTCTTGAGTTCTTGAAGCTCTTCCCACATTCCTTGCTCCATTCGAATTTTGTATCTCTACGAGTCACGTTAATGGAATAGCGATTCGAGAATATCCTTCAACGAATCTCCGATAATAACCAACTAAGCTTTCAAAGCTACGTATTTCGATTCTTGACTTAGGTTGCTCTCAATTGTGACTCATATCCCAATCTTGGATAAAGACGTCACAATGACACCTATCGATTTCTTATCGCATCGAATATGGCGTCCCTACGAGAGAGAGTGCGGCTTGGTGAATTCCACAAAGGAAGTCACAAGATAAAGGCTCAGTACCAAATTTATAATTGAATTTTTAACTCACGAAGTTCAATAGAGCCATTCGATATGAGATTTTAGAAATGAGTTTTGTCTGGGGTTCAAATTCGATACAAAATTTAATATCGAACTTTGGGAGTAAGCGAAGAAATTCTTCAGAAATACATCGGGAAAAATCAATAACAATGAAATATTATTCAAATCGGCGTGTCTTTATTCAAATCCATAACATGGACTAAGAAAACTTGACATCCGTAATAAACGAATGACTTCATGGCTTGATATGAAAATGTTTGATTACAATGGTTTGATTGCTTGAATTGAATAACGGTTTGCTTAGGAATATGAAAACTAACAACCTTACAAAAGCAATCAATTTGGCGTGATGAGTAGTTAACCTTAAAATCACATCAAAAGCAAATATCTACTATAGAAATAAGGTTAACGGTAATGTGATAGTGCCAACTGAATCAAACAAGATTTCTAAACAACGGATGTAATGAAAGTTTCTCTAACGGATTCTCCATAAATAGGTCAAAGTCTAATTTCTCCGTGAATCGAGTTCAAACGTTGGCGCATGAAGCAGAAGAGATAAAGAATGGGTAGAACCCGAGATCTAGTAAGGTATAAACTTCGCAAGAATTTATAATTAACTAACCCGATGCTAACTTCGTTCGGGTTCTCGCATTTTGATAGAAGTCCACGACAAACGCTTCTTCCGGAATCGTTGACTTTGACTTTTACGGGACATCCTTTTGAGTCACCATTCCGTTGGACTGGTTTCGATATCGTCTGATCTCGGCGATATGTCCTTCTTTTCCACAATTATAGCATACCTTAAAGCTGCTGTGCGGTTTGGGTGCGATATCCCTCTTTCCGCATTTGTAACATCTGACCGGTGGTCGTTCTCCTCCCTTAAAACTAGTTCTTCTTTGCCGACGCGTCTTCAAATGGTCGTTGTTGAATCTCCTTTTTAAAATCTCCTCCCAACTCGCTTCTTACTATTTTCATGGCGACGATTACCACGGAGTGAGTTCTTACCGCCTTTGTCCGTATTCTTTTTTCTCCACTTGGTTATCGTTATTACGATGATTACTATCTTCTAGTATGATCCTCGGTTATGGTCCCTCGGTTGAACGTGACTCGTTATCTCGCTCTAACAATCGAGCCTGTTGACAACATCTGAATAGAGAAAAATTTATGAGAAATGAGATCTTTGGCGTATGTCGGGTTTCAAACCTCTCGAAACATCCGCGTCATCGTCCCTCATTCTCCACCAAATGAGGTGCAAACTGGATAACTCCGCGAACTTCGCCTCGTCTTTGGGACACCGCCATGTTATTACTGCTCCATTCTAATAAACTCCACTTCCTTCATATAGATGAATACTTTCCGGAAAGTACTTGTCATTGAACTGCTTTCAAACGTCTCCCATGACATCTTTGAGTCTGCGGTGGATGGAGTACGCTTCACTGATTCCCACCGATGTCTGCGCTTCGCCACGGAACATAAAGGTGGCGAATGGAACCTTCTGTTCTCCGTGCATCCCAAGACATCGAATATCTTGGTAATTTGCTTGACCCATGTTTCCGCCATGATCGGATCGGGCTTTCCCTTAAATTACGTGGTCCCAACTCTTTGAACTTCTTGGGCCGTGACCACCGTGAATCGCTATCATCTCCTCCTCAGATTTTGAACACGAGTCTCCTCGTGCGATTTTGCATGAACTGCAAAAAGCTTCTAAACATCCCCTCGTTCCTCATCTACTTTCGGTGGTGTTGTTCACGGGAGGTACATTGTCGACTGTTACGCTTCTCCTCGTTGGCAATCTGAGCATCTCCACGGTCTCATTTACTCCACTTTAATATTCTCATTCGACATTCTCAAATCGCCATAAAATAAGGGTTAATTAAGGAAATCAACAAATCACATAATACCCCTATATTATGACCAACCAACAAATAAGCTTAGGTAGGACACACTAGTTAAGGATTTACTCGTCTCTCCCCTCCTAGTTCTATTCCCCGATCTCCGCCAGAGATCATATCCCTAAGCTCGATACCAACCGTGGCGCCCCCAAAATAGGTATACACACACCCATTCGAGTCGCCAAATACATGGTACGCGAAACAACTACAACTTTATTATCACAACAATAAAGCGTGAGTTTAAATACAAATATTATCTTCTAGACAATATTTATACTCAAATAAATCCTCATCACATTTATTGATACATTATTTTACAATAATGGTGAGGACTACTAAACAACTCTCTCTAGAACCTTCATTCCATACCCCACTAGTACTCGCTACATTCTCGCCTCCCGAGAAGAAAAATGGAACAACAAGGAAAAGGGTGAGCTCAAACTAGCCCAATAAAAGAATGTTATGACTAAGATAATATACAACAAATTATCGTTAGTCTCCAACGAGGAAAAAATCGATAGAATACAATGAGATGACAAGTTTCGGATCAATATTCGCAGCGGAAATAATAATTCATAGAAGAGTTACGTAGAGAATGAAATCTACTATAATCTATGAATTTAACAATCCATCATCAATATTTTATCCACTGTAACATCAATCAATATTCATCTCAAATCAAATATTCATCTTTGCACTCACAGGCCAAAGATATTCATCAATCGATCATGTTCATCTCAACACTGCTCATCTTTGCACTACTGTGCCAAAGATATTATTCTTCGAAATCATTCATCTTTGCTACAGGCCAAAAGATATTCCATAATATCATCATTTAAGACTAAGGATGATGAAAATATTTTAAAGAAACGAATCCGATTGAAACAAAATGACAAGGATTAAGGATTAAGGATTAGTACTTTGTTTTATCCATGTCCAACAATACCTCAAAATAATCATAGTGGTGTAAAATTCAAGAATGATCAAAACATGGATACTGATCAAAGCTAGTATCCGAATAGATATTTTAGACGAAAAAAAAAAATTTTCATTTTTAGGTGAATAATCTTGCGGTGATATTCGTGAATAGTCTCAGTATATCGTGAATAGTCTTAGTATCGTGAATAAGTAACTCAAGCACCCAAAGATAGAAATTCCATAAAAAAAACATCTTCACGCTTTATGAATAGTACTTTCGTGAATAGTAACTCGTGAATAGTAACTCATGAATAGTAACTCATGAATAGTAACTCAATGAATAAACCCCAGCATGAAAAAGTTCCAAATTTGATAAAAAGTACCAACCAATATTTGAAAGTAATGATATTGAAGAATTAATATCATTTGAGAAGAAAATAACATCCACTTACCTCAAAGAATCGATGCTTGGAAGGAAAGGTCGGAAGTGATCTTGAATGAAACTTGTCTTTGACAATGAACTCTCAAAGTATCTAAATACTCACAAAATACGCTCAATAATATAGAGAGAAAGAGAAAACTTTGTTTACGGTGTGATTTTCAATTCTAACTTAGCCCTCTATTTATAGGAAAATGTTAGCCAAGAAAGCAGGACTTGACTGCTACACGATGGCTTTACTGCGCTACTATTGCCACCCACCACATTTGAAATAAAATTCAGCACATTTCTTCACCAACCACAAGTGGGACCCACTCAATTCTAGAATTTTCCACCAAAATTAATTATAACCCTAATTTAGAATCAGACACCTCTTAAAATTCACAACAAATCATTAGTGCATTTTAACGGTTCAAAATTTGTGGACATATACTCAACTTATGTATGTATAACATACCCAAAAATTACCACAATCCAACGGTCGGATTAAAAATTATAACCCCATGAATATATCTCAAAACCCCACGATTTGATTTTTAACACCTCCAATCCGATAAAATCTTGATAAAACACCTCAACATTAATTCCTTCATTAATAACCACATAAATAAATCCATCATTTATATCCACATAAAATAAATATTTCTTTATCATATGAATCAATAATTAATTATTCACAAATAATATTACGAATCACAATTATAATGACAAGGTAGTTCCGGAAAGAGGGGCTTTCGATAAGGATCTCTCCTCACTTGGGTAGCCGCAATTAGGTGACCAAACCTCTCCTTAGATGAACTTTCTAGACATTGCCAATAATGTTATCTAATAATATTATTCAAATAATATGAATTATTGATCCGATAATGGGAAATATCATGCGGTGACAATTATTGAACAACAATAATATAAAATATCAACGCAAACAATTATTGAATCAATAAAATATTGAGCGGTAACTCTTGTGAAAATTATTGAGTAGTGCCATCTTACGTATTTAATCAATAATTCAACAATCTTTATCTGCAATACCGTGTCTTCTTTGTGCAACCACGCGTATTCATCAGATTTTAACCACCGGGTATTCCAACGATCTTAATTGGTAACAACTACGCCAGTTATTTATAACCACCCAAACTTTGTGTTTTCTCATCCAATCGCTTTTCCGTTATGGGGCCCACACATGGGCTGCTTGCATTGTAATCGAATATTCCCAAGCGATCTGAATATTCCACGACCAAACGAATATTCACAGACGATCTGATATCCACGACCAAAACGAATATTCCCCGACAAAAAATGAATATTTTATAACCACTTGCTTATTTTGAAATATTTGCGTATTTAACCCTTAACTATCCACATTAATCAAATCAACCCTTACTATTTCAAAATAATAAATAAAGGAAATTCCTTTTTATTTAAAAAATTTCGAGGTCTTCTGACCTCCCTCCTTATGAAATTTAGTCCTCGAAATTGGCGACGTACTGTGTTTCAAAAGGTGAGGATACCTCGCTTTCATTTCCGTTTCCAATTCCCGGTCATTTCCTATATAGCATGATTCCTCCACAAAACTTTAACTTGTGGTATGACCTTTCTTGGCAGGGACGTGCTCCTTCCTATCCAAGATCTTGCGGTACCTCTCTCATACGTTAAGTCTTGGCTATCTCGTCCGGTTCTAACTCTATAACGTGGTTCGGGTCTTTCACATATTTACGAAGTACGAGATATGAAACACATTATGAACACGAGACATACTTGGAGGTAATGCAAGTCTATAGGCTACATTTCCTACTCGGTCAAGAATTTGAAATGGACCAATAAATCGTGGATTGAGCTTTCCTCTCTTCCCAAATCTTGTAACTCCCTTCCATGGAGCAACTCGCAACAATACATGATCCCCACATTAAATTCCACATCCTTTCGATGAAGATCCGCATAACTCTTTTATTCGATCTTGTGCCGTTTTGTATCGTTAGCCGAATCATTAGTCATACGCACTAACTTCGGGTCCCAACAATGTTGCTTCCCCACCTCATCCCAACATATTGGAGAACGACATTTTTGTCCATATAATGCTTGAATGGAACCATGCCTATATTTGTTTAATAACTATTGTTGTATGAGAATTCCACCAATGGCAAGTACTTATCCCAACTTCCTTTGAAATCTAGGACCACGAGTTTTAATATATCTTCAAGAGTTTGAGTAGTCCTTTACGATTGCCCATCCGTTTGAGGATGGTATGCCAAATCAGATATCGTAAATTAAATGCCCATAGCTTTCTAACCCAAAATCATGAAGTGAATCTTGGGTCACTATCCAAAACTATGGATACAGGGCATGCCATGCAACCTCACAATCTCATTCACGTCATACTAAAGCAAGGCGTTCAAGGAAAAAGTCTCCGTGTCGGCAAGAAATGAGCGATTTGGTTAATCTATCAACAATAACCCAAATAGCATTGATGCCTTGAGAAACCATAGGAAGACCCGTAATGAAATCTATGGTAATGTGTTCCCACTTCCATTCCGGAATCTCAAGTGGTTGCAACGGACCCTTAGGTACTAGATGCTCCGCCTTTACACGTTGGCAAGTTAAACACATCGAGATAAACTTTGCAATCTCTCTCTTCATATTGTTCCACCAAAATGTATGACAAAGATCACGATACATTTTAGTACTTCCAGGATGGATTGCAAATGGCGTATTGTGTGCCTCCATCATAATCTTGTACTTCAAATCAGAGTCGTTAGGAACACAAAGTCTAGAGTGGACTCGAAGTATTCCTTCTTCATCAATTCTCGCCCGCATGATAGCTCCTTCTTGTACTTTCTTCTTCATACGCATCAACTCCGGATTCGGTGGCTTGAAAGCGGTTTAACTTTATCGATTAAAGTCGATTATACTCAGTATATCATCACGTGGGTACCTAGAGTTTTCATCTCCATCTCTATTATTTGTAAATTATCTGAAATTAGTCTTTGTGAATATCGTACTTTCGTGCTTGTATACGATCTTCTACTCAACACGTCGGCTACCACGTTAATTTTTCCGAGGATGGCATGGTGAACATGTCTTTGAAATGAGTCTCCTCTTGAGTTCTTGAAGCTCTTCCCACATTCCTTGCTCCATTCGAATTTTGTATCTCTACGAGTCACCATGCGTTAATGGAATAGCGATTCGAGAATATCCTTCAACGAATCTCCGATAATAACCAACTAAGCCTAAAGCTACGTATTTCGATTCTTGACTTAGGTTGCTCTCAACTGTGACTCATATCCCAATCTTGGATAAACGTCACAATGACACCTATCGATTTACTTATCGCATCGAATATGACGTCCCTACAGAGAGTTCCGCTTAGGTGAATTCCACAAAGGAAGTCACAAGATAAAGGCTCGGTACCAAATTCTATAATTGAATTTTAACTCACGAAGTTCAATAGGAGCCATTCGATATGAGATTTTAGAAATGAGTTTTGTCTGGGTTCAAATTCGATACAAAATTTAATATCGAACTTTGGGAGTAAGCGAAGAAATTCTTCGAAATACATCGGGAAAAATCAATAACAACGAAATATTATTCAAATCGGCGTGTCTTTATTCAAATCCATAACATGGACTAAGAAAACTTGACATCCGTAATAAGCGAATGACTTCATGGCTTGATATGAAAATGTTTGATTACAATGGTTTGATTGCTTGAATTGAATAACGAGTTGCTTAGGAATATGAAAACTAACAACCTTACAAAAGCAATCAATTTGGCGTGATGAGTAGTTAACCTTAAAATCACATCAAAAGCAAATATCTCTATAGAAATAAGGTTAACGGTAATGTGATAGTGCCAACTGAATCAAACAAGATTTCTAAACAACGATGTAATGAAAGTTTCTCTAACGGATTCTCCATAAATAGGTCAAAGTCTAATTTCTCCGTAGTCAAGTTCAAACGTTGAGCGCAAAGCAAGAGAGATAAAAGAATGGGTAGAATCCCAGGTATCTAGTAAGGTATAAACTTCGCAAGAATTTATAATTAACTAACCCGTCTTAACTTCGTTCGGGTTCCTCGCATTTTGACCGGTCACGACAAGCGCTCTTCCGGAATCGTTGACTTTGACTTTTACGGGACATCCTTTTGAGTCACCATTCCCGTTGGATGGGTTTCGATATCGTCTGATCTCGAAGCGATATGTCCTTCTTTTCCACAATTATAGCATACCTTAAACTGTTGTGGGCGGTTTGGGTGATATGTCCCTCTTTCCGCATTTGTAACTTATCTGACCGGTGGTCGCTTCTCCTCCATAAAAACTAGTTCTTCTTGGCGCCGACGTCTTCAATGGGTCGTTGTTGAATCTCCTCTTTTAAAATCTCCTCCCAACTCGCTTCTTCTATTTTCATGACGACGATTACCACCGAGTGGTTACTGCCTTTGTCCGTATTCTTCTTTCTCCACCGGGTTATCGTTATTCGATGATTGCTATCTTGATATGATCCTGGTTATGGTCCCTCGGTTGAACGTACTTTCGTTATCTCGCTCTAACAATGAGCCTGTGCTGACAACATCCCGAATAGAGAAAAATTTATGAGAAATGAGATCTTTGGCGTATGTCGGGTTTCAAACCTCTCGAAAACATCCGCGTCATCGTCCCTCATTCTCCACCAAATGAGGTCTGCAAACTGGATAACTCATGAACTTCGCCTCGTCTTTGGGACACCGTCATGTTATTCTGCTCCAGTCTAATAAACTCCACTTCCTTCATATAGCGAATACTTTCGGGAAGTACTTGTCATTGAACTGCTTCAAACGTCTCCGATACGCCTTTGAGTGCGGTGGATGGAGTACGCTTCACGATTCCCACCAATGTCTGCCTCGCCACGGAACATAAAGGTGGCGAATGGAACCTTCTGTTCCTCCGTGCATCCCAAGACATCGAATATCTTGGTAATTTGCTTGACCCGTGTTTCCGCCATGATCGGATCGGGCTTTCCTTTAATTCGGTGGTCCCAACTCTTTGAACTTCTTGGCTGTGACCACCCGTGAATTGCTATCATCTCCTCCTGTATTTTGAACACGAGTCTCCCTCGTCTGATTTTGCATGAACTGCAAAAAGCTTCTAAACATCCCCTCGTTCCTCATCTGCTCAGTGGTGTTGTTCACAGGAGGTACATTGTCAGCCTGTTGCACGTTCTCCTCGTTGGCAAGTACAGGCATCTCCACGGTCTCATTTACTCCACTGTTAATATTCTCATTCGACATTCTCAAATACTGCCATAAAATAAGGGTTAATTAAGGAAATCAACAAATCACATAATACCCCTATATTATGACCAACCAACAAATAAGCTTAGGTAGGACACCTTAGCGAAGGATTTACTCGTCTCCCTCCTAGTTCTATTCCCCGATCTCCGCCAGAGATCATATCCCTAAGCTACGATATTAACCGTGGCGCCCCCCCAAAATAGGTATACACAACACCCATTCTGAGTCGCCAAATACATGGTACGAAACAACTACAACTTTATTATCACAACAATAAAGCTCAGAGTTTAAATACAAATATTATCTTACTGACAATATTTATACTCAAATAAATCCTCATCACATTTATTGATACATTATTTTACAATAATGGTGAGGACTACTAAACAACTCTCTCTAGAACCTTCATTCCATACCCCGTAGTACTCATTACATTCTAGCCTCTCGCCTCTGAGAAGAAAAAATGGAACAACAAGGAAAAGGGTGAGCTCAACTAGCCCGATAAAGAATGTTATGACTAAGATAATATACAACAAATTATCGTTAGTCTCCAACGAGGAAAATCGATAGAATACAATAGACAACAAGTTTCGGATCAATATTCGCAATGAAATAATAATTCATAGAAGAGTTACGTAGAGAATGAAATCTACTATAATCTATGAATTTAACGGTCCATCATCAATATTTTATCCTGTAACATCAATCAATATTCATCTCAAATCAAATATTCATCTTTTGCACTACAGGGCCAAAGATATTCATCAATCGATCATGTTCATCTCAACACACTGTTCATCTTTTGCACTCTGAGCCAAAGATATTCTTCAGAAATCATTCATCTTTGCACTACTGAGGCGAAGATATTCCATAATATCATCATTTAAGACTAAGGATGATGAAAAATATTTTAAAGAAACGAATCCGGTGAAACAAAATGACAAGGATTAAGGATTAAGGATTCGTACTTTGTTTTATCCATGTCCAACAATACCTCAAAAATAATCATAGTGGTGTAAAATTCAAGAATGATCAAAACATGGATCTGATCAAAGCTAGTATCCGAATAGATATTTTAGACGAAAAGAAAAATTTTCATTTTTCGGTGAATAGTCTTGTGATTCGTGAATAGTCAGATATCGTGAATAGTCTTGAGTATCGTGAATAAGTAACTCAAACACCCAAAGATAGAAATTCCGTAAAAAAAAAACATCTTCACGCTTTATGAATAGTACTCGTGAATAAGAACTCGTGAATAGTAACTCATGAATAGTAACTTCGTGAATAGTAACTCATGAATAATAACCCCAGACATGAAAAAGTTCCAAATTTGATAAAAAGTACCAACCAATATTTCAAAGATAATGATATTGAAGAATTAATATCATTTGAGAAAAAATAACATCCCTTACCTCAAAGAATCGATTTTTGGAAGGAAAGGTCGGGAGTGATCTTTGAATGAAACTTATCTTTGACAAAGAACTCTCAAAGTATCTAAATACTCACAAAATACGCCTCGATATATAGAGAGAGAGAAAAAACTTTGTTTACGGTGTGATTTTCAATTCTAACTTAGCCTTACTATTTATAGGAAAATGTTAGCCGTAAAGGCGGACTTGACCACTTTACTTGATGGCTTTACTTTACTACTACTATTGCCACCCACCACATTTGAAATAAAATTCAGCACATTTCTTCACCAACCACAAGTGGGACCCACTCAATTCTAGAATTTTCCACCAAAATTAATTATAACCCTAATTTCCGAATCAGACACCTCTTAAAATTCACAACAAATCATTCGTGCATTTTAACGGTTCAAAATTTGTGGACATATACTCAACTTATGTATGTATAACATACCCAAAAATTACCACAATCCAACGGTTGGATTAAAAATTATAACCCCATAATATATCTCAAAACCCGATTTGATTTTTAACACCTCCAATCCGATAAAATACTTGATAAAACACCTCAACATTAATTCCTTCATTAATAACCACATAAATAAATCCATCATTTATATCCACATAAAATAAATATTTCTTTATCATATGAATCAATAATTAATTATTCACAAATAATATTACGAAATCACAATTATAATGACCAAAGTAGTTCCAGGAAGAGGGGCTTTCCAATAAGGATCTCTCTCTTCTTGGCGCGCAATTAGGTGACCAAACCTCTCCTTAGACGAACTTTCTAGACATTGCCAATAATGTTATCTAATAATATTATTCAAATAATATGAATTATTGATCGATAATGGGAATCTCATGCGGTGACAATTATTGAACAACAATAATATAAAATATCAACGCAAAGAATTATTGAATCAATAAAATATTGAATAATAACTCATGTGAAAATTATTGAGTAGTGCCATCTTACGTCACGAATCAATAATTCAACAATCTTGTCGCAATCTGAGGTGTCTTCTTTGTCAACCGACCGCCAGACATTCGTGTATTTTAACCACCGGGTATTCCAACAGCCTTAATTGATAACAACTACGCCGTTATTTATAACCACCCAAACTTTGTCGTTTTCCTCATCCAATCGCTTTCAGTTATGGGGCCCACACATGGTCATTGCATTGGTAAATGCGAATATTCCCCGACAAAGACGAATATTCCACGACCAAACGAATATTCTGACGATCACGAATATTCCACGACCAAACGAATATTCCCTAAAAAAATGAATATTTTATAACCACTTGCTTATTTTGAAATATTTGCGTATTTAACCCTTAACTATCCACATTAATCAAATCAACCCTTACTATTTCAAAATAATAAATAAAGGAAATTCCTTTTATTTAAAAAATTTGAGGTCTTCTGATTCGTGATACTTAATGAATACACGATTATCTTTGTACGTGGTGCATGGATAATTGTGGTCGTGATACTAATGAATACACAATTATCTTTGTACGTAGTGCATGGATAATTGTGGTCGTGATACTAATGAATACACGATTATCTTTGCACGTAGTGCATGGATAATTGTGGTCGTGATCTTAATGAATACACGATTATCTTTGGTAGTAGTGCATGGATAATTAGTGGTCGTGATACTAATGAATACACGATTATCTTTGGTAGTAGTGCATGGATAATTTGTGGTCGTGATCTTAATGAATACACGATTATCTTTGTACGTGGTGCATGGATAATTGTGGTCGTGATCTTAATGAATACACGATTATCTTTGCACGTAGTGCATGGATAATTGTGGTCGTGATACTTAATGAATACACGATTATCTTTGTACGTGGTCATAGATAATTTGTGGTCGTGATACTTAATGAATACACGATTATCTTTGGTAGTAGTGCATGGATAATTTGTGGTCGTGATACTTAATGAATACACGATTATCTTTGGTAGTAGTGCATGGATAATTTGTGGTCGTGATACTTAATGAATACACGATTATCTTTGGTCGTAGTACATGGATAATTCGTGGTCGTGATACTTAATGAATATCCTTGGCACGTAGTGCGGGGATGATTCGATGATATGGATTAATTATTGAAATGAGTCTCGTGAATGAAATATTAATTCATGGATGTGGTAAAAAGTCATCTTTGGTAGTAGTGCATTGATAGACTTGGTATGATTATGACCACGAATTATTCGGTATAATCATGGCCGTAATTGAAAACACGAATATCCTTGGCGATGGTGCGTGGATAATTCGTGGTCGTGATACTTATTAAGTCGCTGCGTCAAAGATTATTGGTTTTACAATTGTATATCTTTAGCACGTAGTGCAAAGATGAATTGTTAATAAATATCTTTGGCTGTAGTAGTGCAAAGATGAATTGTTAATGAATATCTTTGGTGGGATTGCAAAGATGAATTTAATGTTTTCAACGATAAAGGTATTCAAGGTATCCTCACCTCTTTATCATACAGTGCATTACCACTAATTTGAGTCTGAAATTCCATAAGGAGGGAGATTGTGAGACCCCGATTTTATCAATAAAGATTTAAATTTTGTCGAAATAATTTTAATATTATGGTGTGAATTTGAGATAATATTATAGTTGTGGGTAGTATTTATAAATTTTGCAAAGTATGCAAGTGGTTATATTATATTCGATTGGTCGGGGAATGTTAGGTTTAGCGGGGAATATTAAATGCAACTACTCAATCATTGGTGGACCCTACAATGAAATTATTGTCGGATTGAGAAAACGACAAAATATTTTATTGAAATAACGGCGGAAGTTTTACTGTTTGATCTTTGTTGAACTACTTTCGGTAGTAAAAGTACGATGTACGTGTGGTTGCGTAGTAGCACACGGTATTGATTATTGATGCTTATGTGAGAAGTCACTCGGTTTGATTCCATTATTGTCGATTAATAATATGAATTATTATAAGCGATAATGACGCTTTTGTTTTATTCAGTATTATTAACGTAATAAAATGAAACATCTTTTATATAAAAATGTATCTTTATTAAAGTTATTACATAAATAGAATATATTATATTTTATTATGCATAGTGTTGCGTAGTGTTTTGCATAGTGTTGCATAGTGTTTGCGTAGTAAAATATTTTTTATATAAATAGAATATATTATATTTTATTTAAAAGATTTTGCTTTAAATATGGACCGTCGATTAAAGTAAATCAATGGACCGCTTCATGGATTAATTACTATGCATTCTATTTTCCTATAAATAGAAGCTCATTCCTTCATTATTTTCTTACGAATTCACCGAAACTCTAGAGAGAAATTATAGAGAAAGCTATAGAGAGAAAATCTATAGAGAGAAGAAGAAAGAGTATTCGGTACTTCACTACTTTGATATCCAAATCTTTTCTACGGTAGTGATATTATTTGTTGTACAGTGGAAGTGTTATTCTTTCTTATTCATGAAGAGAACTTCATTATTCCATTCATTATTATTACATTGGAATAACTTTTGTAAAAGTGGCATACCCTATACATAACTTTTGTGTCTGCCAGTACCCTATACTTGGTGAAATCCTTATATTATTCTATTCTTATTTATTTTGTTGGAATAACTTTTGTATCTGCTTAATCCCTATACTTGGTGATCTTCTTCATTATTCTATTCTTTATTATTACATTAGAATATCCTGCGTGTGTTTTACACCTGACTGGTTCCATTGTTTATTATTCCATTTATTATTACATTGGAATATCCTGTCGTGCGTGTGTTTTACACCGGACTGGTTCCATTGTTTATTATTATTCAACATTTATTATTACATTGGATCATCTTGTTTGCGTGAATTTCACGACACGGTTCCGTTTATTATTATTACATTTGGAATAACTTTTATCATGCAAAATCTACCGCATGCGTGGTGATTTCCTTTGTTATTCCATTCTTTATTATACCAAATAAGTTAAAACTTTGACTTCTATACTCCATGAAATTAGTAGAATATTCTTGATATTTGCGTTTCATCCAAAGATCTTTTCATGGAAATATTCTTACGATCATTCTTGAATTTTACTCTACAAAGCAAATATCTTGTTGACAATTTGGGCGTTACTAATTCTGGATAAAATAATTCTTGAACTTGTTTTATTGAATTATTATGTCATTGTCATCATCCTCATGTTATAATATGTTATCTTTGGCTTACGTGCATAGATGAACTTAATATGATTATGACCGAGGATCATTCGGTATAATCATGGCTTGTTATAAATGATGTGATAAAAATGTCATTAGTGGCTGTGAATGCGATGATGGATAGTTTTGGTATGATTATGACCGAGGGGTGATTCGGTATAGTCATGACCATTGATAATTTGATGAAAATCCTTGGCCGTGGTGCGAGGATGATTAGATATTGTGGTTTATTCATTAAACCGAGTCTTAGTGATAAAAATTTATGAAAACCTTTTAAAACCTAAAAGATAGTAGACTTTATTTTCTACTTGACTCTTTTAATGGATTGCGTATTCATTGCAGATTAAACTGGTTGTCTATTGTATTTTATCGGTTTAACAACATGCATTGAAGGCTAATGATAATTTATTCTCGCATTATCTTAGTCATAATATTTCTTCTTTGGGCTAGTTGAGCTCACCCATTCTTTCCTTTGTTCTCTTGAGGAAATGAGAATATAGCTGGGACGAGTCGGGGAACGGAGTAATGGTCCAGAGGATAGCATTAGTAGTCCTCACTATTCTGTGAAATAGTGTGATAATAATTGTAATGAGAACTCCTTGAGTATGGATATTGTCTAAATGATAATATTTTTATTAGAACTCTCAGTTTATGTTATGTCGTATTGTACACGACAATTATATTAGTAAGTTGTATTTGAATTTATGTTCCATATAAGTGGCGACCCAAGATGGGTGACGTATACCTAATTTTGGGGGCATCACAATATGCCAAATTAAAGAAATGCGAGTTCTGGCTTGAGGAAGTAGCATTCCTTGGGCACGTGGTGTCGAAACATGGAGTATCTGTTGATCCGTGAAGATTGAAGCAATACAAAGTTGGAGCAACCTGCTCGATGACCAAAGTCGTAGCTTTACGGGCTTAAATTGGTTATTATCGGAGATTCGTGGAAGGATTTTCTCGAATCGCTACTCCATTAACTCAGCTGACTCGAAAAGATATAAAATTCGTATGGAGCGAGGAATGCGAGAAGAGTTTCCAAGAGCTCAAGAGGAGACTCATTTCGGCACCTGTTCTAACAATACCATCTGGTTCGGATGGATTTGTTATCTCTGATGATGCTTGAGCAAAGGGTTAGGATGTGTTCTCATGCAACGTGGGAAAGTCATAGCCTTTATGCCTCGCGACAACTTAAAAGAATATGAGAGGAATTATCCTACTCATGATCTAGAGTTAGCGTGATGAGTTTTCGCTTAAAGATCCGGAGGCACTATCTATATGGGGAGAAAGTAGAGATATATTCGGACCATAAAAGCGTTAAATATTTCTTCACTCAAAAAAGAACTCAACATGCGGCGGCGACGTTGGCTCGAGCTATTGAAAGACTACGACCACACTATTCAATACCATCACCGGAAAAGAGCGTGGTAGCTGACGCGTTGAGTAGAAGATCATATGCAAGAATGAGTGTGATGATGTCAAGTATACGCATAGAGACAACTTTAATAGAAAAAGTTAAGGTTGCTTTCGAGCCACAGGCCCGAAAGCCGATCGTATGAAGAAGAAAGTACAAGAAGGTGCTATTAGGGCGAGAATTGATGAAGAAGGAATACTTGAGTCCACTCTAGACTTTGTGTTCCTAACGACTACGATTTGAAGTACAAGATTATGATGGAGGCACACAATACACCATTTGCAATCCATCCCGGGAATTACCAAAATGTATCGTGATCTTCGACATATATTTTGGTGGAACAATATGAAGAGAGAGATTGCAAAGTTTATCTCAATGTGTTTAACTTGTCAACGTGTAAATGCGGAGCATCTAGTACCTAAGGGTCCGTTGCAACCACTTGAGATTCCGAAATGGAAGTGGGAACACATTACCATGAATTTCGTTACGGGTCTTCCTACGGTTTCTCAAGGCATCAATGCTATTTGGGTTATTGTTGATAGATTAACCAAGTCTGCTCATTTCTTGCCGATACGGAAGACTTATTCCCTTGAACGTCTTGCTAATATATATGTAAATGTGATTGTGAGGTTGCATGGCATGCCAGTATCCATAGTTTCAGATCGTGACCCAAGATTTACTTCAAGATTTTGGGTTAGCTTGCAAAAAGCTATGGGCACGCAGTTCGATTGATTCGCCGCATACCATCCTCAAGCAGACGGACAATCGAGAGGACTATTCAAACTCTTGAAGATCTATTAAGACTCGTGTCCTGAACTTCAAGGCGGTTAGGATAAGTATTTACCATTGGTGGAATTCTCCTACAACAACAGCTTATCGTGCAAGTATAGGTGTGGCTCCATTTGAAGCATTATATGGCCGAAAAGTGTCGCTCCAATATGTTGGGATGAGGTGGGTGAAGCAACATTGTTGGGACCCGAGTTGAATACGTATGACTACGGAAAAGATCCAAATGATTCGACAACGTATACAACCACGACAAGATCGACAAAAGAGTTATGCGGATCTTCATCGAAAGGGCGTAGAATTTAGTATTGGGGATCATGTATCTTTATTGCGTGTTGCCCCATGGAAGGAGTTACAAGATTTGGGAAGAGAGAAAGCAATCCACGATTTATTGGTCCATTTCAAATTCTTGACCGAGTAGGAAATGTAGCCTATAGACTCGCATTACCTCCGAGTATGTCTCGTGTTTATAATGTGTTTCATATATCTCGTACTTCAGAAATATGTGAAAGACCCGACCACATTATAGAGTTAGAACAAAACGAAATAAATAGAAGATTTAACGTGTGAGGAGGTACATTCGCCAAGATCTTGGATAGGAAGGAGCATGTCCTACGCTAAAGTCATACCACATGTTAAAGTTTTGTGGAGGAATCATGCTATATAGAGAAATGACACAGGGAATTGGAAACGGAAATGAAAGCGAGGTATCCTCACCTTTTCAAAACACCAGTGTATCTGATAATTTCGAGGATCGAAATTTCATAAGGAGGGAGGTTATAAGACCCCAACTTATTATTAATGAAATTTAATTTTCTCTATTTATTATTTTGAAATAGTAAGGTTTGATTTGATTAATGTGGATAGTTATGGGTAAAATACATGAAATATTTTAAAATAAGCAAGTGGTTATAAAATATTCATTGTTGTTTGGAATATTCGTTTGGTCGTGGAATATTCTTGTTGTCGGGAATATTAAATGCATTTATGCGATCTTTTGTGGGCCCATAATGTAAAAAATTGGATGAAGAAAAAGACAAATATAAGTTGTTTAAAAATAACTCATGGCGTAGTTATTCACAATTATCTTGTTAAAATACTCGGTTGGTTAAAACACAAGAAGATTACCAGTATTGCACCAATTATTGATTCTTACGTAAGTAGGCACTACTTCGATAATGGTTACGATAATTAATTCTCATTCGATTTTTTTATTTTATTGATTTAATAATTGTTGCGTTGATATTTTATATTGCTGTTGTTTCAATAATTGTCATTACATAGTATTTTTCATTATCGAAGCAATAATTCATATTATCTAAATAATATTATTAGATAACATTATTGGCAATGTCTAGAAAATTACATCAGGGAGAGGTTTGGTCACCTAATTGCGCGCCAGTAAGGAGAAATTCTTATTGGAAAGCCCCCTTTCTGGGAACCTGCCTGGTTGTCAATATTGTGATTCTGTAATATTATTTGTGAATAATTAATTATTGATTCATATGATGAGGAAAATATTGATTTTATGTGGATATAGATGGAGAAAATTTTTAATGTGACAATTGTTGAAAATTGAAATTTTATTTTTTTGATAAAATAATTCATTTAAATATATTATTATATTTTAATAATATAATAATGATGATGTTTTTACGATGAATGTGGGATATATGAGTATATGTAGAGGAGGAGTATTTTTGTTACCAAAAATATTTAAAGCATGTTTTATGTGTCGGTGGACCCCATTTCTTGACTGAAATTTGATTATAGCTTGTAAAATCGCCCGTTTGTGGATTTCGGTCAATTTTTGTTTGGAATTTGGAAAAACTTTCTTCTGTAAAGTTGTAGAGAATTGAATTTCCTATAAAAAGTCGCGAGTTTTGAATTTTCTGACAAAAGGGCTATTTATTGTGAATTATTGAAGTTCTGAAGCTCCGAAATAATTGATTTTTGGAATTTTAAAATAATTTAAATAACAAAAACGTTTTTTGTGCAAGTCTTGTGAGGTGGGCTGTTTGGTGGCTGGGGTTTTGTAGCAAAATAAGTGTGCGTTGGAATAAAAATTATATATATTAATATTTTATTAAATTATCTGCTTTGGTGTTCTAAGCATTTTCCTATAAATAGGTCTTAGGTTAGAATTGAAAATTACACCGTAAATTGAAGTTTTCTCTATATTATCGAGCTTTATTCTTGTGAGTATTTTGAGTATACTTTGAGTATTGCTATACTGATGCAAGTTCAAGTTATAACTTATATCCAAAGATTCTTACAGTTAAATCTCTGTCTTTTCCGAGGTAAGGGATATTATTTTTTTTCAATGATATTATTTCTTCAATATCATTATCTTTGAAATATTGATCTAAAATTTTATCAAATTTGGAACTTTTGGTGTCGGTTACTTATTCACGTGTACTGCCTTTATTCACGATATCGACACTTATTCACGAATCTGGCATTATTCATCGAAAAATGAAAATTTTCCTTTTCGTCCAAAATATCTATTCGGATACTAGATTTGATTGTATCCATGTTTTGATCATTCTTGAATTTTACACCACTATGATTATTTTTGAGGTATTTTTGGACATGGATAAAACAGTAATCGAATCCTTAATCCTTAATCCTTGTCGTGTTGTTTCACTTTGGATTCGTTTCTTTAAAAATATTTTCATCATCCTCGGTCTTAAATGATGATATTATTGAATATCTTTGGCACGTAGTGCAAAGATGAATGATTCTGATGAATATCTTTGGCCCGTAGTCAAAGATGATGAGCAGTTTTTAGATGAACATGACGGTGATGAATATCTTTGGCACAGTAGTGCAAAGATGAATATTTGATTCGGATGTATATTGATTGATGTTACGGGGATAAAAGATAGAGCGATGAACTTTTAAATTCATACATAGAAGATAGTAGTTTGCATTCTCTACTTAACTCTTCTAATGAATTATTATTTCACCGAATATTGATTTAAAACTTGTTGTCTATTGTATTCTATTAGATTTTTTCCTGTTGAAGACTAATGATAATTTGTTGTATATTATCTTAGTCATAATATTCTTTTCTTGGGCTAGTTGAGCTCACCCTTTTCCTTTTGTTCCATTTTTCTTCTTAGGAGGCGAGAATATAAGCGAAAGTGCAGTGGGGTATGGAATGAAGGTTCTAGAGAGAGTTGTTTAGTAGTCCTCGCCATTTTTGTAAAATAATGTATCAATAAATGTGATGAGGATTTATTTGAGTATAGATATTGTCTAGAAGATAATATTTGTATTCAAACTCACAGTTTTACTGTTGTAATAATAAAGTTGTAGTTGTTTCTGTACCATGTATTGACAACTCAGAATGGGTGATGTATACCTATTTTGGGGGCGTCACATTGGAGGTTTCACCACTCCTTGCTCGACCCATTGTTCGTACAGGCTCCTGAATGCCTTCTCGCTACATGTGATAGCCTCCGGAACTAGCATTCTGGTATATTTGTCCCCGTGTTTTTCTCTGCTTCGCTCAAATTTCTCATTCTTCTCCCTCTTTCCCCCTTGTGGTTTTGACTGAGAATCCACCAAAGCCACAGTTGCTATCCTCTTGCTCTTCCATCTATCCATCGCATGACTGGTGGGAAATGTCATGATTCCCCCCAAGTCTTGTGCAAAAGATGAGAGGGTCGCAAATGAATCACACGCCTTGGTAATGAGGTGAGGCTTGAAGGAGTCTAAGGCACCATTATTTGCAAATCTTGACCGAGTTCTTTTCTTGAATTCCTCTGTGAACTTTTGTGCCTGGGCCCTGAACCTATCAACGTAATCTGATAGCTCCTCACTCGGATTCTATTTGAACCGCATGAGTTCTACAATGATTACCTGTTTTTGCACATAGAATAATTTCTTAAAAAATTGTAATTTTAGGTCATCCCAATCATGGACTGACCCCTTCTCCAAATTATAGTACCAACTGAAGGCACTATCCGTCAAAGTTTTGTTGAATTCTCGCATCAACAAGTTGTGGATGTTCACTTCATCATATCCCAGCTACGGAGACATCGACTCTACGAACCTGGCAATATGTTCTCTGGCGTTTTCTTTCTCCCCGTTGTATTTCGGAAACTGCGGGGGATGCTTAATATACCCTGTTGGGTAGGGTTGCCTCCGAATGTGTGCAGGGTAAGGAGGAGTAAAGTCCAACTCCGAGGGTCGAGATGTCTGTCTGCGAAGTTGATTGATTACGTCGATCATATCATCCTTCGTCACGTACTGGCTTGTAACGTGAACTCTCTGGGGTTTTGTGATATACTGCTGTATTGGCAGTGTGTATGGTAGAGAGATTGGTTGATGCACACTTGCATCATGCAAAGCTGGCACTGGTGGCAATTGTTGGCTCGCTCGCTGGACATTGCCTGGAATGGTTGGCATTTGCACCTGTGAAATTGATGGGAGAGCAGTTGGGTTGATGTTTGTCTGAGGTTGACTTGCTTCCAACCTAGGCTGGGGCACGTCACCACTATCCTGGGCCTCCAAGTTGATTATTAGAATTAATTAACTTTTCGTCGATGGAGGTACAACCTAGTTCTCTTTGTTGTTGCTGCCATTGTTGTTGCTGCCATTGTTGTTGTCCTCCACTCCTGCTTGTTCTCCTTGTGAACTGCCTGGGAACATGGCCTTGAAGGTAGGGATCTGCATCAACTGCTGGTGAAAGTTCCCCATCTCCTCTTGCTTCCTCTGCATCTCCAACATCATGGCCATCATCATCCTTTATCCTTCGTGTGCTTCCTTCAATGTCTTGAGTATCTCCAGTTGCACAACATTTGTCTGCTCTCCACTTTCTTCCTCACTTTGCCTTCCCATACCTGTCTGCTTGACATTCGATGGTTGTTGCTCAGCCATGTATGGTGATGTTGAACTTCCTTCCGATGCGTATTCAAGGATGGGTTGATCGAGATTTAGATTTACGCCTTGGAAAGCTTGACCTGTTTGCCTTGAAACTGGACCCGATGAGGTAATACTGTTTGTTGGTGAAGCTCTTCCTGTTGTTCTCCCACTTCGAGTTGTGGGCATACCTTTCACAAATTCTACACCTCCCCAACAGAGTCGTCAAAGAAATGTGGGCAAGGAAATCGTACCTTGCTAGGGTTAGGGTTTTGTGTTGGCTGAGGAGGAGAGAAATCCACGAAAAGTACGAAATTGATTGATTGATTGAAGAGGGGAGAAGAACAGGTGAGCGATTACTCTAACGACACGTGGCAGAACTCTTAGAATCTGAGAACCTTGTTAGGGTATGCAAGGATTCAGAGAGCCTTCTTGAGTCTTCGGGTTCAGAGAATGTCCAAACCCCTTTGGTGCTTTTAGGTGGAATTTCCAAGCCTTTAAGTCACCAAAAGGGTCCCTTTGATCTTCCAAGAGTCCAAGTCTTGAGTCACGAAGAAGTCCCTTTCCCAATGGAATAGAAGGGTATTTATAGGGTTTTACGAAAAGTGGTCATGTAATCGCACATGCTTTCGTGAAAATTTCAAAATACCCTTTAATCATCATCGAGTAATGCCCATATCGCTACCATCTTTCTGGCCACCAATCCAATCCTCAATCAATTCCCAAAATGAGTCTCCTCCACGTGTCTTCCGTCTCGGAACACGTGGAAGATTCTCTCAGTCTTCTTACTTTATTTTCCTACTTTTACATTTGTCATTCAATTCTTTTGGGTCGTATGTGTGAACCCTAATTTGTACATGGACACACACATATATATATATATATATATATATATGTGATAAAGAAAGGTTCAAAGGGAGAGTAATCTCATCATGTTTAGGGATAAAAGGGTTTAGTCAGTCAGTCATTGGGCCTTCTCATATGAAAATGGTGGTGAGTGAAGAAGAGGGAGGGTTTGACCAAATGATGTTTTAGCTATTTATGTCCTTTTCTTAAAGATTTTAGGAAGGGAGGGGGCGGGGTGAGCGGGGGAGGGGGGCAAGCAAACAAAACCCTTTTGTTTTCTTTTCTTTTCTTGATCATGTTTTGGGTGACACAAAGACTTCATCATCAAATCCCACATTTGTTCTCTAATTGTGTTTTGTTTTTTCAACCTCCCCTAATCATTTCTATATCATAACCTTCAACTGACAAAAATAAATTAAATTAAAATCCACATTATTATTATTAATCCAAACATTCATTGATTCAAAAGTCAACTCTGACCAATTTTAGCAGCTTGTATCCACTTCAATTCTAGTTTAGTTGTTTACAAAAACAAGGTATATTCACTACTCCTTTCGTTCCATAATTTAAGATTAATATTAACTTTTTTAAATTCTATATTTACATGATAAAAAATAATTTCATTAATTAATTAAAATTGGTTTAATTCTTCTAATGTCCAGTCCAGTCAACTTTCTTTAGTATAATAAAATTCAAGTTTATCTTTTAATTAAGTTTGACCAGCCAAATCTCCTAGGCTACATATATGTGAATATAAAACAAACAAAAAGAAAATAATGTTGTGAAAATAATAATATTTTGTAGAAAAGCAATGAAAAGGTAGGTCTAGTCAAAGTTTGGCACACTCATATATTTTTATATAACTTTTTTATTATAGAATGCTTAAATACCTTACAAAGTATGATTATTTTATAAAGATTCTAATAGTTGGGTTAGGAACTTAGGATGGTAGTATCATTTAATGATATGATGCATTAGAATTGTAGTAGGGGGAGTAAGAATCTATGCTATGCCTAAAAATGGGGGGGACCATGTAAAAACACATCAAGTGAGGTGCATATGGGGTGGGGTGGGGTGGGGTGGGGTGGGGTAGAGTAGGGTTGGGTTCATAGTCATCCTTTAATTATATTACTATTATTATTATTATTTCTAAGTAGACTAGTAGTATAAAGAACTTTTAAGATCTTGGCAAAGGCATCAGCCAGATAGTGTAGGGTAGAGGGAAATAAATTAAGGTTAGATAAGATGGGCAAAAAAGGACCCTACTACTCTTGGCTTTCTGGCATCATATAATAATAATAATAGGCTAAAAATGACATATTGTATTGTATAGTATCGATCAGGATCAAGAATATTTTCTTTAAATAACATTCCTCCTTAAATAGCATTCTTTTATTAAAACTACGTCGTTTTGGAGGGACGCGGTGGCGTTTTTGTAAATCATTGGTGACATTGTATTTATAAAAAACGCCACCGCGTCCCTCCAAAACGACGTAATTTTCATAAAAGAATGTTATTTAAGGAGGAATGCTATTTAAAGAGAATGCTCTTGATCCTTACCGTGTATAGTATATGGAAATCACTAATGCCAAAAAGAAAACTCTACTAATCTATAAATGGCCTAAGGGTTACATAATTAAATAAATCCCTTTGATAAAATAACAAATATTCAAGAAATAATGTTACGAGTCTCAAATTTATTTTAAATTTATTCATCATTATTAGATTAGTATGCCCTTTTATTTAGTTGAAGATCCTCAATCAATTATCATTTATCATGGAGATTTGAACACAATAGAGGTTTTTATGGTAATGTCCACTACCACTTGAGCAATATGTTACCACATTTTACTACCCAAGCCCAAGCCCAAGCCCAAGCCCAAGCCCAAGCCCAGACAGTACAAATCTCTCTCAGTAAAATAAAAGGATAAAAATTAGATGGATAGACATAGCACATTTGAATGGTAGTTACTTTACTGGAGTTTAAAAGCATTCCAAAACAGTTGCACCAAGGATCTGAACTCTCAGAAATCCACCAAAAAAAACAGAGGCAAAAATAACATTCAAAAGTATATAACACTAACAAACTAGAACTCACCTTTTTAGATGCTTAAAATGCAACACCCCCCCATACAACCAGTTACACATACATATGTTAGAATGCATATACATACTCACAAACTAGAACTCTCCTATTTTACAGCTATTATATTAACAAACTCCCTCCCTCACAAGAAAAACACATTAGACAAGACTCGGTGCAAAGCTAAAGCTAAAAAAATAAAAATAAAAAATAAAAATCAATGTTTCTCCATAACTCGAGAAAAATTCTTTCTTCTTTACAAATTTCTCTTCCTTGAATTCTTCATTTAAAATTCACCAAGCTGAGCTGGAGATTTGTTTGCTTATATATCAGATCAGTTTTCATTCTAAACTCTCCAATGATAGCCATAATATCTCAGCTTTTTTACTCCATATATACTCGAGTATTTGCATCTCATAAACTTAACTCGTAAAATTCAAAATCTGAAAGACATTACTCGTCCTCGTCAAAATCCATAATAAAGTCTGTTAAGTTCTCAGAATCATCTATAGCTTCGTCCAGAGAGAGGCCAGTCTTCTTAGGTTTTTCCTGCAAGTAAAAATAACAACATATTACACTAGTAGCTAATATATCACAAAACAGGCATATATGTGAGATATAATTTATTATTGGATATAGTGGTTTGGGTTCTGTTCTTGGCCAAATTCTCATCTTTTGTGATTCAAGGAGTTCAAAATGCAACGGTAAGATTAAGATATGCTCACTTACAAAACTCAAAGTTCACAGAAATCAAATGTCACATGGAAATTTAATTATTATTATTTTTTCGCCAAAACTTCCCTCTAAACTATTAACAAGAAAGCATAATAGACATGATAATTACTTTAAGGGAGTTGTGTTGGGGTATATATTGCATTTGTAACTTTAAACCTCTTGCTAGGGGTGCTCATCGGTAAAAAACCGAACCGGTTCGGTACCGAGAAACCCGGAAAATCAAGAACCGGTACCGGTACCGAATAACCGGTTTCGGTACCAGTTCGGTACAAAGTCGGTACCGGTTTTTTCGGTTCGATTTTCAGTTATACCGCAATAATTAAATATATTTTTTTTATATTAACAAATTTTTTAAAACTAAGAAATGAGACTAGTAAATTACATTCTTACAAATACTAATTACAATTGTTAGTCTAAGAGTATTTAACTATCATAGTTGTAGTAAATAGTAATTGTAGTTTGAAATTTTTGATTACCGCTAAAATCCTTCCTTGTTCAGTGTAATTGTTAGATTGTAAGCAGAGGAGTACGTGGTGTACGTGGATTAATTAGATCGTAAACAGTGTATGTTAGATTGTAAGCAGAATGTATGTTAGATTGTAACAATTAATAAAAGGTGCATGGACACTGAACAAGTAAGCTAACACTCTAACAATTACACTGAACAACCCAACCCAACCCCACGTACCCCATTCAATAGTAATTGTTGGTTACCGCTAAAAAATACTTGTAAATAGTAATCGTTGTTTAAAATATGTTGGAAATAGCTTACACTGAAACTGAACAAGTAAGCTAACAATCTAACTTTTTGGTTTTTTTTCGGTTTTTCGGTATTTACCGAATTCAAAATTTTCATTACCGCTACCTGTACCGAAAAATATAAAAAAACCGAAAAACCGGTACCGAAAAAACCGAAACCGAAAAAAACCGGTACCGCCGGTACCGGTTTCAACCGGTTCGGTAAAAAACCAAAAAAACCGACTTTTTTGAGCACCCCTACCTCTTGCATCCTTTATCTTATTATTTTGTTCTTTCCATATACCAAGTTACCAGCTGTTTTAAGCTATTAGAGATAGGACTGAACATGTATATCATGCTCTAGTTCTTCCACTTCACATGGGATACCGGTTGGATGTGGAGAAAAATCAAGGTGCATTACAATGCACAAATCAAACAAATTCAATGGCCTATAACGAACCAAAACGCAAACCGGAAGAATTGATCTCAAGATCTTGCAAAATCAGAGCTTTGATACCATGTCATGTTACCGATTACTCTAAAAGCTTAAACTATTACAGCCATGTCTATTATGCTTTAACACCATCGCTATAAGCCAAGAACAAGGTGATGTATCAAGTAAACATTTCTCCCTCAAATTCAGTCATAATATAGAAAATACTAGAGAATAATAAACCAATCTACAACTGTCTTGGAAACTGTATTATTACCTTTGTCTTGCGAAGCTCCGGAGTACTTTTTAGAACACTCCAATTGCGTGTAATTTTCTCTTCTTCTTCACTACCCTCAGCCTCACTGTCCTCTCCTTCATCCTATTGCAAAGAAGTGTCAAAAGACAATTACTAATGTAACCAACATAACTAAGTCAAACCATATAACACCATAAATACTGCATTAAAGAAGAATAAAAAGAAAAGCTGAAATAATGGAAAAACACCACCCAGAATGACCAATAAGGCAAAAAAGCTCACATCATTTTCACCAATGTCAACTGCTTTTGCCATAGCTTCATCAATATCTGTCATCTGTTGCAGAAGAAACCGGAGTTAAAAGACGAGGGGACAGGCAAAAGGGAAAGACCACTAGATATCACAGAGATCCTATATCTAAACTTCGAATAAGAACTTCAGAAGTTTTAGTGCATATTTTATACTAGGATGTACTCTATATGGTGCAGCATAGCAAAGTATTTGACATTTCATCAAGTAAACATATCAGCTCAAACAACCTGATCTGATACTTCCTGGAACAACACAGCAGAAATCAGTCCAAAGAACATTAAAGAATACACAGCACCGTGAAACTAAAATAAAATGAAGAGAAGAATAATTCTTTGTTTATAATTAAGCAAATAGGTGCAAGAACTATTGAAGGATAAAATAATAATAATAATAATAATAATAATAATAATAATAATAATAATAATAAAAAAAAAAAAAAAATGCTTAGTTATTAGATGATTGATTACCTCAATTTGTTCAGTCTTCTCTTTAGCTAGGATATTCTCCAGCTCCTCCCTTGATATTATTTTACCATGCTGATCAGACATTATTGCAGACAATTAGTATATATGCTGTAACTAACAATAATAGTATCTAGTCATTATGACGGAGCAAGTATTATTTATAGACCGAGAGTGATACAGAAAAAGAAATTTTATCAGCTTTTAAACTGAAATCACATTTTAAGCAGGCACAGTAGCAAGCATGATACTCTAAACCTAATCAAAAAACTTTAAAGCTATCAAATGGGGAACTGCGAATTCATGGCTACATGCTAAATTGAAGAGTAATATCTGAAATGCAGGTGGTCTAAACAATTTATAATTTATATTCTACAAGTGAACCTAGGGATGGCACTTTCGAGGAGATGTGGGTACCCGACCCGTTCAAACCCTAATGGAACCTGTTTAACAAAACCCACCTAGGGTAGTGGGATTTAGCTGGAGTGTATATGCGAGTATCCACGGCCTGTTATCTGCTTATAAAATATATAAATACAAGTATTTAAACAATAAATAAAATTTCCATCCAATGAGTGCAAGTCTCGAACTTGTAAACTCTCGATAGAAGAGCTCTGACATAAAATGTTAATACTATTGATAAGATATCAACAATTGATGCTTCACTTCATCATTTCAAGGGCACTATTGTAAATACTTAGAATAGCTAGTTATAAGGTTCTGCTATTTATGTTAAGTTGTTGATGTAAGCAAGTTTAGTTAAAAAGTAGCTTAGTAAGTAAGTTGTTAGCTGTATAAATATAATCTGCTAGTTCATTCTTGCTTAATGAAGAAAATAATTTTCTCATAACTCTTTCTCTCTCTAGAATGTTCATTTTATTTTTTCTACATGGTATCAGAGCAACTCGGCACAAATCTTGAATTTTTGTCTCTTCTCTTCTGCAAAATCAATTGTTCCTTTCTTTGATTCTCAACAAAATTTCATTTATCTGCTAAAGCTAATTGTTTCTTAGATTTTTCTACTCTTCTTTGTACTTTCCAAATTAGGTTTTTTCACCATTAATAATTCATCATCATGATGACTTCAATAGCATCAGAAGTGATGAACATTGAAGCAAATTTTCAATTCCTTATATTGGATCCAAGTCACCCATTCTATTTGCATCCATCAGATCATCTAGGTCAAGTTTTAATGTCTCAAATCCTAACTGGGGACAATTTTAATCAATGGTGTAGAGAAATGTCCTACAAACTCGTTTTTGTGACCGGAAAGTTCAATCAACCAGGTGAAACATCTCCTTACCTACTTGATTGACAGAGATATAATGATATGGTGATTTCTTGGCTGCTTATTACCAGTGTTCTAAAAATCCCCGCCTAGGTCCGCCTAAGCGCTAGTAGGGGTGGGCAAACCAATCGGTTTTTTCGATTTTTTGGTTAACCGAACAGGTTCGAATCGATCGGTTTGGTACAAATGATTACCGGTTCGGGATCGGTATATGGAACCGGTACATACCAGATATTTGGTACCGGTACCGGTATCGAGAAGAGATTTGGCTCGTTCAGTATATACCGGTCCGAACCGGTTGTATTGGTTTAATTATTGATTTATTAATTTATTATACTTTCATGAATAGATTTGGCCTCTCTCCATCTCTCCATCTCTCATACTCACCACTAAGAATTATTGATGTACTTCATACTATAGCAGGTAGAAGAAGAAGAGATCAGATCCGGCGACATTAACAAAGAATTATTTGATGTACATCATTGCAGGTAGAAGAAGAAAGAAAAAGAAGAAAAAGATATCAGATTTAGGTTCTATTTGTTTCTTTTCTTCTTCATATTTCAAGATACTATTTTTCTCTCCCTTTTTGTCAGCCTTTGTACTTCATCTTTCATCTCAGGTCTCTAATTACTAATCTATTTACTCCATATTGCTACTGATTCAGGTTACTAGCTCTAATTAAAGCATATGATACTAGTATTTTTGCTGGTTGTTCGATTATTTTTGTTTGCTCTCTCTAATTGCTAAGTATTCAGTTTACTAGCTCTAATTAAAGTTTAATAGGATTACTCTATTATGCCATCTTACAATGATCCGGTAAGCAAAAAGCACAATAGATTCCAAGTTGTACTGCAAAACATGGATGATGACCAAGAATAGGCAAAAACCGGTACCGAACTGGCTAATCGGTTCGGGACACCGGTCTAACCGGTATGGCTAATCGGTTCGGGACACCGGTCTAACCGGTACTGGTATCGGTACGTGAATTTGGACCATTTCAGTAATTGGTTCAGTACGATTATTTACCGATGAACACCCCTGCTAGGCCCCCCTTGGCGCCCCGCCTAGGTGCTAAGCCCGCCTTGGTGCCTCACCAAGGCTCCAGGCCTCCTAGCGTGGCGCTTCACCTAGGTCCAAGGTGGCGAAAAAATCCTTCCAAGAAATTAGGCGGGGTCTAGGAGAAGAGGTTTTTTTTTATTTTAATAATTACTCAAACCAGATCTTGATATATATATTTTTTTAATTATTTATCATATTCATAATACAGGTTGTAGCATATCAAATCACAACAAAAAGTGAACAATATCAAGTCAAAATGGATAATTTTATTATAGTTGTAATTTTTTGAACTTGTACCAACTTCAAATTATATAAATGATGATGCATTTGTAATATTTAGTTTAATTCAATATAATTCTTAAATTTATGTTTAGTTTCTTAAGTTTAATATTGAATTAAATTCTTGAAATTTTAAATTTTATTATTTAATAGCAATCTTGTTTATGAATAAAACTAATACGCTAAAAATATGTTTGAACTTTGAACAATTGCATGTTTGTCTTTAAACTTTGACATTAGTAATATGGATGTGTTTGAACTTTAAGCAAAAACCTTTATTATCTTTATTATAGATTGTTTTGCTATATATTATTATTTTGTTTGGATAAATGTAAGATAAAATATTAAAATTGGCTTATAATAAAAAAATCCCTCTCAGGCCCTCCCTGGCTGCCTGCCTAGCGCCTTTTAGAATATTGCTTAATACAGTTTCTCCTGAAATCAGTTCCAATATTGTTTACATACCTCTTGCTACTGATATTTGGAATGATTTAAACATTCGATTCACACAGAGCAATGGTCCTCGATTGTACGAGATCAAGAAGGATTTGGCTTCCTTACCACAAAATTCAATGTTCGTGTCTACCTATTTTACGAAATTCAAAACTCTTTGGGATGAATTAGTTAACCTAAGTCATGTTCCTAAATGCACTTGTAAGTGCACCTATGGTGCTTTGAAGTTGCAATAAGTTTGTGATGAAAACATGAAGGTTATTTCATCCTGATGAGACTAAATGATATGTTTACAAACATAAGAGGCCAACTACTTATGATGAATCCTATGCCAAATCTAAATCAAGCTTTAGCTCTTATTCAACAAGAGGAGAAACAAAGAAATTACACTAGTCAAATGATTGTGATTCAAACACTTCTCAACAAGTTTAACAACAATCAACCTGCTTCACGGTTTGCAAAAGGCACATTTAGTAACAAGAAATTAGATCCTAAATCATTCAAGAGAGGCAATCTGGAGTGCACCTAATGTCATGGGACCATACCAGGGATAAATGTTACTTCTTGAATGACTTTCCTCTTAAATTCAAAGGGCTCGTCTGACAAAGAAAACAAAGTTGTTGCTCAAATTACTATTTCTCCATCTATCAGTGCTCATACGTCGCATACATCTGTTTCAACTGTTTTTTCCCCATCAACTAGTTCTACTGCATCCCTCAACATAACTGCCACTTTTACACCTACACAACATCAAGAACAGTTACTTTGCTCAATCAAAATCATTTACATTCTACCACTGACATTTCTCTGGCAAGTACCCATGTCTCTCCTTCTATAAACACTATATGTCTATCTAGTTTTTCTGTATATAGACTTTGGTGCAACTAACCATATTACTACCTCATTTGATTTGCTTGTTAATCATGTCCTCATAAATTCTATCATTTATCTTCCTAATGGTCAGTCCTCTACTATTACTCACAAGGATACTGTTAAGCTCACTGATGACATTATTTTACATGATGTCCTTTGTGTAACAGATTTCAAATTTAACTTGATATCAGTGAGTAAACTCAGTCAAGACTCTTGACTGAATTTACTCAAGACATTCATTGTTGCATCACTTTTGCTTCCTAATATTTGTCTATTTCAGGACCTTGTGATGAAGAAGGTGAAAGGGATTGGTAGATTAAAAGACAATCTGTACAAGCTTGTTACTCCTACTGTTTCTAATCATGTTATTTGTTCTACTCAGTCTTCTTCAATACTACAGTTGTGGCATGATAGGCTTGGTCACTCACATGTTCATGTCATCAAAGTTATATCTGATCTTGTGTTATCCAATTGTACTTCTTCATTTCATTGTGATGTGTGTGCATTAGCTAAGCAAATGAGAAATGTATTTATGTTAGTTCCACTACTGCCTCTAAACCATTTGAGTTGTTGCATTAAGACATATCACACTTGTACTTCATTTCTGACAATTGTTGATGATAATACAAAAATGCACATGGACTTATTTGTTCTCAAGTTTCAGTTCTACATAAATTCCTTTGTCATATCAAAACACAGTTTGATGGCATTGTAAAAATTCTACAGTCAGATAATGGGACTGAGTTCTTTAATAAAGCTCTCACTCCTATGCTTGATATTCTTGGCATTATTCATAAAAGTTCTTGTGTTGAGACACCTCAGTAAAATGGAGTTGCTGAGAGAAAACACAACATTTACTAGAAGTTGATAGAACAATAAGATTTAAGGCTCATTTTCCCATTCATTTCTGGGGAGATTGCCTTCTTGTTACTACCTATCATATTAATAGGATGCCTTCTAAAAGTTTGCAAAATTGAACACCTTATGAACTCCTATTTCGTAAGCCTCCAACTTACAGTCATCTTAAAATTCTGGGATGGCTTTGTTATGCTTCCACTTTGTCTCTTCACCCAAGGCTACAAAAATGCATATTTCTTGGTTATCCTTTCAATCAAAAAGGCTATAAAGTTTTTGATCTCACTACAAGGTCTTTGTATCAAGAGATGTAGTCTTTCATGAAAATATTTTTCCCTATACTACTGCCTCTGAGGTCGTCTTTTAATCTTGTTCTTCACTCTTGTTTAACTTTTATTGATGATCTGAATACATCTTTCTCAGTTCCTATTCATTCTTCTTCTGATAATATTGTTCATTCCCTCTCTCACCCCAATCATACACCTTCTATATCCTCTACTTCCTCTCCTAATATTTCCACCATTCCTGTGTCAAGACCTTCAAGAATAAGAACTTTACCTGCAAAATTTCAAGATTATACAGATTTACCCCAGAGTATTTCTTCTAGTTATCGACATTTTATAGCCTCTACCTCTGCTATTGTTGAGCCCAAAACTTACTCTCAAGAAGTTAAGGATTCTAAATGGTGTGAGGCTATGCAAGTGGAAATTAATGCTTTAGAGACTATTATTCCTTTATCACCTCATAAACAATCTATTGTGTATATGGATTTTCAAAGTAAAATACAAATCTGATGGGAGTGTGGAAAGGTATAAGGCCCGGTTGGTTTCCAAGGGCTTCACTCAAACAGAAGGGTTATATTATTTCCAAACATTTGCCCCAGTAGCAAAGATAATCACAGTGAGGCTTCTTTTGTTTCCTCAGTTGGACATTACCAATGTTTTCTTACATGGAGATCTCTTCCTATTTTCCCCCTGGATTTCATGTTCCTAAAGAGCTGCTCTCTCATAAACCGGTGTGCAAACTCCACAAATCACTCTATGGCCTAAAGCAGGCACCTTGACAATGGTTTTCCAAATTTTCTACTGTACTGTTAACTTATAGCTTTAAACAGTCTCTCAGTAATAATTCTTTGTTCATTCTAAAGAAAAATAACTCTTTCACTGCAATACTTGTCTATTTTAATGATATAATCTTATCTAGCACTTTTCAAGTCCAACTCTATCTTCATACTCAGTTTAAAGTCAAGGACCTTGGATCATTGAAGTATTTTTTAGGGCTTGAAATAGCAAGATCTTTTGCTCGAATTTGTTTACATCAAAGGAAATATGTAATGGAAATTCTTACAGATACAGGTCTGCTAGGAGCTAAGCCTACTTTAATTCCTATTGAACATCAACACAAACTTAGGACAGCCTTTGACAGATCCTAGTGCTTATAGGAAACTAGTTGGTAGGCTCATCTATCTAATCATCACCCGACCAAACATCTCTTATGTTGTGCGCATTCATAGGCAGTTTCTGTCTTCTCCTACTGTGGCTCATATGGATGCAGCTACTGTGGCTTTTATGGACTTCTTTTATCTTCTATCAGCTCACTTCAGTTACAAGCATTTTGTGATGTTGATTGGGCACTTGCCTTATGACCATCGATCAATTTCTAAATATTATGTGATGCTTGGAGGTTCTTTACTCTCTTGAAAATGCAAGAAACAACATACTATTGTTAGACCATCTAAAGGACATTGGGATTCAATCAAAACTTCTTGTCCCTCTTTATACTGATAGTAAATCAGCTATTCACATTGCAGAAAACCCAGTCCTTCATGAAAGAACCAAACATATCGAGATTGATTGCCATTTGATTCGGGAAAAAGTCTATCAAGGTCTTATTCTACCACAAACTGCAGCCCATCTTCAGTTTCTGTTATTGGGAGTCCTAAACCTGTTTAGTCCTACCAACTTGAGGGGGGTGATAAGATATCAACAACTGATGCTTCACTTCATGATCCCAAGGGCACTATTGTAAATACTTAGAATAGCTAGTTATAAGGTTTTGCTATTTATGATAAGTTGCTGATGTAAGCAAGTTTAATTAAGAAGTTTGCTTAGTAAGTAAGTTGTTAGCTGTATAAATGTAATCTGCTAGTTCATTCTTGCTTAATGAAGAAAATAGTTTTCTCATAACTCTTTCTCTCTAGAATGTTCATTTTATTTTTCTACAACTATTGAGTTAATAATTATTTTGTATTTTATAGTAAATTATACTTGTGATGAATACCTGTGTGCAGCAAACAAATTTATCGGGTTTGGATGGGTGCGGAATAGTAGGATAGTGGGTAATGGGTATACATTTTCATGGTTACCCTACCAGTTGCCATTCCTACTGCAACTTCTTTTGATTACCTCTTACTTCATTAGGGTAACTACAATAAACTGTTTTAAATGGTAATTCATAACAAATTACTGCTGAATCAACTTCAGAGCATCTTTTAACATTAACATTAGAATATGAATAAATGACGAAAAATTTGAATAAGAGTTGCCAATATTAACCTCTTTCAGATAAGACAGCATATTGGGAGTTGGCTCGTGAAAATCTGGACCCCTATAATCAATCACTTCGTCTGGATCTTGAATGTAGTTCACAGTTGGGTAAACTGGATCTCCACCCCATACTGCAAGGGCCAATATGGTAATGAAATACAAGAGCACAGTTGAACAGGGAAAGTGGGCAAGGAGAGTAGAGTACATTTTTTATAACAGATATTCAACATATGTTTTATATCTCTACATAAGAAAATTAACAGATGTATCTCAATGTATCAAAAGCACCATAAGGCAAAATCTAGACATTATTATTTCCAATCTAGCGTAAACAATGAAACTATAGAATTGTTGCTCATGCATCACATAGAGATGAAAACTTAATGTGATATACAAGCAGAGAGTCCAACAATGTGTTCAAGATGGACGATGCATACTTAATGCAAATGTCGTAATTAATGAAAAAGATTGCGAACTCACAAGCAAGCATACATACACAAAGATATAAGAGCAGGGTGCAAAAGGGAGTTGAGTGTCAAGAGCAAGTTCTGCAAGTGACAATTGTGATTGAGCAAACCTCATATCATTAATTCAATAAAATAAACTGCAATAGAATAGAGAGGATAGAATCGGTAGATCTTATAGTGCTTCAGAGTTATTATGAGAACTGTGTACAGATATGAAAACAACGAAGTAAACAATTCACAGATTGATAGGTTTAAAGTAGATACTTTGTTTTATCTGATCCTCACGCATTCGCATTGCCAAAGGATCCCTACGAATACGGATATCAGTACCCATCATTATGCGATATTCTCGATCAGTTTGATGCGTGAACATTTCAATGAGTTGGGTATTCTCATCTTCACCAGTCTCTTCAAAATGCTTCCGAACCGCCTCACGTGAAGTGTCTCGCTTCCATGCTTTAACCCATTCAGAATAGTAAGCTATTGGACCAATTCTTTTCAGCCTTTCTTGTTCAGCCTGCAGTCTACAAAAAAAAACCAACATTAGTCCACTACTTTCATCTTTAGACCCAGATGTCACAACAGGTTTATCCTAAGTTTGAAAAGCAATTAGAATTTTGAAATGCTAAGCCTGAAAGCCAGGAAAGCAGACACAGCAGTGGGCCCGAGCACAATTCAATTAGTGTCTATTCGAGCACCTGTTCAATTAACCATTACAGTTGATAGCCCGGCCAATGATTTGAACAAAATTCAATACTCACACTGGTATAAGAAGGTAACTATTGAGCACAGTAGTTCTTTGTTCATCGAGTTTAACTCCCTTTCACTTACTCAATCCAAGGTCATAGATTTTACATGAAACTTGAACGACTATGCAATTAGCATAAAACTGGTGGAAATTTCGCAATGTGGTAACTAGTGAGATAAACACCAAGTACCAGAAAGTCCTTTGAGTCAACCAATACTAGCAATAAGAACTTAAATTCCTTATAGTATGTTATTATCAATTACATTTATCCATAAAAGTTATATCTACTTGTGACCAAGGATGTAGGATAAGACGATGAAAAATGAAAAATATAAAATGAAGCCTATCCATACAAGGAAATTAGCCATCTCACAGGATGTTTTGTGGCCAATCTGCAGATATCACTCGCGTCTGTAGACAAGAAATAGTCAACTAAAAACACTGTACACAATTTAATCTAAATTTAAAAATAATATTCTGTCTAATAACTAAAGCTTGCCTTATATAGGGACCAAGTGAATAACAACTTCTTCTCTATCCACTATTCCCAACATATAACTTTTCAAATAAATTCCCACTACCAGTTCATCCAATATCCCTGGACAGAATAAAAAAATAAATTCCTCATAATACCTAACCTAGATAAAGTCAAACACTATAATTACTCTATAATTTCATTCCAATACAAGTCCAATAGTTATATAGAATTTCCAGCCCCCTCATCTCTTTGGTCCCATCAAAGATTTTGAAGCTAGATGGCTGACTAAAAGGCAGCAGATTGCAAATGTCACCTGCTTTTATAGTTATGGACACATCTCCAAGATAAGTCATGGCTTTGCAAGGTCAAACAGAAGACAAAACCTGCGATTAAATTTGTACGCTACACCTGTGGAGCTAATAGCAAAGGAAACTAATATCCATGTTACCATACTCATTTATTGATCATGCAGATTTCTAGAATTTCCGTTTCCCAGACAAATGTCTTACACTTATCTCCCATTTGCTCTAGGTCCGATAATGACTTTTTTCATCCATGCCGAATTCTAACTAAGATGGAAAAACAGTTTGCTACCTCAGAACTTTTACACCCATTAAGACGGTCTGTTTACTTTTAAGCTTATTTTGAAATGCTCTATTGCAAATATATTCTTTCTACCGGGTTAATGTTATTACTTTTAACTGTGTTAGTAGTTTCATGTTTTCATTCCCAAGCTAACAACCTTAGTTTTTACAACTGCAGGCTGATTCATCAGTTTTACACATTAATATATCAGAGTAACATAGCAAATGAGGCGTGGAAGAATTATCAGAGATACAAGCAAATTATAATATGCTGAACCTTGGAGCAATAGTTTATTCAAATGAGAAATCAACTATACCTTTCGTCTTTATAAAGATGTCGTCTAGCTCTGTAAAGAGAGGTCTCAGTCATTGTTGGATGTTCACCATAAAGCTTTATTTGCCCAGTCTCTGCCATAGCTTTAAGAAATACCTGTGGTTAAAAAAAATGCAAACTCCAGATAACTTATGCAAATATTGGGTCAAGGCGAGGAGTTCACTTGATTTAAAATAAAATGAAGTTACTTGTGAACGATACAAACAATCTGACAAAGAAATGCACATTACTCCACTGTTAGTCAGCAATCTAGGTTCAAAATTAGTGCACATGTGGCATGATACAGACAAACTAACCAAGAAATGCACGTTACTCCGCAGTTAGTCAGCCATCTGGATTCAAAATCTTGAATGCTAACTAAATGGAATAATTAGGAAGATGAATCTCTTTTCTCTTATATTGTAGGAGAAGTCATATAGTGAATAGTGCTACTTTGGCGTTTGCAGAGTTAGCATAATGGAATCACAGTCACTAATCAACCTCAATCCACCATATATTCTTTTTTTTCTGCACTAACCGTTTCTACATCCGGGCGCCTCCTTTGCCACCTGGACCATTGCTCCTTGTCCGGCTTCCTCCAATTCCACCATAGTTCTTCACTTGTAAGTGGCTCCTGTATCGGTTTCTTCACTTCCGGATCAATAAAGGGGTGAGGGACTCCAAGTTTCTTGTCCAATGCGTATCCAGTTAAATCCTCTTCCTCAGTTTCTGTCTGATAAACTACAAACTCAGAGGCAAGATCTTTAGAGTCTTCCGAACCGTCAATTAATGGTTCAGCTTCCACTGCATCATCAAAAATTGTACTCATTTCTGAAGTCTCAGATGCAGCAACAGATGCCTTGTACTTTTTTCTCCGACTACCAGGATTTTTGCCAAATGAAGGACTTCCTGCTGATCCACCAGTTGGTTCAGGAGCATTGGCAGCCCTAACTCGACTAGCTGTGCCTTCTGGCCAGTACTCTTCCCCCGGAATACTTGCACGAGCACCAGAGGCTGGTTCAAGCTGACCAGAGGTAGAGTCCATATAACTGTGATAAGGTGGGCGCTCAACAGATACATGCTCAAAAGAACCCTCATTCTTCTCCGTGTTTTCACACTTTATATAAGGAAGTAAAGGGGACCTTTTAGGAAAATAACTCAAACCAACTTTAACCTGCCATATTGGAAACAAATTAGTACGAGATGTTTATTGGTTCCCTGAAATGTATACATACACCCCTTAGAATCATCTACTTACATGCGAAAATGCCAATAAATCATGCACTCCTATTCAGTTCAGATATCACATAGTGCAAAGTTGAAGTTAAGCACCATTGATAGATTCATATTAGGAGATGCTTCAAGTATAACATAAAACAATGAAAGAAAGATGGTAAGGCACCAAACTAAAAGAAGATGAGTATGGGATTGTTGAAAACCCAATTGACCGTCCACTCGATGCGCACAATAAACCATATTACTGTAATAAAGAGAGAGATGGAAAAAGAGCATATGAAGTGCAACACCATGACAATTTACTTAGTTCCAGCTTCAGTAAATTATTAACTATTGAAAGATCCATTAAGATCTTTGTTTGAAGCTCATTCAGAACAAAGCCAAAATAATCTTTATTTCTGGTTTGTGGTTTGCAGCATTTATACAGAAAGAACTGCCAGAATATTACAGAATCATTACTTTCCCGATCAATTTTTTAGAGGCGAAGTTGTTTTCATGCTTCACTCAGTCAGCGGAGAATTTAGAGGCCGTGACATTTATTATATTTGAAGGGACTAGGAACCTATTGTTTAAATTTTTCTAAAGTTTTTTCTTTCTTTTTTCTCTAGCTTTTGCGATGGGTGTTGTGTCCTATGCACATCTTTTTTCAATCTACCAACAATAATTGGACTTCAAATATGTCGGAAGAATAACCACGGGTAAGGCTTAAGTTCTACTTTACTTCACAACAAAAGTTCATGTTCTAAAAATAGAGTCTAGCACTAGCATCAATGGCACATGTCATGATCAAGGAAATCACATGTTGTAGCAATATGTAACTTATATCAATGAAATAAACATATTTGAAAGTACCTTCAGAAACAATGTTATACTCCAACATTTCAAGTCAAACCGCTAAAGCTTGAATCTCATAATTCTGAATTTTCTTTCCACTTTCAAAGGTAAAAAATACTTCTTTCCACTTCCAAAGTTAAAAATTAATTAATTCACTTTCAAAGGTAAAAAATAATTAATCACCCATAATTTGAACCATTGTCCCAAAAAGTCAGAAGTGAACACAAACCCCTTTTTGACTTATAGAAAACTTATCAAAAACAATTGATGAACAGTTGTAAAGAGCCCTTTAGCAAATGATGCCACAAATTATCCACACACACACACACAAAAGAGTTTGTACAGAAGCAAATTTACACTTGCAGGGTATGAAACTCTGTAATTCCACAAAACAGATTTTTAAGAAAGGGAGAAATATATATATATATTATATATATGATACCTGCAAGTGTTGAAAAGAGAACTTGTTTTTAATAAAGAAATCTGCAGAAACCATACGTCTGAATCCTCTATCTGCAACACAAAATTGGAACACCCATTTGGCAATTATAAGACAAGATTGCTTACAAAAGTTTAAGAAGATAATATACAGGAAATACATGTAAATTATAAAAAAAAAGACCTTGATACAACCAGGTTGGGGAAATAGATGCCATTTTTATGGTGAATTTGACGAACCACTAAATCAATATATAAAAAGGTATTATGGGGTTAAAGGTATCTAGATACTGCGTATATTTATATCACTGAAAAATTAGAAAGAAATGGAAAGCATTGATTTTGAATTGTTACAGGGTTTTCGGACTTCAGGGTTTAAGGGCGGAGAGAGGGACTGTGGACAAGAAGATAAAGTCAGCTCAAAAACGGGTCGGGTTTTGTGCTGCACCTCCAACTGAAACGGGTCAGCTCGAAATGGATAAGGTCAGGCCTGGTTTGCAATTTTCTACTTGCACTATTTTTATTCGTATTTTTGATATTTTGATGTGAAAAAAATAATACTCCGTAATATATATTATGAATGTTTACGTTAATTTTTGATTCCTACGTAAATAAGTATTAATGATATTTTTTTAAGAGATATATTATAAGTAAAGTTGTTTTATAATTTTTACAAATCTCGATAAAATTTGCAATTGTAATTTGTCATAAATATATGGCAATACATAGACTAAAAAAATTTATTTACATAAAATTATAAAGAAATACATATAAAATATCGATTCACAGAGGAAGAGAGGAAGGACCAAGAGCACTCCCCTTATCTAGCATTCCTAATTAAATAACACTCATTTATTAAAACTATGCCGTTTTGAAAATTCTTTTAAAAAATAAGCGGGGTCACAAATGGCATTTTTTGTAAATAAAAGGAAAACAAAACGATATAATTTTAATAAAAAAAATGTTATTTAAACAGAATTACTTTTGCAGGATAAGGAAAATGCTCTTGATCCTTTTTATCATTTCACATACTTAGAGAATAAATGATTATGTTTTTTGAAACATAATTTTCACAAATGCTTTCGAAAATGTTCACAATGTGCTTTTACCTATTCAGTAAAACTAATGAGCAAACCTAAAAGACAAACCTTAATTATTCAACAAAGTTTATTCCAGAAGTTTGAATTTGAACTTTAATTATGCCTTCCCCTCCAAATGTCCAACCCCACCAAAATTAATATAGACTATTATACCCACAATTAAACAGTCAACTAATATTAATAATAGACGAGTATTTATTAATAGTGGACAAATATTTTTACTAATTTCAGTCTAATCTTAAAATAAGTGTTTTACTTTATTAACTAGAATTTAAAGTTTACTAATCAAGTTTATTATCTCCTTCTAATAAATCCTAATCTTTGATTATTAAACATTAAACCTTGATTAATAAATAATAGTTAATAAACCATAAATCAAAGTAGTTAATAAACTATAAACCATAAACCCTAGTTGATTAAATTGATGTAAAACACAAATATTTCAAAATTGTATGCGAATTTTGTAATTTTGTTACTAATTGATGGGTTTTGCTAGAACAGTTTTAGGTGTTAAGACGTCCGCTAGTAATACATAGTAATTTTTGACGCGTTGGCTTAAGGTATAATGGTCTAATTTGTGTTTACACTGTCCACTAGTATTATTAGTAGACGGCGCTTTTCTCTTTTTAATTTTGGACGTTATAACAGGCGATATAAATAGTGTTTATCCCTTTTTGATTCATAATAAATATATATTATTGATCATTGTCTCTCTCTCGTATTAACATATATATATATATATATATATATATATATATATATATAGAGAGAGAGAGAGAGAGAGAGAGAGAGAGAGAGAGAGAAGCGGATCAAGTGCATACCCTTTATCTTATTCATCCGAGCTCACCCCCTTTAGGCGACGATTTCGGTCATACAACCGTTGTGACGCCCCCAAAATAGGTATACATCACCCATTCTGAGTTGTCAATACATGGTACAGAAACAACTACAACTTTATTATTACAACAGTAAAACTGTGAGTTTGAATACAAATATTATCATCTAGACAATATTTATACTCAAATAAATTCTCATCACATTTATTGATACATTATTTTATAAAAATGGTGAGGACTACTAAACAACTCTCTCTAGAACCTTCATTCCATACCCCAACTCGTACTCAAGTATATTCTCGCCTCCCGAGAAGAAAAATGGAACAAAAAGAAAAAGGGTGAGCTCAACTAGCCCAAGTAAAGAATATTATGACTAAGATAATATACAACAAATTATCATTAGTCTTCAACGAGAAAAAATCTAATAGAATACAATAGACAACAAGTTTTAAATCAATATTCGCAATGAAATAATAATTCATTAGAAGAGTTAAGTAGATAATGCAAACTACTATCTTCTATGTATGAATTTAAAAAGTTCATCGCGTCATCTTTTATCCCTGTAACATCAATCAATATGCATCTGGAATCAAATATTCATCTTTGCACTACAGAAGAAAGATATTCATCACTTAATCATGTTCATCTAAACACTGCTCATCTTTGCACTACTGGGCCAAAGATATTCATCGAAATCATTCATCTTTGCACTACGAGGCCAAAGATATTCAATAATATCATCATTTAAGACCGAGGATGATGAAAAATATTTTTAAAGAAACGAATCCAAAGGAAACAAAATGACAAGGATTAAGGATTCGTACTTTGTTTTATCCATGTCCAAAAATACCTCAAAAATAATCATAGTGGTGTAAAATTCAAGAATGATCAAAACATGGATACAATCAAAGCTAGTATCCACAATAGATATTTTGACGACAAGAAAAATTTTCATTTTTGATGAATAGTGTCTGATTCGTGAATAAGACCAGATCGTGAATAGTCTTGATATCGTGAATAAGAACTCAACACCAAAAGTTCCAAATTTGATAAAAACTTGGATCAATATTTCAAAGATAATGATATTGAAGAAATAATATCATTACGAAAAAAAATATCCCTTACCTCGAAAGATCAAGATCTTAAATTAAAACACCTGGATATAAAGGCTATGACTTGAACTTGCACCGTATAGCAATACTCAAAATATACTCAAAATGTAAGACCCCAACTTATTATTAATGAAATTTAATTTTCTCTATTTATTATTTTAAAATAGTAAGGGTTGATGTGATTAATGTGGATAGTTAGGGGTAAAATACGCAAATATTTCAAAATAAGCAAGTGGTTATAAAATATTCATTGTTGTCGGGGAATATTCGTTTGGTCGTGGAATATTAAATCTTTGTCGGGAATATTAAATGCAATGGGCCAAGCGACCATGTGTGGGGCCCCATAACTGAAAGCGATTGGATGAAGAAAACGACAAATATAAGTTTGTTAAAAATAACGGCAGAAGTTGTTACCATTAATCTTGTTAAAATACTTTAATTGGTTAAAACACGTATAGCACCCAGATTGCACCAATTATTGATTCTTACGTAAAGAAGACACTACTCAATTATGGTTACGATAATTACCGCTTCGAAGATTTTATTAATTCAATAATTCTTTGCGTTGATATTTTATATTCTTTGTTGTTTTAATAATTGTCATTACACAATATTTGTCATTATCGAAGCAATAATTCATATTATCCTGAATAATATTATTAGATAACATTATTGGCAATGATGTCTAGAAAGTTACATCTAAGGAGAGGTTTGGTCACCTAATTTGCTACCAAGAAGATGAGAAATTCTTATTGAAAAGCCCCTCTTTCCTGGAACTATGCAGTTGTCAATATTGTGATTCTAATATTATTTGTGAATAATTAATTATTGATTCATATGATGAGGAAAATATTGATTTTATGTGGATATAGATGGAGAAAAATTTTAATGTGACAATTGTTGAAAATTGAAATTTTATCTTTTTCTCGATAAGATAATGTATTATTATATTTTAATAATATAATAATGGTGATATTTTACAACGAATGTGGGATATATGAGTATCTGAGGAGGAAGAGTATTTTTATTGCAATAAATGTTTAAAACATGTTAAACATGTCATGTTGGACCCCATTTATTGATTTGAAATTTGATTATAGCACAATAAAATCGCTTGCTTATGAATTTCATCAATTTACATTTGGAATTTGGAATAACTTTCTTCGCAAAGTTGTAGAGAATTGAATTTCCTATAAAAATTCGCGAGATTCAATTTTCTGATAAAAGGGCTATTTATTATGAATTATTGATGTTCAAATTTCTGAATAATTGATTTTTGGAAGTTTTAATTATTTTAAATAATAAAACGTTTTTGATTTGTTTAGTAGACTTATTTGTTGTCAAGCATGGCTGAATTTAGATCATAGATTGTGTGCGTAGGAATTTATATATAATATATTAATATTATATTAAATTTTACTAACTTTAGTGTTAAAGAATTTCCTATAAATAGGGTGCTTGGGTTAGAATTGAAAATCACACCGAAAACTGAAGTTTTCTCTCTATATTATCGAGCGTATTCTTGTGAGTATTTTGAGTATAATTTGAGTATTGCTATTCTATCTTGCAAGTTCAAGTCATAGCCTTTATATCCTGTTTCAATTTAGAGATCTTGATCTTTCGAGGTAAGGGATATTATTTTTTTTTCGTAATGATATTATTTCTTCAATATCATTATGTTGAAATATTGATCTGAAATTTTTATCAAATTTGGAACTTTTGGTGTGTCTGAGTTCTTATTCACGATACTGACCTTATTCACGTATCGACACTTATTCACGAATCTTTAAGACTTTATTCATCGAAAAATGAAAATTTTTCTTTTAGTCCAAAATATCTATTACGGATACTAGCTTTGATTGTATCCATGTTTTGATCATTCTTGAATTTTACACCACTGCAATTATTTTTGAGGTATTTTTGGGCGTGAATAAAACAAAATCACTAATCCTTAATCCTTGTCATTTTGTTTCACTTTGGATTCGTTTCTTTAAAAATATTTTTCATCATCTTCATCTTAAATGATGATATTATGGAATATCTTTGGCACAGTAGTGCAAAGATGAATGATTTCTGAAGAATATCTTTGGCTGTAGTGCAGATGAATGAGTGTTAGATTAGATGAGCATGAATCGGTGATGAATATCTTTGGCCTGTAGTGCAAAGATGAATATGTGATTCCGGATATATATTGATTGATGTTATAGGGATAAAAGATGAGCGATGAACTTTTAAATTCATACATGGAAGATAGTAGTTTGCATTCTCTACTTAACTCTTCTAATGAATTATTATTTCATTTCTGCGAATATTGATTTAAAATTTGTTGTCTATTGTATTCTATTAGATTTTTCCCTGTTGAAGACTAACGGTAATTTGTTGTATATTATCTTAGTCATAATATTCTTTATCTTGAGCTTGAGTTGAGCTCACCCTTTTCCTTTTTGTTCCATTTTTCTCGGGAGGAGAGAATATAAGCGAGTACAAGTGGGGTATGGAATGAAGGTTCTAGAGAGAGTTGTTTAGTAGTCCTCACCATTTTGTAAAATAATGTATCAATAAATGTGATGAGGATTTATTTGAGTATAGATATTATCAGAAGATAATATTTGTATTTAAACTCACAGTTTCTTGTTGTAATAATAAAGTTGTAGTTGTTTACGTACATTGTATTGACAACTTTCGAATGGGTGATGTATACCTATTTTGGGGCGTCGCGGTTGGTATCGAGCTTAGGGATATGATCTCCATGGAAATCGGGAATAGAACTAGGAGGGAGAGCGAGTAAATCCTTCACTAAGTGTGTCCTACCTAAGCTTATTTGTTAGTTGGTCAAGATATAGGGATATTATGTGATATATTGATTTCCTTAATTAACCCTTGTTTTATGATGATGTTTGAGAATGTCGTGAGAATATTAACAATGGAAATGAGACCGTGTGGACGCCTTTGTCTCACCAACGAGGAGAACGTCTAACAGTTTGGCAATGTTCCTCCCGTGAACAACACTATTGAAAGCGAGATGATGAGCGAGGGGATGTTTAGAAGTTTTTGCGGTTCATGCAAAATCGACGAGGAGACTCGTGTTCAAAATCTGAGGAGAAATGATAGCAATTCACGGGTTGTCACAAAAAAGCAAGCGAAAGAGTTGGGACCACCGAAATTTAAGGGAAAGCCGATCCGATCATGCGGCGGAAACATGGGTCAAGCAAATTACCAAGATATTCGATGTCTTGGGATGCGGAGAAACGAAGGTTCCATTCGCCACCTTTATGTTCCGTGGTGAAAGCGAATCATCGGTGGGAGTCATGAAGCGTACCCATCCAAATGCGCTCAAAGTATGTCTTGGGAGACGTTTGAAGCTATTTAATGACAAATACTTTCACGAAAGTGTTCGTCGTATGAAGGAAGTGGAGTTCATCGATTGGAACAAAACAACGTGACGGTGTCTCAAATGCGAGGCAAAGTTTGCGAGTTATCCGTGTTTTGCACCTCATTTGGTGGAGAATGAGGAGCGTTATGACGCGGATGTTTACGAGAGGTTTGAAACCCGTCATACACACAATATCTCATTTCTCATAAATTTTCTCTCTATTTAGATGTTGTTAACGAGGCTCAATTGTTAGAAGCGAGATAACGAGTATATTCAACCAGGACCATAACCAGATCGTACGGAGATAGCGGTCAGCAGAATAATGATAACCAAATGAGAGAAAAAACAGACGGACAAAATGGTAACCACTCCGGTGGTAATCATGGCCATGAAAATAGAAGAAGCGAGTCGGGAGGAGATTTTAAAAGAGGAGATTTAACAACGACCATGTGAAGACGATAGTCTTGCAGTAGTAACCGGTTTTAAGGGAGGAGAACGACCACCCATTAAATTATCTTACAAATCACGGAAAAGAGGGACATATCGGTCAAACCGCCTGACAGATTCAAGGTATGCTATAATTGTGGAAATGAAGGACATATCACTCGAGATTATGCAGTGGCGAAACCTAGTTCAATGAGGACGGTGACTCAAAAGATCGTCCCAAAAAAAGTCAAAGTCAACGATTAGGGAAGAAGCGTTTGTTGTGGATTGGTCAAAATGCGAGAAACCCAAACGAGGTGATCACGGGTAAGCTATTTATAAATTCTTGCGAAGTTTATACCTTACTTGAATCTGGGTCTTTACCCATTCATTTATCTCTCCCTGCATGTGCTCAACGTTTAAACTTGACTCGGAGAAATTAGACTTTGACCTATCTCGTGGAAACTCAGTTAGGAGAAACTTTCATCACATCCACTATTTATAAATCTTGTTTGATTCAAGTTGGCACCATCACCTTACCATTGACCTTATCTCTTTAAAGATACTTGCTTTTGATGTGATTTTAGGGATTGATTGGTTAACTACTCATCATGCCAAAATTGATTGTTTTCGTAAGGTTGTTAGTTTTCATATTCCTAACCAACCCATTGTATGCAATTCAAACAACTAAACCATTAAAATCAATCACTATCATATCTAATCATAAAGCTATTCGCTTATTGAAAAAGCGGATGTCAAGCTTTCTTAGCCCATGTTATGGATTTGAATAAAGACACGTCAAATTTGAATAATATTCCTGTTGTTATTGACTTTCTGACGTATTTCTGAAGAACTTCCGGTCTACCCTAGAACGTGAAGTTGAATTCTTTATTGATCTTGAACCTGCAGTACAAAGCCCATTTCTAAAACCCCATATCGAATGGCTCTATTGAACTTCAGAGTTAAAGGTCCAACTACGAGGAATTGTTGGACATCGGTTTCATTCGTCTAGTACATCTCCTTGGGGTGCTCTGTTTTATTCGTAAAAGAAGAAAGACGGGAGTATCGACTTTGTATTGACTATCGGGAATTGAACCATGTCACCATCAAGAATAGGTATCCTCACCTCGTATTGATGACTTGTTTGACCAATTCTGAGGGGCACAATTCTTTTCAAAATCGATCTTCGCTTACGGATATCATCAAATTTGAAGATTAGGCGAGGATATTCAAAGATCGCCTTGAAACTTCGGTATAGGCATTATGAATTCTTAGTCGTGTCTTTCGGACTAACTAATGCTCCTGTGGCTTTCATGGATATGATGAACCGAAGTATTCAAGGAATATTTGGATCAATTCGTTGTTGTCTTTATTTATGACATCCTCATATATTCCAAAAGCCGTGAAGATCATGAGCACCATTTGAAGTTTGGTACTCGAAAGGCTTCGTGAAAACCAACTATATGCCAAATTGAAGAAATCGCGAGTTCGCGGCGAGGAAGTAGCATTTCTTGGGCACGTCAGTGTTAAAACATGGAGTATCTGTTGATCCGATGAAGATTGAAGCAATACAAAGTTAGGAGCAACCGAAGTCGGTGGTGAAATCGTGTAGTTTTTGGGCTTAAATTTGGTTATTATCGGAGATTCGTGGAAGGGTTTTCTCGAATCGCTACTCCATTAACCCAAATTAACTTCGGAAGGATACAAAATTCGTTTGGAGTGAAGAATGCGAGAAGAGTTTCCAAGAGCTTAAGAGGAGACTTATTTCTAAGACTGTTTCTAACAATACCATCTGGTTCGGATGGATTTGTTATCTACAAATGATGCTTGAAGCAAAAGGTTAGGATGTGTTCTCATACAGCGTGGGAAAGTCATAGCCTATGCCTCATGACAACTTAAAAGAGTATGAGAGGAATTATCCTACTTCATGATCTAGAGTTAGCGTGATCGTTTTCAAGCTAAAGATATGGAGGCACTATCTATATGGGGAGAAAGTGGAGATATATTCGGACCATAAAAGCCTTAAATATTTCTTCACTCAAAAAGAACTCAACATCGCGGCAAATGACGTTGGCTCGAGCTATTGAAAGACTACGACTACACTATTCAATACCATCCCGAAAAGCTAACGTGGTAGGCGATCGTTGAGTAGAAGATCATATCGCGGAATGAGTGCGATGATGTCAAGTATCGCGTAGAGCCAACTTTAATAGAAAAAGTTAAGGTTACTTTCCACCGACCCGGAGGCGATGCGTATGAAGAAGAAAAAGTACAAGAAGGAGCTATTCCTAAGCGAGAATTGATGAAGAAGGAATACTTGAGTCCACTCTGAACTTTGTGTTCTAACGACTCGATTTGAAGTACAAGATTATGATGGAGGCACACAATACACCATTTGTAATCCATCCTGGAAGTACTAAAATGTATCGTGATCTTCGGCATACATTTTGGTGGAACAATATGAAGAGAGAGATTGCAAAGTTTATCTCGATGTGTTTAACTTACTTAACGTGTAAAGGCGGAGCATCTAGTACCTAAGGGTCCGTTGCAACCACTTGAGATTCCAAAATGGAAGTGGGAACACATTATCATGGATTTACATTCTGGGTCTTCCTACGGTTTCTCAAGGCATCAATGCTATTTGGGTTATTGTTGATAGATTAACCAAGTCTGCTCATTTTTTGCCGATCACGGAGACTTATTCCTTGAGCGTCTTGCTAGTATGTACGTGAATGAAATTGTGAGGTTGCATGGCATGCTGTATCCATAGTTTCGGATCGTGACCCAAGATTCACTTCAAGATTTTGGGTTAGCTTGCAAAAAGCTATGGGCACAGATTTGCGATTTAGTTCGACATATACCATCCCCAAACAGACGGACAATCGAGAGGACTATTCAAACTCTTGAAGATTTATTAAGACTCATGTCCTGACTTCAAGGGCAATTGGGATAAGTATTTACCATTGGTGAAATTCTCCTACAACAACAACAGTTATCGAGCAAGTATAGGTGTGGCTCTTTTTCAAGCATTATATGGGCCGAAAATGTCGCTTCCAATATGTTGGGATGAGGTGGGTGAAGCAACATTGTTGGGACCGAAAGTTAAGACGTATGACTCACTTGAAAAGATTTAAATGATTCGACAACATGTATAAAAGCGGCACAAGATCGACAAAAGAGTTATGCGGATCTTCATCGAAAGGACGTGGAATTTAGTGTAGGGGATCATGAATTGTTGCGAGTTGCTCCATGGAAGGGAGTTACAAGATTTGGGAAGAGAGGAAAGCTCAATCAACGATTTATTGGTCCATTTCAAATTCTTGGCCCGAGTAGAAAATGTAGCCTATAGACTTGCGTTACCTCCAAGTATGTCTCGTGTTCATAATGTGTTTCACATATCTCATACTTAAGAAATCATGAAAGACCCGAACCACGTTATAGAATTAGAACCGGACGAAATAATCGAAGACTTAACGTATGAGGAGGTACTGTCAAGATCTTGGATAGGAAGGAGCATGTCCTACGCCTTGAAAGGTCATACCACAAGTTAAAGTTTTGTGGAGGAATCATGCTTATAGAGGAAATGACACGGGAATTGGAAGCGAAAATGAAAGCGAGGTATCCTCACCTTTTCAAACACACGTGCGTGACGTCAATTTTGAGGACGAAATTTCATAAGGAGGGAGGTTGTAAGACCCCAACTTATTATTAATGAAATTTAATTTTCTCTGTTTATTATTTTAAAATAGTAAGGGTTGATGTGATTAATGTGGATAGTTAGGGGTAAAATACATGAAATATTTCAAAATAAGCAAGTGGTTATAAAATATTCATTGTTGTCGGGGAATATTCGTTTGGTCGTGGAATATTCGATCGCTTCGGGAATATTAAATGCGACGGTAGCAGACCATGTGTGGGCCCATAACTGAAAGCGATTGGATGAAGAAAACGACAAATATAAGTTGGTTAAAAATAACGGCGTAGTTGTTACCATTAATACTGTTAAAATACTCGGTGGTTAAAACACAGTAGCACACGGTATTGCACCAATTATTGATTCTTACGTAAGAAGGCACTACTCAATAATGGTTACGATGAATTCTTTATTCGAGTATTTTATTAATTCAATAATTGTTTGCGTTGATATTTTATATTCTTTGTTGTTTCAATAATTGTCATTACACAATATTTTTCATTATCGAAGCAATAATTCATATTATCCTGAATAATATTATTAGATAACATTATTGGCAATGTCTAGAAAGTTACATCTAAGGAGAGGTTTGGTCACCTAATTGCATGCGCCAGATAAGAGAAATTCTTATTGAAAGCCCTCTTTCTGGAGGAACTGCACGGTTGTCAATATTGTGATTACAGTAATATTATTTGTGAATAATTAATTATTGATTCATATGATGAGGAAAATATTGATTTTATGTGGATATAGATGGAGAAAAATTTTAATGTGACAATTGTTGAAAATTGAAATTTTATCTTTTTCGATAAGATAATGTATTATTATATTTTAATAATATAATAATGGTGATATTTTTACAACGAATGTGGGATATATGAGTATATCGAGGAGGAAGAGTATTTTTGTTGCAATAAATGTTTAAAACATGTTAAACATGTCGGTGGACCCCATTTATTATTGAAATTTGATTATAAATTTGTAAAATCGGTAGTTTGTGGATTTCGATCAATTTACGTTTGGAATTTGGAATAACTTTCTTCTGCAAAGTTGTAGAGAATTGAATTTCCTATAAAAACTCGCGAGATTCGAATTTTTCTGATAAAAGGGCTATTTATTATGAATTATTGATGTTCTGAAATTCCTGAATAATTGATTTTTGGAAGTTTTAATTATTTTAAATAATAAAAACGTTTTTGATTTGTTTGGTAGACTTATTTGTTGTCAAGCATGGCTGAATTCAGATCATAGATTGTGTGCGTAGGAATTTATATATAATATATTAATATTATATTAAATTTTCTGCTTTGAATGTTCTAAGCAATTTCTATAAATAGGGTGCTTGGGTTAGAATTGAAAATCACACCGAAATCAAGTTTTCTCTCTATATTATCGGCGTATTCTTGTGAGTATTTTGAGTATAATTTGAGTATTGCTATTCTATGCAAGTTCAAGTCATAGCCTTTATATCCTGTGTTTCAATTTAAGATCTTGATCTTTCGAGGTAAGGGATATTATTTTTTTCGTAATGATATTATTTCTTCAATATCATTATGTTGAAATATTGATCTGAAATTTTTATCAAATTTGGAACTTTTGGTGTCTGAGTTACTTATTCACGATACTGGACTATTCACGTATAGACACTATTCACGAATACGGCTATTCATCGAAAAATGAAATTTTTTTTTCGTCCAAAATATCTATTCTGGATACTAGCTTTGATTGTATCCATGTTTTGATCATTCTTGAATTTTACACCACTGCAATTATTTTTGAGGTATTTTTGGACGTGAATAAAACAAAGTACGAATCCTTAATCCTTGTCATTTTGTTTCATTGGATTCGTTTCTTTAAAAATATTTTTTATCATCTTCAGTCTTAAATGATGATATTATGGAATATCTTTGGCCTGTAGTGCAAAGATGAATGATTTCTGAAGAATATCTTTGGCCTATAGTGCAAAGATGAACAGGTGTTTAGATGAACATGACCAACTGATGAATATCTTTGGCCTGTAGTGCAAAGGTGAATATGTGATTCCAGATATATATTGATTGATGTTATAGGGATAAAAGATAGACGATGAACTTTTAAATTCATACATGGAAGATAGTAGTTTGCATTCTCTACTTAACTCTTCTAATGAATTATTATTTCCGCTGCGAATATTGATTTAAAATTTGTTGTCTATTGTATTCTATTAGATTTTTCATTTGTTGAAGACTAACGGTAATTTGTTGTATATTATCTTAGTCATAATACTCTTTCTTGAGCTAGTTGAGCTCACCCTTTTCCTTTTTGTTCCATTTTTCTCGGAGGGCGAGAATATAATGAGTACGAGTCTGGGGTATGGAATGAAGGTTCTAGAGAGAGTTGTTTAGTAGTCCTCACCATTTTGTAAAATAATGTATCAATAAATGTGATGAGGATTTATTTGAGTATAGATATTGTCAGAAGATAATATTTGTATTTAAACTCACAGCTTCTTGTTGTAATAATAAAGTTGTAGTTGTTTCTGTACCATGTATATTGACAACTCAGAATGGGTGATGTATACCTATTTTGGGGGCGTCACACAAAATACTCACAAGAATACGCTCGATAATATAGAGAGAGAAAATTTCAGTTTCTGGTGTGATTTTTAATTCTAACCTAAGTATCCTATTTATAGGAAAATGCTTAGAACACCAAAGCAGAAAATTTAATAAAATATTAATATATATATTATAATTTCTACACCCACTTTTAAGGATCTGAATTCAGCAAATTCCAACACATGCAAGACCCACAATAATGACAAAAAACGTTTTTCATATTTAAAATATTTTAAACTTCCAAAAATTAATTATTTCGGAGCTTCAGAACTTTAATAATTCATAATAAATAGCCCTTTTGTCAGAAAATTCGAAACTCGCGAATTTTTATAGGAAATTCAATTTTCTACAACTTTGCAGAAGAAAGTTTTTTCAAATTCCAAACAAAAATTGACCGAAATCCACAAACGGGCGATTTTACAAGCTATAATCAAATTTCATCGATAAATGGGGTCCAATTTAGCATGTTTAACATGTTTTAAATATTTATTGCAACAAAAAATACTCTTTCGCCTCAGATATACTCATATATCCCACATTAGTTGTAAAAATATCACCATTATTATATTATTAAAATATAATAATATATTTAAATAATTATTTTATCGAAAAAGATAAAATTTCAATTTTCAACAATTGTCACATTAAAAATTTTCTCCATCTATATCCACATAAAATCAATATTTTTCATCATCATATGAATCAATAATTAATTATTCACAAATAATATTACGTAATCACAATATTGACAACCGTGGCTTCAGAAAGAGGGGGCTTTCCAATAAGAATTTCTCCTCATCTTGGTAGCGCAGCAATTAGGTGACCAAACCTCTCCTTAGATGTAACTTTCTAGACATTGCCAATAATGTTATCTAATAATATTATTCAGATAATATGAATTATTGCTTCGATAATGAAAAATACAATGTAATGACAATTATCAAACAACAACAATATAAAATATCAACGCAACAATTATTAAATTAATAAAATAAAATACCGAATAAAGAATTATCGTAACCATTATTAGTAGTGCCTTCTACGTAAGAATCAATAATTGGTGCAATACCGTGTACTTCTTGTTTTAACCACCGAGTATTTTTTAACAAGATAATCTGCAGAATAACTACGCTCTGCTTATTTTTAAACAACTTATATTTGTCATTTTCTTCATCCATTCGCTTTCTATTATGGGGCCCACATTGGTCGCTACTTGTCGCATTTAATATTCTCCGACAAGATTTAATATTCCACGACCAAACGAATATTCCCCGACAACAATGAATATTTTATAACCACTTGCTTATTTTTGAAATATTTATGATTTTACCCATAACTATCCACATTAATCAAATCAACCCTTACTATTTCAAAATAATAAATAGAAAATTAAATTTCATTAATAATAAGTTGGGGTCTTATGATAATCGCTATACTTTTAGCGACAAACAACATATAAGCGTCATTAAAAGTATGTATTTATGGTTGTATGGTTAATCGAAATCGCTAAAAAAGGGGGTGAGTACGTATGAGTAAAATAAGGGTATGACTTTGATCCTGACGGATATATATATATATATATATATATATATATATATATATATATATCGATCAAACCGGAGTCCTGGACACGATAAAAAATGGACCAATTTTATTTTATTTTATTTTTTTTAGTTGTTTTAAAAAAAAAAAAAAAAGAAGGTCCTAATTTGGTTCTATCAGAGTCCTGGACTGATCCTAAGATATATATATATATATATATATATATATATATATATATATGATCCATTTTTAAGCTCACCCTTATTGAGCTCACCCCAGCTCACCTCCCGCCTTTTTTTTATAAAAAAAACATAACTAATAAAAATGTATAATGATTTTTGGAATTGAAAGTTTTTTTTTTAAAATAACTAAAAGAATAATTAATATTTTATGGGCTGAAATTTTCCATAATCTGATATTTTGGGGTGATTTGAATACCTATACTAAAAATGGTGGTACATGCACAGATCGTATATACATGTTTTGTTATAATGTACCTAAATCACGTCCAAAACATCAGATATGAAAGAAATTCAATTCCATAAAATATTAATTTTTTTTAGTAGATTAAAAAAAACAAAAAAAAATAAAAATTTGGGTCCGCATTTTAGTCCCGTCCCCGGAGTCCTGGACAGATCGGACTCTATATATATATATATATATATATATATATATATATATATATATTAATACCTTTCAAAAATGGACTAAAGAAGCGTACCAAAACGTCTTGAACCAAAAAACGTCTGAAACAAAAAAAAAACACGAATTCGCTTAACCTGCCTGAAACCCTCATTCTCTTTTACACTTCCAGATTCCTTCCTTCTCTCATACTCTGCCATTCGCGCCCATTTGAAATCAGTTTCAACCTTCCGCTCTCTCACTCTTCCCTCTCTCTCTCAAAGCGAGCCTAAAGTAAATCGGAAAGCAAGAAGGCGATCGAACATAACCTGTTGCAAATCGAAGGTTTGTTTGATTTTTTTAATTTTGTAATCCGTTTCTACTTAATTTTGAAACAAATCAGAAAGCAAATCGGTTCTTAATTTTGTAATTTTGTAATCCGTTTCTGAAGTAAATCGGAAAGCAAAAACATGCGGGTCACAAACTAGGGTTTGTTTTGTTGTCAGTCCACTCCACTGATCTCGACTGATATTGTCCAATGGATAAACTTTTTGTTTATGGGTTAATGCATTTATTTGTTCTTAGATTCTAGGTCCGCTTATCTTTTTTGACATTAGTATTACATATTAATATGTTTTCTCATATAGGTTAAGTAGTTTGAGCTAGGTTAATCCTATTACTCCATGATTCTCGCCAGTTGGGTTATTTAGTTTCTTTTTTCTTTTATGAATTTGGTGATGTTATCGTATATGAATTCATTTATGATTTTAATCCTTTTATTGTTTGATTTTCTCTGTTATTTATAAACAAGTATGTCATATCATTTTTACATGTAGTCATGTCACTATTAATTTCATTGAAATTTATTAGGAATTAAGTTTTATGTTTTTGTATGTTAAACTTGTATTTTTTTACCCACCAAATTGTTTGAAATTTGTTACTCGTGCATCAAATCCTAGAAGATCTCTTTTGCAGCAAAAGAAAGCGATTTGGCAGAATGGAAAGGAGACATACTTGCAGTAGGTGTATTGGTGATCTTAAGGGCCTCTTTGTTCTCTGTTTTCTCCATACACATCTCTTCCATATACAAGCACCATTGAGAACTTATTAACGGCTGAATATATGAACTACAATAGTTATTGGAAGAATATTTGGTTAGAGAGAAAAGGGCTTCTAATGGACATAATGTTATGTATGCGGTGTTGTTGTTAATGTTATTAAATCGGTTGTAATTTTGATAATTTCATTTTGCGATGTTGTTGTTAATGTTATTAAATCGGTTGTAATTTTGATAATTTTTATTGTGCAATTATCGTGTACAAAGATACATTGCACATATAGTATATGCAAAGATATATTGCACTTGGGCATTCTCCAAGAATGGTTTGGCATTCAATATTAAAAGTGACTTTGTCAAAATTGCTTGTGTCTAAATTTTATGGCGTAATCATTGCACATGCTTCAAAGATATCTATTCTCCTAGCAGTGGTGTTTGTTGCTATAAGTTTATCTATGACAATTTATGCTATATGGCAAGGCAAAACACAAAAATTGCCAATGCAGATTCTTTCTTCAAACTATTCACCACCATCCCAGTCTTAGCCACGGGCCTCGCATATATGTTACTAGTAAGAGTTCATCAGTTTGGTGGTCCCATTTCTCACTACTAAGTCACTTGCATATATCTCATGTAGTTCAAGCACAAAGGATACTCAAAATTTGAAAATTTAACAACCAAACAACAAAGTAAACTAGCAGAGAACAGAAAGGACACTGTACTATATTATTAACATCACTTGTCTAGCAAAAAATAAAACAAAATAAATATTCACAGTATATGCAAGCTCAGACTAAAAATATTTCATCTCATAAGTAAAAAGATTATTTTTTTTATAATAAATATTTACTTATCAATCACACCCACAAGCAAAACTGTATTTTGGGAAAGAAAAACTGGGTACATTCTGGTGCAAACAATCATGTTCCATACCAAATTGCATTAAGAATAGTAGAATTTAGAGTTGATTATATAATAATAACATCTATCCAACAAATTGCAATCATTTGTTGAATTCATACATTTGATGACAATATCCAAAGAAAATACTTGTCTAGAAGATTCTTAGCTACATAACTATCAAGGTGGCAAAATCGGTTCTACTTGCTTAATATGTAACCATGAAGGAAAAATAACAACAAAGGTAGGCACAAAAAAGAAACCCATATGAACCACTAAATGACATTCACTTTGAAGAGACCGATAATACTATGCGTAACCTTCCTCCGGCTTTGCTTCATCGCCTTTTTGGATGGTGGCAATGGAGATGGAGAGCCTACTCTCGATTTACGTTCTAAGGTCACCGATACTCTACTCCATTCATTTATCCGGCCTCCCATTTCATCGAGTACATTGCGGTTAAGAAAATATTAATGTCAATGTCAATCTCAAAACAAAAGGATAACATAGATTTTTGTCTATTAAAGTGAAATATTAATCAAACCATTTAAAGGTTCCAAACCTTCGTACACAGATTTGAAACTTGGCAAAAAAGAGGAGCAATAACATGAGTTACAGTTATTATCAAACATAATGTTCCCTCTTATGGGATCATCAATGCACTCTAAAATGACCCATTAATGTTAACCACAAAAGAAATATCTATTACTTCAATTTAAGCATGTTATAGTTGAGGAAAAGGATATTCTTTAAAACAATAGGTTCAGACATTGTCTGAAATCTGGATTGCTGCAAAAAAGAAAAAAGAGTGTACTCATCAGTACAAGTAGTGCGTTAGAGAACAAAAATCTGTATTTACAATTAAAACTAAAAAAAACTATGCATTAGAACTCACCATCTGTTGAAGAAGGTTTTGTACCTGAAAAAACAAGGAAAATAATAAGAAAATACCAAGGCCTTGATATGACACTTAATTATTAAACCAGGCATAACTGATACAAAACAAGCTGAAATATGTATGCATTTACATTTTGTTTAAGCATATAATTACAAGGGAGCTAAATTGGCTAGGGCAATACCACAAAACATCTAATGTCCAAGGTATGCTTGAAGGCGGAGTATCATTACAACCACATGACTAAGTAAGAAAGTAAATATTCTCAAATTTCTTTTAAACAAAAAGTAGGTAGATATCAAGAAACTCACGAAAATGGTCATATCAAGAAGGTTGCCTTGCTTGGATCTTCCGAATCTTGTCCATCCCGACAAGAAAAGCAGTGAGAGTCCAAGCTCATATAAACTACAAATACAATCCACATAATGAAACAGAAGTAAAATTTAGTGTTTACTATCAACTCGTAAAAGTAGCAAAATACTTTACAAAACTTGGTCATAATTGTTGTTTCCACCACGATTCAACAAACAATCATTTCCAATAACTTAAAATTTGCGATATAAGAGAAAATATTTTAACATTTTAAAGTTCTAAAGTAAGGAAAATATCGAATGAATGAAATGGATGGTCAATATAATTTTCTGAAATTCATCCCACGTCTTTGTCACCATGTTATCACAATTATAACACACGCATCACATTGTATACAAATTTGTACTTATCTTTGTTTTTTTACTTTTTTAGTATAACGATATCATGAGCACATGTTCCAATCACAAAAAATTAAGAAGAAAAAAATATAAACCAAAAAACAGAAAATACTTGAAAGCAAAGAAACATGCAGTCTTATATGACTACTAAACGAAGCCATCGTCGTGGATGATTTATGCCAGTTGACTGGATTAGTGATTTATGGACTTCACTTAGTTTTTTGGGATACTTGTTATTTACTTTAATTAGATGGAGTTTTTTTTCAGTCATATTTAACCTCAATCTGTGAGTAATAGGATTAACCTTGCTCAAACTACTCAACCAATATGAGAAAACATATTAATACGTAATACTAATGTCAAAAAAAGATAACAGACCTAGAATTTAAGAACAAATAAATGCATTAACCCATAAACAAAAAGTTTATCCATTGGACAATATCAGTCGAGATCAGTGGAGTGGACTGACAAAATTACAAAATTACAAAATTAAGAACCGATTTGCTTTCCGATTTGCTTCAAAATTAAGTAGAAACGGATTACAAAATTACAAAATCAAACAAACCTTCGATTTGCAACAGGTTCTGTTCGATCGCCTTTTTGCTTTCCGATTTACTTCAGACTCGCTTTGAGAGAGAGAGATGAAAGAGTGGGTGAGCGGAAGGTTGAAACTGATTTCAAATGGGCGCGAATGGCAGAGTATGAGAGAAGGAAGGAATCTGGAAGAGTAAGAGAGAAGGAGGGGTTTCCGACCCGGTTAAGCGACCCGCGCGTTTTTTTGTTTCTGTACGTTTTTTGGTTCAATACGTTTTTGGTACGCTTCTTTAGTCCGTTTTTGAAAGGTACCTTGTTTATATATATATATATATATATATATATATATATATATATATATAAAAGCTCGCTTTCTCCAACGAACTGGATGAAACAAACTAAAAATGAACCGGCTATAGTGACAATTTTTTCCGTCGCTATAGCATAAAAAACCGGCTTTATATGTTATAACGATGAAAAAAATCGTCGTTATAGCCGGTTCGTTCTTAGTTTGTTTCCTTCAGTTCGCAGAAAAACAGATTGTAAATATATACACGTATTCAACTTGGGTTAAATTGGAGATTATCATATAAGATAACGTGTTTTAAACTTTTTGAGGTGAGATTTGGATGTAATGCAACAAATAATAAGTAAGATTTTATTGCATTTTTTGCGACTTATTATAAAAGTAAAATAATATTACATATATTCAAAAATTAGATAAATAATTTATCAAATAACGGAATATTAAACTTTAAAATAGATATGACTCATAAAAATTTCTAATAAAATAAAATTTGTTGTTAATGATTTTTGTTATATATTATAAAATTAAAATAAAATAATTATATCAATTAAAATTAAATAAATTTACATCAATTTGAAGTTTTAATATAAAATCAAGTTATATCTCCGTAATACAAAAAATAATAATAATAATAATATTAAATAATAATAAAAATTATTTTGTTTGAAAACATATTAATTGGACTTTGTCATTTATTTTGGGTTAAACTAGTTATTTAATTTGTGTGGGCTAATAAATATTAATAAGAGATGGGTAAATTAATTTAGTACAATTTGGACCTTAAAATTTATTGGGTTTAATTTATATTTATGGGTAATATTAAATTCTTTAAAAAAATAAATAATAATAAAACTCTATTAATAAATAAACAAAACCTAATTGCTTCATCATATTTTATCTGAAATGAAGGAAAAGAAAAAGGGAAGCAATGGCCATTACGAGATAGAAGAAAAGGAGAGATTGAATTGTAAGTTACTTGATATATATATATATATATATATATATATATATATATATATATATATATATATGGGACTTTTACAATTTTAAGTGTATGATACCTGTAAAGGAAATTTTTGATTTAATCTTGAAACTTCGTAAATCGTGTATGCCTTATACTGTAAGACCCCAACTTATTATAAATAAAACCGAATTTCCTCTAATTATTATTGTGAATAATAAGGTATTAATTTGATATAATTCTTTGGTTATGGGTGAAATATGCAAATTTTGCAAAATATGCAAGTGGTTATAAAATAATCATTGTTGTCGGGGAATATTCATTTGGTCGTGAAATATTCTTGTTGTTGGGGAATATTCGTGATGCAATGACGCTAGCGATCATTCAGGGCCCTATAATGTAATAATTGTCGGATGAAGAAAATGACAAGTTTGAGTTTTTATAAATAATGGCGTAGTTATACACAGTTAACACCGCTGGAATACCCGGTGGTTAAAATACGATGTCTACGCGTGGATGCATGCGGTATTGATGAATTATTGATCCTTACGTAAGAAGGCACTTACTCAATAATTGTTACAATAATTACGATTCAATATTTTATTTAATTGATTCAATAATTGTTGCGTTGATATTTTATATTATTGTTGTTTCAATAATTGTCATTGCACAATATTTCCATTATCGTAACAATAATTCATATTATTTGAATAATATTATTAGATAGCAATATTGGCAATGTCTAGAAAGTTACATCAAGGAGAGGTTTGGTCACCTAATCATGCTTGGCAAGATGAAAGAGAAATTCTTATTGGAAAGCCCTCTTTCCGGAACTACTTTGGTTGTTATAAATGTGATTACATAATATTATTTGTGAATAATTAATTATTGATTCATATGATAAGGAAATATTTATTTTATGTGGATATAAATGTTCGATATATTTATTGTGGTTAAAAATGAAAGAGTTAATGTTGAGGTATTTTATCAAGATTTTTTAGTCGGAATGAAGGTATTAAAAAATTAAACCAGATTTTTGAGATATATTATGTGAGTTATAATTTTTAATCCAACCGTTGGATCGTTGTAATTTTTGGATATGTTATACATATATAAGTTGAGTATATGTCCACAAATTTTGAACCGTTAAAATGAACGTATGATTTGTTATGAATTTTAAGAGGTGATCGTTCGTAAATTTTTGAAGTATCCGAATTTAGCATTTTGGTGGAAAATTCTAGAATTGAGTGGGACCCACTTGTGGTTGGTGAAGAAATATGCTGAATTTTATTTCAAATGTGGTGGGTGGGAATAGTAGCAGGTAAAGCCATCAGGGTGCAGGTCAAGTCTGCTAACATTTTCCTATAAATAGAGGTCTAAGTTAGAATTGAAAATCACACCAGAAACATAAGACTTCTCTTTTTCTCTCTCTAGATTATTGAGTGTATTTTGTGAGTATTTAGATACTTTGTGAGTTTCTATTCATCAGTGTATGTTTCCTTCAGGCTTATACAGATATTCCGATCAAAAGTACTGATATTTTGAGGTAAGGGGTGTTATATTTTTCTTAAAATGATATTTTCTTCAATATCATTATACCAAAATGTTGGTATGAACTTTTTATCAAATTTGGAACTTTTTGTGTCGGGGTTCTTATTCACGTATACTGAGACTATTCATTCACGAATCTGACTATTCACCTAAAAAATAAAATTTTCTTCTTTTGTCCAAGATGTCTATTATGGTTACTATCTTTGATTGTATCCATGTTTTGATCTTTATTCTTGAATTTTGCTTCAAAATTGGTTATTATGGAGTATTATTGATCTTGGATAAACTGTTATACACTATTTGTCCTTCTGTCTCACTGGATTCGTTTTCTTTAAAATATTTTTCATCATCCTCAGTCCTAAATGATGATATTACTGAATATCTTTGGCCTGTAGTGCAAAGATGAATGATTAACTGATGAATATCTTTGGCCCGTAGTGCGAAGATGAACAGGTGTTGAGATGAACATGACCATCTGGTGATACAAATGAATATCTTTGGCCTATAGTGCAAAGATGAATATTGATTAAAGATGTATATTGATTGTTGTTACAGGGATAAAATATTGATGATGGACTTTTAAATCTTAGAAGATAGTAGAATTCTTTCTCTACTTGACTCTTCTAATGAATTGTTGTTTCCTCTGTAGTTGTTGATCTAAAACTTGTTGCTCATTATATTTTATCGATTTTTCCTGTTGAAGACTAACGATAATTTGTTGTATATTATCTTAGTCATAATATTCTTTATTGGGCTAGTTGAGCTCACTCTTTTCCTTTTGTTCCATTTTTCTCGGGAGAGTGAGAACATAAGCGAGGAACTAGTCGAGGTAATGCAAGTGATGGTTCTAGAAAGATATTTTAGCGATTCTTACTATTTCGTAAAATAGTGTTTGAATAATTGTAATGAGGACTTATTTGAGTGTGGATATTGCAGAAGACAATATTTGTATTTAAACTCACGGTATGTGTTGTCGTATTTTGCACGACAATTGTATTATTGAAGTTGTAGTTTGCTTTCTGTACCATGTATTTGGCGACTCAGAATGGGTGTTGTATACCTATTTTGGGGACGTCACATATACTATCAATGATTGATTTGAAAAAGAATTGTCGGATATCTATATATATAGGTTGTCAAATTACCATGTTAGAATTGACAAAAGTATTAGACTATATATATATTATTATATATATACGGAACCTACATTGATTCATGATATATATATATATATATATATTATTTATGTTTTGGTTGGCTTGTATCTGAAGTTCAGCATCAAGGCTCTGCAAATATATATACATATGTATATCAGTATGACCTTATGGAATGAATGAGATTTATTATACATATAATACCTTAAGGTTTTGATTTGTTAAAGTATAATAAAAAAAATGATTAGAATTTAAATTATAACATAATTAGGGTTATTTTGTAAAATTGATTTAATTGGAGAATTAATTTCATAGTAATATAAATTATAATTATTAAGTAAATTATAATTGTATTATTATTATTTTATTAGATCGGACGGAGGAAATTTAAGGAGTTACATTTGGAATATAATTTTGGGTATTACATTGCTTAATCCAGGTACGGATTCCGTACTCTTTCAGCGAGACTCTTTTGTTTTTGATTTGTTCGTTTCGTTATTCGTTTCAAAAATTAGTATTGCCTCTTATAATTATTCCTTGTCAATTGATTGTGATAAATTTGTTTTGGCGTTGTATTAGAACTCATATTTGTACTCTTTAGACTAGTGTGTCATGTCTAAATTTTATTTTGATATTTATAGTGATGTACATGTTATTATTTTAGAGACTTGTGTTGATGATTCGTTCGATTTAACATGTACACGTTAGAACCCCTTTGTGTTGATATTTTGTCGCATGTGTTGTGACATTATATTTTTGTTAGAATCTGTAGGGTATACGAGCTATAACCACTGCGGGGTACCACAGTATGTCCTCTTGCACCGAGGCATGACACCTTCCGTGGCGGTGTGATCAGTCCACGGCGTCTCCGTTTTTTGCTCTGGTGGGAGTTGGCCATTTGGTGTCTTGTTGTGGGAGGCGTATGGGTCGACCATAGTTTTTTGTTCTGTTCTGTTCTGCGGATTGGTGATGTTTGTGCCAAATATGCCTTCTGATTTTACATGCATTGGATTCGCGGTCCAATATGTGTGACTTGCCTGTGTGGCATCATTTGATTTGCCTATGTGGCATTATTTTACTTGCTTGTGTGGCAAGGTATATTTCTGTTTTATTCTGAGCTCGATATGAAATAACACCCAGCCATTTGATTCAGCCTATTATTTCGTTGTGTTAGATTTGTTCGTTTCGTTTTGATTCGTTTAAATCTCTTTTCATTTAATTGAGTTAGTTATTTGGTTCATTATTTGTATTCTATATCCGTCTTTGGGCATTTGGCTCATCTTTGTTTTTTCTTAACGAAATCGAGGGAATCAAAGGCAAGTGTGATGAGAGCTCCATTCATTCCAATGATTTAGAAATATTCTATTTAGACTTGATGTGTCAGTTTACTTGGAATTATAATAATTATTTTAGATTGTGGTTTTAGGCATAAATGGAGATTTATTATGGTTGACTTGTGGTATTTATCGCTTATTAAGACTATTTTTGTGGCTTTGAGCCTTGCTATATTAAATTTATTAGTTTTGTTGTATTTTGAGTAACCTCTTTTCTATTTCGAAAAGGGTGTTATTCTGAAGTTATCGTCGAGCAGTTATTATCTTGTAGAAAACCTATTTAGGTTTGACCTGTGAGTTATGGGTAGACTTCTGGGTTAGGTTTCTATTTCGTTGATTTTTTGTTCAGCTATTATATCAGTTATATTTGAATTTATCCCTAATCTGCTTTATTTATAATCGTTATCTTTTTCTTAGATGGCTCGTAGATTCGCCAGAGTTGTTGGGAGGAGAGGTAACAATAGGGGAATAGGTGAGGGTCAGCCCAATGAGCAACCTAATGATCAGATGAATGCTCAATTGGCTACCTTAGTGAATCGAAAGATGAATCGGGCTTTACCTCACCTCAGGCACAGTCAGACAGTAACGAGCGATCGGCGGTACCACCGAAAATTCTGACGCAAGGAATCCGGAAATAATGGTCGCTGACAAATATTGAAGAAGGGAATACAGATGGTCTTTATTAGCAGGTGGTTCTGATGTATGCATGGTTGGAGAGGTTTCAAAAGTATAAACCACATGCATTCGATTCAACTCAAACTCAATTGATCTGCAGAATTGGATTGCTCACCCAGAAGATCTTTGATGTCTTTGGGGTGCTCTGATAATCGAAAAGTGTTCATGCTAGCTGCCATGTTTGGAAGGGATGCACAGAGGTGGTGGAAAGCGTTGAAAACAACAAAGGGTGATGGCTATGTTGAGGCACTTAGCTGGGCAGAGTTTTGTGAGGTCTTTTATCAGCAGTACTTCCCAGCTGCTAATAAAGAGGCCTATACTAGAGTGTATCTGTCGATTCGGATGAAAGATGATGAGTCCATCACGGACTTCATGACGAGGTTTACTAGGTTGGCAAGCTTTGCATGAACCTCGGCGAGGGAGGACCGTGAATGTAACACGCAGAGAGAAGTTTAAGTGGAGGATTCATTATAGGTATCGACAACATCTCATTAACAACAAGTTTACAAACGTGTCAGCAGTGGCCAATGCGGCCAAGAATATTGAGATGGAGCGACAGGACTTTCGGTCTTCTAAACCGGAGGGGAGTCGAAAGAGGGACGAGAGATGACCAAATAGGTCAAACTCCGATTCAAACATGGGAGAAATCAGGGTGGTCAGTTGAATAGGAATCGTGGTGGCCAACATGGGCAGTGGCGTGGTCAGAATCAAAACAAGTGTGACGCCCCCAAAATTAGGTATACATCACCCATATTGAGTCGCCAGATATATGGTACAAAATTCAAATACAATTTAATAATACAATTATCGTGTACAATACGACAAAACATAAACTGTGAGTTTGAATACAAATATTGTCTACTAGAGATTATACAAACTCAAAAGGAGTCCTCATTACAATTATTATCACACTATTTCACAGAATAGTGAGGACTACTAATGCACCATCTAGGACCATCACTCTGCTCCCCGACTAGTCCCAAATACGTTCTCATTTCACGAAGAGAATGTTGAAAGAAAGGGTGAGCTCAACTAGCCTAGTAAGAAATATTATGACTAAGATAATGCAGAATAATTTATTGTTAGCCTTCAAAGAATGTTAAACCGATAAAATATAATAAATATCAAGTTTAACTGCATGATGGACAAAGCAATCCATTAAAAGAGTCAAGAGAGAATGAAATCTACTATCTTTTATGATTTAAAAGGTTTTCATCATCATTATCGCCGAGACTCGACAATAAATATTCCACATCATCGAATCACCCCGCATCTACTGCCGAGGATATTCTTTAGTATCACGACCACAATTATCCCCGCACTACGGGCCAAGAATATTTGTGTATTCATTAATGGTCATGATCACGATCACGACAACAATCGTCCATCAATGCACTACGGGCCATGAGGACTTTTACCACATCATTTGTAACATTACTACCATGATTACACCGAATAATCCTCGGTCATAATCATACCAAGTCCATCTATGCACTTTACAGACCACGAGATGACTTTCAACATAATATAAACATGAGGATGATGACAATGATATAAGAATTCAATAAAACAAGTTCAAGAATTAATTTGTCCAAGAACTACTAATGTCCAAATTGTCAACACGATAATCGCTTTGTAGAGTAAAATTCAAGAATGATCGTAAGAATATTTTCATGAAAAGATCTTTGGATGAAGCCTTAAATATCAAGGATATTCTACTAATTTCATGGAATATGTAAGTCAAAGCTTTAACCAACTGAGTATAATAAAGAATGGAATAACAAAAGAAATCGCCATGCATGCGGATTGCAGATGTATGAGTTATTCCAATGAATACTAAATAACGGAACCAAGTCAAAGAAAATTGCGCCGGCGAGATGTTCCAACAGAATAATAAAGAATGGAATAACAATGAAATCATCATGCATGCGGTACTTTGCATGAGGTTATTCCAATGTAATACTAATAAGGGCGGAATCGTGTCCCACAGTAAAACGCGCATGCATGTATATTCCAAATGAATAATAATAATAAAGATTTTAACCAATTCCGTAAAAACGCATGTACGTAATATTCCAACAGAATAATAAAGACGGAATCAGGTCCGGCATAAAATGCATAGACATGATATTCCAATAGAATAGTAAAGACGGAATAATAGAAGAATGTCACCAAGTATAGGGTAGACCGCGTATACAGGTTATTCCAACAGAATAATAAACAATGGAATAATAACAATTCTCTTCATGAATAAGAAAGAATAACACCCCTTACCGTAAAAGAAACTGAATATAAGAGTAAGGAAGTAGCAGAATATTTTTCTATAGGTTATCTTATAATTCTCTCTCTAGAGTTTCGGTGAATTAGTAAGAAATAATGAAGGAATGAGCTTATTTATAAGAAAATGGAATGAATAAGAACTAATTCATGAATCGGTCCAGATTGATTTACTATTAAGCGGACGATCCAGTTGGTTTACTATTAAAACTTAAAACAACAAATCCATACTTGATTTACTATTAAAACTTTTAACCAAATGATCTATATTGATTTACAATTATAACTCCACCAAATGGTCCATATTGACTTACTATTATTATATCTTCAACCAATGGTGCGAAAAATTAGCACATCTCCTCATGGAATAATATTGTACCCAAATACCGAATACACAATACTAGAGTGAATAAGAATCAAGGGTGAATAGTAACTCGTGAATAATACTTTCAAACACGAAAAAGTGTCCCGAATACCCAATTGAACAATATATCTTCCGGACATCAATTATACTAACACAAATAAGTCCAACACAATGGAACTATAAAATTCATCTTTAATCAACACGAACTTATTCATCTTTAATATTATAATTCACAATATTTAACAACCAGGTCGTTCCTAGGAAAGAGGGGGCTTTCCGATAAGGATTTCTCCTTATTGGCCAAGCAATTAGGTGACCAAACCTCTCATTGACGAACTTACAGACATTGTCAATATTGCAAATAATAATATGAATAACTGTTGCAGTCTCAATTATTGATTTAATAATATATCATATAATGCGATGATAATCGTAACAATAATTGAATCAATAATATGAAAATATGATCTGACAATTCTTGTAGCAATAATTGAGTATAACCGAGTGACTTCTCGCGTAAGCATCAATAATCAATACCGTATGCTACTTTATCTGCACTACGCGTATTCATCGTACTTTTACTACTAGGGTAGTTCAATGCTTTAACGGTATACATCCGCCGTTATTTTTTCATAAAGTATTTTTTTTATGCTTTCTCGATCCGATAATAATTCCGTTGTAGGGTCCACCAATGATTGTGCCATTATGCGAATATTCTCTGTTAAAAATGAATATTCCCCACCAATCAAATATTATATAACAACTTACGTACTTTTGCAAAATTTGTAAATATTACCCACAACTATAACATTATATCAAATCAATACCATTATATTCAAAAATATAATTCGAGAAAATTATTCTTTATTCATAAAAGTTGGGGTCTTACAACAGGGGTTAACAGCAGATGCCTCAGTAAGGGCAAAATCGTCAGCTGCAGCTACCTTGGAATGGTCAAAATCGTCGGCGATGGCGGCGTAATCGTCGCCGAGGGCAAAATCGTGGTCGTTATCCCGGACCAAATTGGGGTAACCCAAATCTCATTCCGATAGCTCCTTGATCTACTTGTGGGGCTAGTCATCCAGGAAGGCAGTGCCACAGACTCACCGGTGCATGCTTTTTATGTGGACAGATGGGTCATATTGCTAGGGATTGTACCGATCCACGCGAAAATGGTGGAGGTGGTGATAAAGGTGGCAATGGAGGTCAGCGTCAGGGTGGTCGAGTGTTTGCCTGGACATATAACCAGGCGGCAGGTGCACCAGGTATTGTTTCTGGCACTCTTTTAGTTGGCAATCGTGAAGCGTCTATTTTGTTTGATACAGGTTCTACTCATTCCGTTGTTGCTCGGTCTTTTGTTCGGCACCTGGGTGTGCCATCTTAGTCTTTAGATTCTGTTATGTCTATTGCTACCCCGATGAGGACTTCTGTTGTTATTTCTGATTTGTATCGAGGGTGTCCGATCAGTTTTGGGGATAGGATTCATAGGGCTAATCTTCTCCCGATGAGTATGCACGATTTTGATGTCATTCTTGGGATGGGCTGGTTGGATAAGCACCAGGCCACTATCGATTGTCAGGCGAAGAAGGTTATATTTGGAGATGTGAAATCTCCATATTTCGTGTTTCAGGGTTCACAACCGAGTAGAGTGGTGAAGTTAATTTTAGCTTTGAAGGTTGGAAAATTGGTGGCAAAGGGTTGTGAGGGTTATTTGGCATTTGTGAAAGATACCTCTATGGGTGAGTCTCGTATTGAGGATGTTCCAATTGTTCGTGATTTTTCTGATGTGTTTCCTGAGGAGTTGTCAGGGTTGCCACCACAACGGGAAGTAGAGTTTGCTATTGAGCTTGTTCCTGGTGCGGAGCCTATCTCTAAGGTGCCTTATCGGATGGCACCGTTGGAGTTACAGGAGTTGAAGGAGCAGTTGCAGGAATTGTTAGATCGTGGCGTGATTCTACCGAGTGTTTCCCATGTAAGTGCTCGGGTCTTGTTTGTAAAAAGAAGAAGAATGGGTCTATGAGGCTGTGTATAGACTACAGAGAGTTGAACAAGATCACCATCAGGAATCGGTATCCATTGCCGAGGATTGATGTAAGACTCCAACTTTTTGAATAAAGATGAATTTTCTATAAATATTATTTTTGAATATTATGGAATGAATTTGATATAATGTTATAGTTGTGGGTAATATTTATAATTTTTGCAAAGTACACAAGTTGTTATATAATATTCGATTGGTCGAGAAATATTCGTTTTAGCAGGGAATATTCGTATGACCAAGACAATCTTTAGTGGACCCCACAAACAATTATTATTTGGATTAAGAAAATGACAAAAATACTTTATAAAAATAACGACGGAAGTTTTACCGTTAACTCGTTGAAACACCCTTGTTAAAAGTACAAAGAATATCGCCAGAATAGCACAAAGAAGACAATCGTATTGATTATTGATGCTTACGTGAGAAGTCACTCGGTTTTGTTTAATTATTATACATATGAGTTCTCGCATAATATCTCACGTTATTTGATTCAATTATTGTCAATATTTTATATATTATTAAATCAAAATTGAGACGACAAAGTTATTAATATTATTATTTTCAATATTAACGATGTCTAGAAATTACATCGAGGAGCGGTTTGGTCACCTAATCAAGGCTACCAACGGGGAGAAAATCCTTATTAAAAGCCCTCTTTCTCGGAACGACACGGTCGATTAATATTGTGAATTATAATAATGATGATATATGTTGTTAAAATTATTAAGGTGATTTTTATGAAGTTTTGCTTATTTTTTGGATCCTAATTACCCATTTTTCCAAAATAATCGGTAAAAAATTATTTAATATATCAACGGTGGAGCCCACATGTGGGGGCCACATGTGGAAGAAATGGTTGAAATGAAAATGGGGTGGGGGGAGGAAACGTATTTGGGAGGGAATTGTTATTTTATATATATATATATGATTATAACATGTGGTTATATATATATATATATATTATATTTTAGTTTTTGTTTTTACTTAATTTGATTGAAATTTTAGTTGCCTACATCATGGGTAAGCATCAATGTATGAATTAATGCATCAGTCAAGCATCCGTGAATGAAAGAATTATTGCTTCCGTGATTTTTCTTACACAGTGCCCCTTCAATTCTCCTATAACTAGAAGCTCATTCCTTCATTATTTCTTACGAATTCACTGAAACTCTAGAGAGAGGAATTTATAGAGAGAAAGAAGAAAAGTATTCTGCTACTTCACTACTCTTATATCCAGTTTCTTTTACGGTAAGGGTTATTATTTCTTTTGTATGCATGAAGATAACTTTTATTATTCCATTCTTTATTATTCTATTGGAATAACCTGTATACGCGGACTACCCTATATTTGGTGAAATTCTTCTGTTATTCCATTCTTTATTATTATGTTGGAATAACCTGTTTATGCGAAGTACTGCATACATGGTGAAATTCTTTCATTATTCCATTCTTTATCATTCTGTTGGAACATCCTGTCTGTGCTGTACGCATAACCTGGTTCCATTATTTATCATTCTGTTGGAACATCATGTCTGTGCTTTACGCATGACCTGGTTCCATTATTTATTATTCTGTAAGACCCCAAATTATTAATAAATAAAATTTAATTTTCTCTATTTATTATTTTGAAATAGTAAGTGTGACACCCCCAAAATAGGTATACAACACCCATTCCGTGTCGCCAAATATATGGTACAGAAAGCAAACTATAACTTCAGTAATATAATTGCCGTGCAAAATACGAAAACACATATACTGTGAGTTTGAATACAAATATTGTATACTAGAGAGTATACAAACTCAAAAGGAGTCCTCATTATAATTATTGATACACTATTTTATAAAAATAGTAAGGATCGCTAAACAATTATCTTGAATCATCACTCCATACCCATTAGTTCTCGCTAAATTCTCTCCTCACGAGGAAGAACAATGGAACAAAAAGGAAAAGGGTGAGCTCAACTAGCCCGATAAAGAATATTATGACTAAGATAATATACAACAAATTATCATTAATCTTCAACAGGAAAAATCGATAAAATATAATGAACAACAAGTTTTAGATCAACAATTGCTGCAATGGAAATAACAATCCATTAGAAGAAAGTCAAGTAGAGAATGAGTTCTACTATCTTCTAAGATTTAAAAGTCCATCATCAATATTTTATCCTCGTAACAACAATCAATATACATCTTTAATCAAATATTCATCTTTGTACTACAGTGCCAAAGATATTCATTTTAGATCACCAGTTGGTCATGTTCATCTCAACACTGCTCATCTTTGCACTACTGGCCAAAAGATATTCATTAGATAATCATTCATCTTTGCACTACGTGCCAAAGATATTCATCGATTAATCATTCATCTTTGCACTTTCAGCCAAAAGATATTCGATAATATCATCATTTAGGACCGAGGATGATGAAAAATATATTAAAGAAAATCGAATCCAGTGAAACAAAATAACAAATATTAGAGATTCATATTACAGTTTATCCAAAATCAATAATACTCCATAATAACCAATTTCAAAGCAAAATTCAAGAATAAAGATCAAAACATGGATACAATCAAAGATAGTAACCATAATAGACATCTTGGAGAAAAAGGAGAAAATTTCATTTTTCGTTGAATAGTGCCGTATTCGTGAATAGTGTCGTATACGTGAATAGTAACCCCGACATAAAAAGTTCTAAATTTGATAAAAAGTTCAGACCAATATTTCGGCATAATGATATTAAAGAAAATAATATCATTTAAGAAGAAATAACGCCCCTTACCTCAAAAAGACAGTACTTCTGACTAGCATACTGGATATAGTGCTGAAGGAACTTGCACCGTATAGCAATACTCAAAGTATCAAAATACTCACAAGAATACGCTCGATAATATATAGAGAGAAAGCTTATGTTTCTGGTGTGATTTCAATTCTAACTTAGCCCTCTATTTATAGAAAAATGTTAGCACGCCGAAGCAGACTTGACCTGCAACTTGATGGCTTTACCTGCTACTATTGCCACCCACTACATTTGAAATAAAATTCAGCACATTTCTTTACCAACCACAAGTGGGGCCCACTCAATTCTAGAATTTTCCACCAAAATCATTTATAAACCTAATTTCCGAATCAGTCACCTCTTAAAATTCATAACAAATCATACGTTCATTTTTAATGGTTCAAAATTTGTGGACATATACTTAACTTATATATGTATAACATATCCAAAAATCACGACGATCCAACGGTCAGATTAAAAATTATAACTCACGCAATATATCTCAAAAACACTGGTTTAATTTTTAATACCTCCATTCCGACAAAAATACTGATAAAACACCTCAACATTAACTCCTTAATTTTTAATCACAATAAATATCCAACATTTATATCCACATAAAATAAATATTTCCTTATCATATGAATCAATAATTAATTATTCATAAATAATATTACAGAATCACATTTATGACAACCAGGCCGTTCCCAGTGTAAGGCCCCAACTTTTTATAAATGAAATTTAATTCCTCTATTTATTATTTTGAAATAGTAAGGGTTGATTTTATTAATGTGGTTAGTTATGGGTAAAATGCGCAAATATTTTAAATAAGCAAGTGGTTATAAAATACTCATTGTTGTTGGGGAATATTCGTTTGGTCGTGGAATATTCTTCTTGTCGGGAATATTCGATGCGACTAACACAACCATGTGTGGGCCCATAACGAAAAAAGCGATTGGATGAAGAAACGACAAGTATAAGTTGTTTACAAATAATCTACAGCAATGATTATTCAAGATTATCTTGTTGGAATACACAGTGGTTAAAACACGAATCTGGCGTTGTTGCAAGAGAAATATACCTGTGATTGCACCAATTATTGATTCTTACGTAAGAAGGCACTACTCAATAATTGTTACAGTAATTACTGTTCAGTATTTTATTTTATTGATTCAATAATTGCTGCGTTGATATTTTATATTACTGTTGTTTCAATAATTGTCACTACACAATATTTTCCATTATCGAATCAATAATTCATATTATCTGAATAATATTATTAGAAAACATTATTGGCAATGTCTAGAAAGTTCTGTCTAAGGAGAGGTTTGGTCACCTAATTGCTTGCCAAGAAGAAGGATAAATTCTTATTGAAAAAACCCTCTTTCTTTGGAACTACACGGTTGCCAAGATCTTGTGATTCTGTAATATTATTTGTGAATAATTAATTATTGATTTATATGATGAGAAAAATATTGATTTTATGTGGATATAGATGGAGAAAATTTTTAAAGTGACAATTGTTAAAAATTGATATTTTATCTTTTCTGATAAAATAATATTTTATTATATTATTATAATAGAATAAGGATGATATTTTTATAATGAATGTGGGATATATGATTATATGAAGAGGAAGAGTATTTTTGTTGCATTAAATGATTAACACATATTTTGTGTGTCGGTGGACTCCATTTCTTGACTGAAATTTGATTATAGCTTGTAAAATCGTCCGTATATGAATTTCGCTCAATTTCTGTTTGGAATTTGGAAAGAATTTCTTCTACAAAGTTGTAGAGAATTGAATTTCCTATAAAAACTCGCGAGATTTGAATTTTCTGATAAAAGGGCTATTTATTATGAATTATTGAAGTTCTGAAGTTCTGAAATAATTGATTTTTGGAAGTTTTATTTATTTTTATTAATAAAAACGTTTTTTATATGTTGTGGGCATCTTTAACATGTGCATGGTGGCTGAATTCAGATTCAAGATGTGGGCATATGAATTTTGTTTATATATAATATTATTATATTCAATTTTCTGCTTTGGTGTTCTAAGCAATTTTCTATAAATAGGGTGCTTAGGTTAGAATTAAAAATCACACCAGAAACTAAAGATTTCTCTCTCTTTCTCTCTATATAATATCGAGCGTATTTTATGAGTATTTTAGTACTTTGAGTATTGCTATACGGTGCAAGTTCTTTCAGCACTATATCCAGTATTCCAGTCAGAAGTACTATTCTTTCCGAGGTAAGAAATTGTAAGGGATAGTAAGTGATTTTAAGGGATGTTATTTTATTCAAAAAATGATATTATTTCTTCAATATCATTATGCCAAAATATTGGTCTGAATTTTTATCAAATTTGGAACTTTTTCACGTATCAAGTTACTTATTCATGAGTTACTTATTCACGAGTTACTATTCACGAATCATGATGATGTTTTTGTGAAATTTCTATCTTTTGGTGTCTCTGAGTTACTATTCACGTATAATGACACTTATTCACGATCATCGACCTTATTCACGTAAAAATTAAATTTTCTTTTACGTGGTCGAAGATTATCTCATTATGATTCCTAGCTTTGATTGTATCCATGTTTTGATCATTCTTGAATTTTACTCCACTCGTTATTTATGAAGTATTTTGAACTTGAATTATTTAAAGTACGAATCCTTAATATTTGTTCTTTTGTTTCAATTGGATTCGCTTTTTTAAAATATTTTTCATCATCCTCACCCTAAATGATGATATAATCCCAATATCTTTGGCACCGTAGTGCAAAGATGAATGATTTTATAATGAATATCTTTGGCCCGTAGTGCAAAAGATGAATAGGTGTTTAAATGAACATGACCAATCGATTTAATATCTTTGGCCCGTAGTGCAAAGATGAACAGGTGTTGAGATGAACATGACCAACTGATGAATATCTTTGGCCTGTAGTGCAAAAATGACTATTTGATTCAAGATGTATATTGATTGATGTTACAGGGATAAAATATCGATGATGGACTTTTAAATTCATATATAGAAGATAGTAGATTGCATTCTCTACTTAACTCTTCTAATGAATTGTTGTTTCCGCAGTAGTTGTTGATCTAAAACTTGTTGTCTATTGTATTCTATCGATTTTTCCTCGTTGAAGACTAAGGATAATTTGTTGTACATTATCTTAGTCATAATATTCTTTATTGAGCTAGTTGAGCTCACCCTTTTCCTTTTTGTTCCATTTTTCTTCTCGTGAGACGAGAATATAATGAACTAGTAGAGGTGTGGAGTAATGGTTCAAGATGTTGTTTTAGTAGTCCTCACTATTTTGTAAAATAGTGTATCAATAATTGTAATGAGGACTTATTTGAATGTGGATATTGCTCTGTAAGACAATATTTGTATTTAAACTCACAGATTTATGTGTTGTGTATTTTTTGCGACAATTGTATTAATGAAGTTGTAGTTGTTTCGCACCATGTATTTGGCGACTTCGAATGAGAGATGTATACCTATTTTGGGGGCGTCACACCCAGAAAGAGGGCTTTCAATAAGGATTTCTCACTTCTTGGTAGCGTTTAGGTCACCAAACCTCTCCTTGTGAGAACTTTCTAGACATTGCCAATAATGCTATCTAATAATATTATTCAAATAATATGAATTATTGATCCGATAATGGGAAATATCGCAAAGTGACCATTATTGAAACAACAATAATATAAAATATCAACGCAGACAATTATTGAATTAATAAAATAAAATATTGAGCGATAATTAATTATCGTAACAATTATTGAGTAGTGCCTTCACGTAAGGATCAATAATTAATTCATCAATCTTAAATCATATATCAGGTATCTTTCTCATCGCCACAGACATTCAGATTTTTAATCACCAGTATTCCAATATTAACGCAATAATAATTACACCGTTATTTGTAAAAACTCAAACTTTTGTCGCTTTCTTCATCGATAGGTTATCTCATATGGGGCCACAAAATGGTTTAAGTTGTTGTCAGATGAATATTCCCCATCGAAAAGAATATTCCACGACCAAATCGAATATTCCCCGACATGATGAATATTTTATAACCACTTGCTTATTTTGCAAAATTTGCACATTTCACCCATAACCAATGTATTATATCAAATTAACTCCATATTATTTCAAGATAATAAATAGAGAAAATTAAATTTTATTTATAATAAGTTGGGGTCTTACAGTAAGGGTTGATTTGATTAATGTGGTTAGTTATGGAAAATGCGCAAATATTTTAAATAAGCAAAGGTTATAAAATATTTATTTTATCGAGAATATTCGTTTGTCGTGGAATATTCTTATTGCTTCGGAATATTCGTATCGACGACGCAAAATTTCTATGTGTGGGCCATAACGAAAAGCGATTGGATGAAGAAAACGACAAGTATAAGTTGTTTATAAATAATGGCGTAGTTGTTACCATTAATACTGCTGGAATACCCGGTGGTTAAAACACATTAATACACGTTGTTTGCCGACAAGAAGACACCCAGATTGCACCAATTATTGATTCTTACGTAAAAGGCACTACTCAATAATTGTTACGGTAATTATCGCTCAAAGATTTTATTATATCGATTCAATAATTGTCATTGCGTGATATTTTATATTATCGCTTGTTTTAATAATTATCACTACACAAGATTTTCCATTATCGAAGCAATAATTCATATTATTTGAATAATATTATTAGATAATATTATTGGCAATGTCTAGAAAGTTCTGTCTAAGGAGAGGTTTGGTCACCTAATCATTGCTTGGCGAAGAGAGAAATCCTTATCGAAAGCCCCATCTTCTTTGAACTACCGGTTGGTTGTCGAATGTGATTATGTAATATTATTTGTGAATAATTAATTATTGATTTTATGATGAGGAAAATATTCATTTTATGTGGATATAGATGGAGAAAATTTTTAATGTGACAATTGTTGAAAATTAATATTTTATCTTTTTCGATAAAATAATATATTATTATATTTTAATAATATAATAATGGTGATATTTTTTACAATGAATGTGGGATATATGAGTATATGAGGAGGAAGAGTATTTTTTGTTGCAATAAATGTTAAAAACATGTTAAACATGTCGGTGGACCCCATTCTTGAATCGAAATTTGATTATAGCGTAAAATAGCTTGCTTTATGGATTTCTTTATCAATTTCTCGCTTGGAATTTGGAATTTTTTTTTTCTGTAAAGTTGTAGATAATAGAATTTCCTATAGAAGAGACATAAGGTTCGAATTTTTTTGACAAAAGGGCTATTTATTATGAATTATCAAGTTCAAGTTCAAATAATTGATTTTTGGAAGTTTTAATTATTTTTAATATGAAAAACGTTTTTGGTCATTATTGTGGGTCTTGCATGTGATGTAAATGGCTGAATTCAGATCATAGAAAGTGAGCGTAAGAAACTTGATTATATATATTAATATTATATTAAATTTTCTGTTTTGGTGTTCTAAGCATTTTCTTATAAATAGGGTGCTTAAGTTAGAATTGAAAATCACACCAGAAACTAAAGTTTTCTCTCTCTTTCTCTTTCAATATATTGAGCGTATTCTTGTGAGTATTTTGATACTTTGAGTGTTGTTATACGGTGCAAGTTTCCTTCACCACTATATTCAGTATTCCAGCCAGAAGTACTATTCTTTCGAGGTAAGGGATGTTATTTTCTTCTTAAATGATATTATTTTCTTCAATATCATTATGCCGAAATATTAGTTTGAACTTTTTATCAAATTTAAAACCTTTTGTGTCGGGGTTACTATTCACGTATACGGCACTATTCACGAATACGATACTATTCACAGAAAAATTAAATTTTCGTTTTTCGTCCAAAATATCTATTATAGATACTAGCTTTGATTGTATCCATGTTTTGATCATTCTTGGAATTTACTCCACTATGATTATTTTGAGGTATTTTTGGACATGGAATAGCTGAAATACGAATCCTTAATATTTATTCTTTTGTTTAACTGGATTCATTTTCTTTAAAATATTTTTCATCATCCTTAGTCCTAAATGATGATATTACTGAATATCTTTGGCATGTAGTGCAAAGATGAATGATTTTCTGATGAATATCTTTGGCCGTAGTAGCAGCAAAGATGAACAGTGTTTAGATGAACATGACTTAATCGATGAATATCTTTGGCTTGTAGTGCAAAGATGAATATTTTATTCCGTATATATATATGATTGATGTTACAGGATAAAATATCGACGATGAACTTTTAAATTCATATATGAAGATAGTAGATTTCATTCTCTACTTAACTCTTCTAATGAATTATTATTTCATTCATGAATATTGATTTAAAACCGGTTTGTCTATTGTATTCTATTAGATTTTTCCTGTTGAAGACTAACGATAATTTGTTCTACGTTATCTTAGTCATAATATTCTTTATTGGGCTAGTTGAGCTCACCCTTTTCCTTTTTGTTCCATTTTTCTTCTCAAGAGGCGAGAATGTAGCGAGTACTAGCCGGGGTATGGAATGAAGGTTCTAGGAAGTTGTTTTAGTAGTCCTCACCATTTTTGTTAAATATTGTACCAATAATTATAATGAGAACTTATTTGGGTATGAATATTGTCTAGATGGCAATATTTGTATTTAAACTCACAGTTTTTATGTTGTATTAATAAAGTTATAGCTGTTTCTGTACAATGTCATTGACGACTCAAAATGGGCGTTGTATACCTATTTTGGGGGGTGTCACAGTTGGTATCAGAGCTTAGGGATATGATCTCTGGCGGAGATCGGGGAATAGAGCTAAGAGGGGAGATACGAGTAAATCCTTCGCTAGTGTGTCCTACCTAAGCTTATTTGTTGGTCGGTCATAATATAGGGATATTATGTGATATTTTAATTTGTTAAATTAACCCTTATTTTATGGCAGTATTTGAGAATGTCGACTGAGAATGTTAACAGTGGAGTAAATGAGACCGTGGAGACACCTTTGCTCACCAATGAGGAGAACGTGCAACAGGCTGACAATGTTCCTCCTGTAAAAAACACCACTGAGCAAACGATTAACGATGAGATGTTTAGAAGCTTTTTGCGGTTCATGCAAAATAAGACGAAGGAGATTCCTATTCAAAATATAGGAAGAAACAATGGCAACGCACAGCTGGTCACAGCCAAACAATTCAAAGAGTTGGGACCACCAGAATTCTGGGGAAAGCCGGATCCGATTAAGGCGGAGACGTGGGTCAAACAAATTACCAAGATATTCAATGTCTTGGGATGCATGGAGGAACAGAAAGTTCCATTCGCCACTTTTATGTTTCGTAATGAGGCAGATTATTGGTGGAAATCTGTGAAGCGTACCCATCCAGCCGCACACAGAATGTCTTGGGAGACATTTCATGTAAGACCACATCTTTTATAAATAAAGATGAATTTTCTATAAATATTATTTTTGAATATTATGGAATAATTTGATATAATGTTATAGTTGTGGGTAATATTTATAAATTTTGCAAAGTATGCAAGTGGTTATATTATATTCGATTGGTCTGGGGAATATTCGGTTTAGCAGGAATATTAAATATAACTACTCAATCATTGGTGGACCCCACAAATGTAATTATTGAAAACGACAAAAAATATTTTATTGAAATAACGGCGGAAGTTTTACCGCTTGATCTTGTTGAACTACTTTCAGTAGTAAAAGTACAATGAATACGTGTGGTTGCATAAGAAGCACACCTGTATTGATTATCGATGCTTATGTGAGAAGTCACTCGGTTTGATTCCATTATTGTCGATTAATAATATGAATTATTATAAATATAATGACGTTTTGTTTTATTCGTATTATTAACATAATAAAATAGAAACATCTTTTATATAAAATAGAATACTTTATTAAAGTTATTCTATAAATAAAATATATTATATTTTATTATGCATAGTGTTTTCAGATAGTGTTGCATAGTGTTTTGCATAGTAAAATGTTTTATATAAATAGAATATATTATATTTTATTTAAAAGATTTTGCTTTAAATATGGATCGTCGATTAAAGTAAATCAATCTGGACCGTTTCATGGATTAATTACTATGCATTCTATTTTCCTATAAATAGAAGCTCATTCCTTCATTATTTTCTTATGAATTCACTTTGAAACTCTAGAGAGAAACTATAGAGAGAAGAAGAAAAGTATTCTCGCTACTTCACTTTGCCAATATTCGGTTCTTCTAAGGTAGGGAATATTATTTGTTGTACCGTAAGGGGTGTTATTCTTTGTATTCATGAAGAGAACTTCTTTTATTCCATTCTTATTTATTCTCATTGGAATAACTCAGATATCTGTGAAATCCCTATACTTGGTGATCTTCTTCTTTTTTATTCCATTCTTCTATTATTCTCATTTGGAACATCCATGTCATGTGTTTTACACCTACCTAGTTCCGCCTTTTATTATTATTCTATTGGAACATCCTGTCATGTTTTTACACCGGACTGGTTCCGCTCTTTATTATTCTCGTTGGAACATCCTATTCATGTGTTTTACACCTTGACTGGGTTCCGCTTTTATCATTCTGTTGGAATATCCTATCTCGTGTGTTTTACACCGGATCTCGTTCCATCTTTATTATTCTGTTGGAACATCCCAATCGGTGTAAATTTCACCGACCGGTTCCGTTATTATTATTCATTGAATAACTCGCTGTCATGCTAAGTACCGCATGCATGGTGATTTCTTTTGTTATTCCATTCTTTATTATACCCAAATTGGTTAAAACTTTGACTTCTATACTCCATGAAATTAGTAGAATATCCTTGATATTTGCGTTTCATCCAATATCTTTTTCATGGAAATATTCTTCCGATCATTCTTGAATTTTACTCTACAAAGCAAAGATGTCATGTTGACATTTGGATGTTATTAGTTCTGAATAACTTAATTCTTGAACTTGTTTTATTGAATTCTTATATCATTGTCATCATCCTCATGTTTATATTTTTTTTTAAAGTTATCTCGGCTTCAGTAGAAGCATGGATGGACTTGGTATGATTATGACGAGGATTATTCGGTGTAATCATGGCCGTAATGTTACAAATGATGTGGTAAAAGTCCTCGATTAAAGTAGTAGTGCATTGATGGACGATTGTTGGCATGATCATGACCATTAATGAATACACAACTATTCTTGCTCTCGGAGGGATTTGTCATCTACAATGATGCTTCGCAAAGGGTTGGGATGTGTTCTCATGCAACATGGAAAAGTTATAGCTTATGCCTCGCGACAACTCAAAGAATATGAGAGGAATTATCCTACTCATGATCCGGAGTTAGCAAATTGTTATCTTCTTTTGCACTTAAAATTTGGAGGCATTACTTGTATGGGGAGAAAGTGGAAATCTTTACGGATCATAAAAGCCTCAAATATTTCTTCACTCAAAAGGAACTCAATATCGCGACAACGACGTTGGCTTGAACTATTGAAAGATTGTGATCATACCATCCAATACCATCCCGGAAAAGCGAACGTGGTAGGCGACGCGATTGAGTAGAAGATCATATCGCAAGTACGAAAAGTGCGTTATTGTCAACGCAGCGCCCATTTTGTGTGACTTGCAAAGGATGGAGATAGAGTTAAAGACTCAGTGGACGCGTATGATGATAGCGAATATACGAGTAGAACCGACTTTAATCGATAAAGTTAAAGTCGCTTAAGCTACTGAGACACGGAGCCGATGCGTATGAGGAAGAAAGTCAAAGAGGGTGCTATGCTAGAAGCAAGAATCGATGAAGAAGGAATACTTGAGTCAACTCCGGACTTTGTGTTCTAACGACCACGATTTAAAGTATAATATCATGATGGAGGCGCATAACACACCATTTGCAATCCATCTCGAGAGTACCAAAATGTATCATGATATTCGCCATACATTTTTGGTGGAGCAATATGAAGAGAGAGATAGCGTATTTTATCTCAAGGTGTCTAACTTGTCAACGAAGTTAAAGCGGAGCATCAAGTACCAAAAGGTCCATCAGAACCACTTGAAATTCCGTAATGGAAGTGGGAGCATATTACCATGGATTTCAAGCACGGCCTTCATAAGGTTTCTCAAGGCATTGATGCGATTTGGGTCATTGTTGATAGATTGACCAAGTCTGCTCATTTCTTACCGATACGAGAAACTTATACACTTGAACGCCTTGCTCGTATGTATATAAACGAGATTGTAAGACCGCATGGTATCTTTGGTATCCATAGTTTCGATCGAGACCCAAGATTCACTTCACGATTTTGATTTAGTTTGCAAAAAAGCTATGGGCACGGACTTACGATTTAGCTCGGCGATATCATCCTCGACGGACGGACAATCGGAGAGGACTATTCAAACTCTTGAAGATCTATTAAGACTCGTGTCCTTGATTTCAAGGGGAGTTGGGACAAGTTCTTACCATTGGTGGAGTTTTCCTACAACAACAGTTATAAATCAAGTATTGGCATGGCTCCATTCAAAGCGTTGTATGGAAGAAAGTGTCGTTTCCAAGATGCTTGGATGAGGTGGGTGAAGCAACGTTGTTGGGACCGGGAGTTGGTACGTATGACTACGGAAAAGATTCAAATGATCCGACAACGATAAAAACCTCACAAAATCGACAAAAGAGTTATCTTGATCTTCATCGAAAGGACGTGGAATTCGATATAGGAGATCATGTGTTTGTTAAGAGTTGCCCATGGAAAGGAGTTACAAGATTTGGAAAGAGAGGAAAACTTAATCCTCGATTCATCGGTCCATTTTAATCCTCGATCGAGTAGGAACTCGTGGCCTATAGACTCGCTTTCTGCGCCAAATATGTCTCGTGTTCATAACGCTTTTCACATATCCATGTTACGTAAATATGTGAAAGACCCGAACCATATTATTGAGTTGTAATGGGGACGAAATAGCGGAAGATTTGACGTATGAAGAGGTTCCCGCTCAAATTTTGGATAAGAAGGAACATATTCTACGCCCAAGGTTATACCTCAAGTCAAAGTTTTGTGGAGGAACCACGATGTTGAGAAATGACTTGGGAGTTAGAATCTAAAAATGAAATCAAGGTATCCTTACCTCTTCGACATACCAGTATCGTACTTCCTAATTTCGAGGGCTAAATTTCATAAGAAGGGAGGTTGTAAGACCCCACTTTTATAAATAAAGATGAATTTTCTATAAATATTATTTTTGAATATTATGGAATAATTTGATATAATGTTATAGTTGGGGTAATATTTATAAATTTTGCAAAAGTACGCAAGTGGTTATATTATATTCGATTGGTCTGGGAATATTCTTGTTTAGCGAGAAATATTCGCAGACAACTACCAATCATTGGTGGACCCCACAATGTAATTATTGAAAACGACAAAAATATTTTATTGAAATAACTATGGAAGTTTTACCGTTGATATTGCTGAACTACTCCGTAGTAAAAGATACGATATACGTGTGGTTGCATAAGAAAGACACGGTATTGATTATCGATTCTTATGTGAGAAGTCACTCAGTTTGATTCCATTATTGTCGATTAATAATATGAATTATTATAGCGATAATGACGCTTTTGTTTTATTCAGATTATTAACGTAATAAAATAGAAACATCTATTTATATAAAATGTAATACTTTATTAAAGTTATTCTATAAATAAAATATATTATATTTTATTATGCATAGTGTTTTTGCATAGTGTTGCATAAGTGTTTGCATAGTAAAATGTTTTTATATAAATAGAATATATTATATTTCATTTAAAAAATTTTGCTTTAAATATGGACCGTCAGATTAAAGTAAATCAATCTGGACCTATAAATAGAAGCTCATTCCTTCATTATTTCTTACGAATTCACTGAAACTCTAGAGAGAGAAACTATAGAGAGAAAGAAGAAAAGTATTCCGCTACTTCACTTTGCCAATATTCAGTTCTTCTAAGGTAGGGAATATTATTTGTTGTACCTATAAGGGTGTTATTCTTTTGTATTCATGAAGAGAACTTCTTTTATTCCATTCTTATTTATTCTATCGAATAACTCAGATACGCAGAATCCCCTATACTTGGTGATCTTCTTCTTTATTCCATTCTTCTATTATTACATTGGAACATCCATGCATGTGTTTTTACACGGACCGGTTCCGCCTTTTTATTATTATTCATTGGAACATCCTGTCATGTGTTTTACACCTGGACCGGTTCCGCTCTTTATTATTCTTTGGAACATCCTGTCATGTATTTTACACCGACACAGTTCCGCCTTTTTATCATTCTGTTGGAATATCCTATCTGTGTTTTACACCGGATCCGGGTTCCATCTTTATTATTCTGTTGGAACATCCTATCGGCAATAATTTCACCGACCGGTTCCGTTATTATTATTCTCGCTGAATAACTTTGCCTCATGCTGAAGTACCACATGCATGGTGATTTCTTTTGTTATTCCATTCTTTATTATACCCAAATTGGTTAAAACTTTGACTTATATACTCCATGAAATTAGTAGAATATCCTTGATATTTGCGTTTCATCCAAAGATCTTTTCATGGAAATATTCTTCCGATCATTCTTGAATTTTACTCTACAAAGCAATGATTATTGTGACAGTTTGATGTTATTAGTTCTGAATAACTTAATTCTTGAACTTGTTTTATTGAATTCTTATATCATTGTCATCATCCTCATGTTTATATTTTTTTTAAAAGTTATCTCGTATTCATAGAGCATGGATGGACTTGGTATGATTATGACGACGTGGATTATTCCGGTGTAATCATGACCGTAATGTTACAAATGATGTGGTAAAAGTCCTCGGTGGTAGTAGTGCATTGATGGACGATTGTTGGCATGATCATGACCATTAATGAATACACAACTATTCTTGGCCCGTAGTGTAGGAATAATTGTGGTCGTGATACTAAAGAATATCCTCGGGCCGTAGTGCGTGGGTGATTCGATGATGTGGATTATTTATTAAAGTCGAGTCTCAAATTTATAACAAAGATGAAAAAAAACCTTTAAATCATAAAAGATAGTAGATTTTATTTTCTACTGACTCTTTTAATGGATTGCTTGTTCACCGCAATCAAACTTGATGTTTATTATATTTTATCGCTTTAACAATGTTGAAGGCTATTGATAATTTATTCTCGCATTATCTTAGTCATAATATTTCTTCTCGGGCTAGTTGAGCTCACCCTTTCTTTCACTATTCTCTTGAAATGAGAACATAAATTTGGGACGAGTCTGGGGAGCGGAGTAATGGTCCGGAGGATAGCATTAGTAGTCCTCACTATTCTCGTGAAATAAGTGTGATAATAATTGTAATGAGGACTCCTTTTGAGTTTGTATAATATCTAGTAGACAATATTTGTATTCAAACTCACGCTTTATGTCGTATTGCATACCCACGCTTATATTAGTAAGTTGTATTTAAATTCTGTACCATGTATCTGACTACCCAAGATGGGTGATGTATACCTAATTTTGGGGGCGTCACATTTCAGAAACTGTTCAATGACAAATACTTTCCTGAAAGTGTTCGTCATATGAAGGAGGTGGAGTTTATTAGATTGGAACAAAATAACATGATGGTGTCCCAGTACGAGGCGAAGTTCGCAGAGTTATCCAGGTTTGCACCTTATTTGGTGGAGAATGAGGAACGTATGACGCGGATGAAAGTAATATGCACACAAGCCAATCATGTTTGATGATAAAGCATATACTTTGTAACAATCTTATTCATTTATTAATAAAAAGTATTAATTTATTAAAGGCTTTTAATTATCTACATGATGCTATTTTATAATATGTGATAAACCCATAGTTTTAAGCAATGCTTTTAGAATAATGATGATGATCATTCTAATGAGATCTAAATTCTTAGAAAGCTTAAAACAAAAATAGTTCCCAATCATTGGATTACTAAATTGGGGATTAGTGAATCCTGATAGATTGGTACATACGTTGTTTCGCTTTCATTGGATGAGGATGATTGATCTCATGATCATTTGTGTGGAGACACTAAAGCAAGTATGTAGGTGCTTATTAGAGAATAAGTTCACCGAACGTGGCTCGCTAAGGAATACATAATGGAGTTTTACTTGCTGTCAATAGAATTCTCAGTAGTGATAGTAGTATCTGAAATGATCCTTGACTTGAGATCATTATAGTATCTTGTGTATGATGAGTTATACTTTGACTTATTCCTTAAGACCCTTAGGGTATATCAAAGGGTATGCTTGGGTATAATAAGTTGTACATGGAGATAATGTATGATCAATAAAGAATCTACCACTTATTAAAGAAGAGAATGTCTATGTGATTCGATAAATGACAACCCAAAGTCCTTGGCGGTAGCGTAATGAAATTAGAAAGGAGTTTCTAATTTGCATTATTTGGTATTGTGCATTTAAGGATCGAAATACATATAATTAAATAAAATAAGACTTGACAAAGATTTCCATGCCTTATATTTTAATTGGGACATTGTATGGTGGAAGGATTGAATTGTACGGTAAATTATTTACTCAAAGGTTCTTTTATGATTAATGTTGAAATCTATATTATCCGAAAAGTCGCTGATCGCTAGTGAGGCTTATCCCTATCAGAGAATAAATATTATTTATTTAAATAAATTAATTGTTTAATTTATTTATTTAAATAAGATTAAATTGTTCTAATTGATTTATTCACAACCTGTTTAATATGGAGAACCTAAAGGGTCACACCATAAAAGGAAAAATAATTATTTAAGAAGTTAATGGCATAATCGTAATAATATATTTATGTATATTTAATTTAATCTATGGTGATAGAATAAATTAAATAGCTTAATATTTATTATTTAATATTTTAGAAATATTAAATATAAATTAATAAGAGGAGTCTTATTAATATTATTATAATTATTATTATTATTTTAATTTCTAAAAGAGTTTAGGAATTAATTTAATATAAGTACTCTCATTTATTCCTAATTGGATTAGGAAGGAAAATTAGTTAAAGGAGTTTAATTAATTATCCCTAATAAGATTAGGGAGCTTAATTAATTAAAAGAATTTAATTAATTAAATAAATCTCAATTCCTTAATTGTTAAGGTGGGTTGCCCACATCTATAAATAATAGGAGTCTTATTATGGGTGGTGTGGTTGTTGACTTTTTCAACATACGTAATTCCAATAGTTGGAGAGTACGTCCCTTTCTATAGAGATAGAAAAACTAGGGTTTAGCCAACCACCCCTTCTTCTTGAAAATTCTTTTTCCTTGGTGGATCACCTCTAGAGGCCAAACACTTGGGTGGCTAACGTTGATCAAAGGAAGGAACCAAACCCAGTGGATTCAAGATGAACGCGAAAGGATTTGGAGGTGAACTTGTACCTGAGGAAGCTTGATCTTCAAGGGTATGATTTTATTCTTTATCTTTTTGTTTAATTAATAATTGTGCATAAAGGGTGATTCGGGTATATGGTTTGTAAAATTTTAAAACTCTGATTTTTACACGCTTCCGCATTATTTTTGCAATTTGATTGCGTTCTTGAATATTACAAACCTAACAGTGGCATCAGAGTCAAACCTTTATGCGAATTATTAATTATTTTAAAATTTGAAATGTATATTGATATGTGTTTAGAATAATTTATTTGGGCATAATTTTGTTGTTTAAAATTTAATTAAAAAAAAAAAATCGCGAAATACTTGATTTAACTTTAAATCACGCTAATTTCTTTGGCAACACGCTAACAAATGAAAATCAAAGACCACGTGAATCAAGTCTAACCGCACGGAAATACGGGTATATGATTGTATGTTATATCTGTTATACTTCAAGGGAAATCACGGAAAACTTAAAAAAAAAAAAAAAAAAAAAGGTGGATGACTAATCACTGAATAAGAAGATGTTGACATGGGATTTTCTAATCCAGATCATGGGCCACGTGAAACAATACACGGTTTTTATTTTAAACTCTGATTTGTTTTTATATATACATATATTATATATATATATATATATATATTTTATATATATATAATATATGTAATCCAAAATATGTTTTTAATTATTTTATCATTAAAATAAAAGTTTATTTTAATTTTAAAATTAGCATTTCATGCTAACTAATTAAATTTGGAATTGGATTCCATGATAACTAATTGGAGTTGAAATTGGATTATATGTTTCCTTAAATAAAGGAGTTTATTTAGATATGAAATAAGATTTCATATTATTCAAAATAAAAGAGTTTATTTATGAATAGGAAAGAGAATCCTAATTTTCTTAAATAAAGGAGTTTATTTAGATATGAAATAAGATTTCATATTATTCAAAATAAAGGAGTTTATTTGTGAATAGGAAAGAAATCCGTGTTTCCTTTAATAAATTTTTTTTTTTACATGGAATTGATTCCATAATTAATTAAAATAAAGGAGTTTATTTTGATTAAAGATTTTGATTAAAATAAAATAGTTTATTTTATTCAAAATTGGATAAATTAAAATAAAATAGTTTTATTTTGATTTAAATTTTGATTAAAATAAAGGAGTTTATTTTGATTCAAAATTAGATTTTATACTTAACTAAATTTGCCCATTAAATGATATCAATATATATATTAAATGTTTATTATTCATAAGATGAATGTTATTTATTGATGCATATGATGATGTGTATTATAATAAATGGGATTGATTATGGACTATCGACCAATATGATTGGATTTTATTTTAGTTGGATGCATGAATGTATGGGTTTTATTAAATGGGGTCTCAGACTTATAAATCTCTAATTTTTTCAATGTAAATTCTATCTCCTCCTATGTACTTCCCTCGATCACGATCAAGGTTTCTATTTATTTTAAAATAGTTATGTAATAGGAATAGTTAGAATTAATTTTGAAGAATTAGAGATCAAGAAAGCAAGGAGCGCTTAAGACCCGTTTGTAATGGAGCCCGGGTTTAAATGTAATAGTTATATTTAAATATTATTTCTTACAACCCTAGGGTTTGACCTTTTGGTTCACTTGGTGGCTCTAGTGAACTAAACTAGAATAAAAGTCCATAATCAATCCGGGTAGAATATAGTATTCTATATGTGCATGCTTATACTATATATATTATATATTATGCAAACATGCTTCGCATGTTCATTAATATACGACGTATTTTATATATATATAAATGCATGCCGCTTAAACAAGATGAGACAAATTAATAACAAACCCCTCAAATTTTTATATTAAGTCCTAAGCGCTCAAAGATATTTGGAATATCGAACGCGTCGCCTTTCAAAGATGATAAAATTAATAGAGTATTAAATATTTAATATGAGTTTGTTGTGTCACCACAAGGCAAGTATTAAGTATTTAAGATGTTAATTTATCACATTTGATGCTTATAAAGAAAATTGAACAATATTGTTTTGTTGTGTCACCACAAGGATGATATTTTTCTTTTTTGAATATATGGAGTGCTAGGTCGGACTTAACTTGGATAATTTGATTCGGATGTGCCACCACTTGATCAAAATAATCTAAGAGGCAAAAGAAAAGGAGTTGCATAGTTGATGTAATTGACAAAAGTTGTCTACCTATTTATTTATATATAGTTTGTTGTGTCACCACAAGGCTATATACATTTGAAATGGGATCCTTATTTTCACTAGCAGATCTTTAATTAGATTTTGCCGAACTATATATATTGAGGGTAATATAGTTTGAAGAAAATAGTGGGAGATACCAATTTAAAACAAGACCTAATTTATTTTGGTAATTAATAAAAGAATGTATGTTAAAATGTTGTTAATTACAAATTCATTTACAAAATTTTACAATGTCTAAAATTACTATCATCATGGCATATTAGATGCTAAATTAACCAGGGCCAAATTAAACTGGATTGGTTAAGGAATTTGAGAATAGTTCTCATAGTCAAAAAAGCTATCTTATGTCCTTAATACGCCTATCCTCGCAATGGTTGCGAATAATGCCTCGAGGAAGAGATTGCTACTTTTTGGAAAGTGGCAAGATGATGCACAATTGGCTCAATGCATCATGCTCGCATCCATGAAAGAACGAGAGCTTCAACGTCGGCATGAAACTATAGATGCTCCTACTATATTCCCGCACATCAAGTAGTTGATGGTGAAGAAAGTGGACCGATAGATATCGAGATATCTAAAGAGCTCTTCCGATCTAGAATGGCCAATGGCACTATAAAGATGCATAAAAAGTTCTTAACATTATCAATTTGATTGATCAATTAGGACAACAGGTTTTGTCATGGATGGAGAGTTAAGCCAAGATTTGATCTTGCCCTTACTCCCGGACTCCTTTCACAATTGTTGTGAATTTTTCATATGAACAAGCTAGATATCAGCATCGCTGATTTGCTTAACATGTTGAAAAATGTTGAGAGTCACTTTCCAACCAAGAAAGACGAAAGACCAAGTCTTACTGGTAGGGGCCAAAGGATCTTCTGAAAAGAAGAAAGATTCAAAGAAGGTAAATAGAAAGGCAAAATAAAAGATAATAAGAACAAAACTGATTTGGATAAGAAAGGAGTTTGCTTCCCTTTCGCAATAAGCCCGAACAATCGGAAAGAAATCATGAGAAGCATCTTGCGAGGCTAACCAAAGAAGCTTAGTGAAGTTTCTACATAAATACGCTTTTTGTTCATGATTGAAATAAATTTTTCTTTAAGTCAAGGTTCTACTGGGGTATTGGATACCGACTTTGGTTATCATAAATATAGATTTATGAAGGGACCAAGCAGTAGAAAGCTAAACAAATATAAGTAATCCTATGTAAGGAAATGTAGCAAAGGTTGCCATATTAGCCATAGAAACTTATAGTTTAGCAATGCCTACGGCAAATCTATTAAGTCAATAAGTTGTTATTGTATTCCAGCTCTTGTTAAAAATATTATTTCCATTTTATTGTTGGACAATGAAATCTTTGGTATTATAATTAAGAAAATTGTTGTTTTATTTATAATAATAATATTTTGTATAGAATCGAATATTACTTAATAAATTTTGTATACTTGACTTACATGAAAATAATTTTACATATTGAACAAATTAGTATAAGAAAAGGAGATGATCATTCAAAGAGTTGAATGTGTGTATTTGTTTGAAATACAATTGTGAATTATTTGAAAGGTTCAAAGAATTCGAGAAATGAAACAAATTGGCAAAGTATTAAGATTCTTTGATTAGATCAAGGAATAAATACTTGTGCAATAAGTTTCTAGATCATCTCAAATGGTTTTTCTCATAATGGACACCTCATGATACGTAATAATTGATTGATGTATCCGAAAGGAAAAATCATACCTTGTTGAATATGGTACGGTCCAAAATGATTTTACCGACATTCCAAAGATCCTTCTAGGATCATGCCCTAGAAATGGTCGACATTCTACGAAAAGGTAACCTCAAAATCCATTGAAGACTCCATAAAAGTTATGGATAGGGAGGATTCCTAATCTTAAGTATGTTAAGATAAGGGGGTTGTCCAACTTATGTGAAAAGGTTTCAAGGATAAGCTTGGGACAAGATTCGAATGACCATCCAAAGTATTTAGGGTATATGTTCTAAATTTACTTAGCAAAAGGTGTTTCTTATTTATTATTTTGAAATAAAGGTGTTTATCATCAAGGGTTGATTATAGATTAAAAGTTCAAATAAGACCCCAACTTATTAAAATACGCAAATTTTCTATTTCAAAATATAAGCAATTAATGTGGTTATAAAATATTCATTGTTGGTTATAAAATATTCATTTGTCGTGGAATATTCGTTTCGTCGTGGAATATTCGTATCGCTTAGAATATTCGTATTTACCACGAATGCTGTGTGGGCCCCATAACTGAAAGCGATTGGATGAAGAAAACGACAAATATAAGTTGTTTAAAAATAATAACAAGAGTAGTTGTTACTGCAGATATCGTTAAAATACCCTTGGTTAAAACACAAGAAGACACTTGTGCATTATCGTTGCACCAATTATTGATTCTTACGTAAGAAGGCACTACTCAATAATGGTTACAGAATTATTGTTCAAAGATTTTATTGATTTAATAATTGTCGCGTTGATATTTTATATTGTTGTTGTTTCAATAATCACATTACACAAAGATTTTTCATTATCGAAGAAATAATTCATATTATCCTAATAATATTATTAGATAACATTATTGGCAAATGTATAGAAAGTTCTCGCCTAAGGAGAGGTTTGGTCACCTAATCAAGCCACCAAGAAGAAGAAAAATTCTTATCGAAAGCCCCTTTCCCTGAACCGCGCTCGTCACAATATCATGGATTCTCAGTAATATTATTTGTGAATAATTAATTATTGATTCATATGATGAGGAAAATATTGATTTTATGTGGATATAGATGGAGAAAATTTTTAATGTGACAATTGTTGAAAATTGAAATTTTATCTTTTCTCGATAAAATAATTCATTTAAATATATTATTATATTTTAATAATATAATAATGATGATATTTTTACAACGAATGTGGGATATATGAGTATACGAGAGTGAAAGAGTATTTTTGTTGTAATAAATGTTTAAAACATGTTAAACATGCTCATGGACCCCATTTATCGACCGAAATTTGATTATACCGTGAAAATCGCCTGCTTGTGGATTTCTATTCAATTTCTATTTGGAATTTGGAAAAATTTTCTTCGCAAAGTTGTAGAGAATTGAATTTCCTATAAAAAACTCGCAAGATTCGAATTTTCTGATAAAAGGGCTATTTATTATGAATTATCAAGTTCAAGTTCAAATAATTAATTTTTGGAAGTTTAAAATATTTTAAATAATAAAACGTTTTTTTTTTGTTTTCTGGGCTACAACATGTGTTAATGAGCTGAGATCAGATCTAGGAAGGTGGGAGAAAAAATCTTAATATATATATTAATATTATATTAAATTTTCTCGCTTTGGTGTTCTAAGCATTTTCCTATAAATAAGTGTGCTTAGGTTAGAATTAAAATCACACCGTAAACTCAAGTTTTCTCTATATTATCGAAATATTCTTCTGAGTATTTTGAGTATACTTTGAGTATTGTTATATTTGCAAGTTCCTTTCAAAGACTATACCCTTGATTCCAAATGTAAGTACTAATAATCTTTCGAGGTAAGGGATGTTATTTTTTTCTCAAATGATATTATTTCTTCAATATCATTATGTTGAAATATTGATCTCAACTTTTTATCAAATTTGGAACTTTTTCATGCTCTGGGTTACTATTCACGAGTTACTATTCATGAGTTACTATTCACGAGTTACTATTCACGAAGTTACTATTCACGAAGTTACTATTCACGAAGTACTATTCATGGTTGAAAGATGAAGATTTTTTGGGAAATTTCTATCTTTGGTGTCGAGAGTTACTATTCACGATACTAAGACTATTCACGATACGATACTAAATTATTCACCGAAAATGAAATTTCTTCTTTTCGTCCAAAATATCTATTCTGATACTAACTTTGATTCAAATTTTACACCACTATGATCAATAAAACAAAGTACTTCCTTAATCCTCTTTTTCGTTTCTTTAAAATATTTTTCATCATCCTCGATACTAAATGATGATATTATTGAATATCTTTGGCCCGTTTTGATCATTCTTAAGAATTTTACACCACTATGATTATTTTTTAAGGTATTTCGATGAATATCTTCGGAAAGATGAATATTTGATTCCGTATGTATATTGATTGATGTTACAGTGGATAAAAGATAGATTTATTAACTTTAAATTCATACATGAAGATATTTTGCATTCTCTACTTAACTCTTCTAATGAATTATTATTTCATCATAATATTGATTTAAAATTTGTTGCCTATTTTCTATTAGATTTTTCCTCGTCAAGACTAACGATAATTTGTCAGATATTATCTTAGTCATAATATTCTTTATCGGGCTAGTTGAGCTCACCCTTTCCTTTTTGTGTTCCATTTTTCTTCTGGAGGCGGGAATATAATAAGATTGATTGGGGTAATGAATGAAGGTTTTAGAAAGAATCTTTAGTAGTCCTCACCATTTTTAAAAATAATGTATCAATAAATGTGTGTTTATTTGATGAATAATGAATTAAAACTCGATTTGAATAAACTCTTTATTTATTGATAGAGTAAAAGATGAATATTTGATTCCGTATGTATAACCTCGATTGATGTTTTTTATAAATAAAGATGAATTTTCTATAAATATTATTTTTGAATATTATGGAATAATTTGATATAATGTTATAGTCAGGTAATATTTATAAATTTTGCAAAGTATACAAGTGGTTATATTATATTCGATCGGCTCTGGGAATATCTCTATTAGCAGGAATATTCGCATAACTACTAATCATCAGGACCCCACAAATGTAATTCATTTTGATCGAGAAAAGACAAAATATTTTATCAAATAATCTATGAAGTTTTACCGCTGATATCGCTGAACTACTCTAGAAGTAAAAGTACAAAGAATACGCAGTGGTCGATAAGAAAGACACCCAGATTGATTATCGATGCTTATGCGAGAAGTCACTTACTTTGATTCCATTATCACGATTAATAATATGAATTATTATAATGATAATGACGCTTTTGTTTTATTCAGATTATTAACGTAATAAAATGTAAACATCTTTTATATAAAATGTAATACTTTATTAAAGTTATTTTATAAATAAAATATATTATATTTTATTACGATAAGTGTTTTGATATAGTTTTTGTATAAGAGTATATAGTTTTGCAGATAGTAAAATGTTTTTATATAAATAGAATATATTATATTTTATTTAAAAGATTTTGCTTTAAATACGGACCGCCGATTAAAGTAAATCAATCTCGACCGCTCATGGATTAGTTACTACGCATTCCATTTTCCTATAAATAAGCTCATTCCTTCATTATTTTCTTACTTAATTCATCAAACTCTGTAGAGAGAAATTATAGAGAGAAGCTATAGAGAGAAAGTTATGTAAGAAGAAGAGTATTCTCTACTTCACTACTTCTATATATCATTTTTTTACTAGTAGTGGGTGTTATTCTTTCTTCTTCAAGAAACTTCATATTCCATTCACTATTATTCTCGCTGAATAACTCGTAAAAGTGGCATACCCTATACATAACCTCGTAGATACGCGAGATACCCTATACTGTGAAATCTTTATGTTATTCCATCGCTTATTATTCTCATTGAATAACTCAGATACGCTGGCTTACCCTATACTTGGTGACATTCTTCTATTATTCTCGCTGAACATCCTCGTCTCAGTGTTTTTACACACCGCTTTTTATTATTATTCCGTTCCGCTCAAGGTTTTTACACCTAACCGGTTCCGCTTTTTATTATTCGCTCGCTGAACATCCTCGTCGTGGTTTTTACACCTACCCGGTTCCGCTTTTTATCATTCTCGCTGAATATCCTATCTCGTGTTTTACACCGGATCCGGGTTCCATCTTTATTATTCTCGTTGAACATCCTCGCTTGCGTGAATTTCACCGACCGTTCCGTTATTATTATTCTCGCTGAATAACCTCGCCTGCGCGCAAGCACCGCATGCACGGTGATTTCTTTTGTTATTCCATTCTTTATTATACCCAAATAAGTTAAAACTTCGACTTCTATACTCCATGAAATTAGTAGAATATCCTCGATATTCATGCTTCATCCAAAGATCTTTTCACGGAAATATTCTTCCGATCATTCTTGAATTTTACTCTACAAAGCAAAGATTACGTCGATAATTGACGTTAATAATTCCCCGGATAAAATAATTTTTGAACTTGTTTTATCAATTCTTATATCATCATCATCATCCTCATGTTTATATTTTTTTTTTAAAGTCATCTCGTATCTGTAGAGTAATGGATGGACTTGGTATGATTACGACTGTGGATTATTCTGCAGTAATCACGACCGTAATGTTACAAATGATGTGGTAAAAAAAAAATCCTCAAAGGGTCAGAAGTATCGATGGATGGATGCTTGTTGGTACGATCACGACTTATTAATGAATACACAACTATTCTCGCCCGTAGAAAGCAGAATAATTGTGGATCGCGATACTAAAGAATATCCTCGTCAGAAAGTGTGGGTGATTCGATGATGTGGATTATTTATTAAAGTCGAGTCTCAAATATAACAAAGGGATGAAAAACCTTTAAAATCATAAAAGATAGTAGATTTTATTTTCTACTCACTTTTTTAATGGATCAGATATTCCACCGCAGCTTAAACCGGTCAGTTTATCAGATTTTATCGCTTAATATCATCAAGACTATTGATAATTTATTTCGCATTATCTTAGTCATAATATTTCATCGGGCTAGTTGAGCTCACCCTTTCTTTCACCGTTTCTTCGTGAAATGAGAATATACCGGGACGAGCCTGGGAAACGAGTGATGGTCCCAAAGATAAGATTAGTAGTCCTCACTATTCGTGAAATAAAGGTGATAATAATTGTAATGAGGACTTTTTGTTCGAAGAGTTTGATAATATCTAGTAGATTTATATTTGTATTTAAACTCACGCTTATGTCGATTCATATACCTACGCTTATGTTAATAAGTCAGATTTAAATTTCAGACTACGTAAGTGGCGCACCCAAGACGGGTGATGTATACCTAATTTTGGGGCGCCACACACTGGTATCGTAGCTAAGGGATACGATCCCCGCTAAGATGTGAGAAAAGTACTAGAGGGGAGAGACGGGAATACTTTCGCTAGTATTTACCTACCTAAGTTTACGTGCTATTTTATCGGCTTGGCGTAATATAAAGATAATTGTTAAATGTCAATTAATCTTTTGTTTTGTGGCAAGATTCAAAAATGACATCCGAGAATGTTGAGAATAAGAATGGAGCACAAAGCGATCGCCGATTCACCACATATCAATAATCGTGATAATGTGCATCGTGAAGGCGATAACTCCTCACGCAAACAACAACACCGACTAAAATGATGAACGATCAAATGTTCGTGAGGCTTTATGCAATTTATGCAACAAAGAAAGCAGAGCGACTTCTCGCCCAAAACGTAGGTGGAAACACTGAAAACTCTCTGCCACACCGCTAAACAATTCAAGGAGCCGACCACCGAGTTTAAGGGAGAGCCAAAACCACTTCAAGTGAAGCACGGATAAAGCAGACACACCAAGATATTTGATGTCTCGATGCTCCGAGGAGCAAAAGGTTCCTTTCACGCTTTTATGTCATGCGCGAGAGGCAGACATCGGTGGGAATTCCAGAAACGACTCAACCCGTCAGATCAAGATATCTTCGGGAGAAGTTCCAGAGTCGCTCAACGACAAATACTTTCCCGAAAGTATTCGCCATACGGCGGAGGTGGAGTTTATCAAGTCGAACAAAACAATACGACCGTGTCGCAATACGAGGCAAAATTTATGAGTTATCACTATTATATTCCCTCTGTGGATAAATGAAGAGAGAATGGCGCGCCAATGTTTTTAAGAGGTTCAAGTCGAGATACGCCAACATCTTATTTCTCATAAACCGTGTTTCAGATTCGATGTTGTAAATAGGGCTCATGCTTAAGGAGCGCGATAACGAGTCAACGCAACTAAAAGAGAGCAAATTTAAGAAAGTTATAATACCAAATGGTAGAGTAGTCATCGGGCTAAGACAACAAGCGTGAGGGGAATCAATAAAGCAGATATGGTAACCACTTCTGGGTAATCGTACAAAACAATAAGAATGGACATTTCAAGAAACTGAGATTCAACAATGATGGAAAGACGCCAAGACCAAAGACCCGCTGTTAAGGAAGGAGAAAGACCACCTATCATATGCTTCAAATGCGAGAAGAGGGACATCATCATCCGAATCGCGCTACGCCATTCAAAGCATGTTATAATTGTGGAAGAGAAGGTCACTTAGCTCGATTTTTGCCATCAAGACAAATTCAACTAGGATGGAGGCACCAAAGGTCATTCCCGTAAAAGTCAAAACCAAGAAGGCAAGGGAGAAGCGCTTTGTCAGACTCTCCCAGAGAGCAAGGAACCCGAATGAGGTCATCACGTAAGCTTATCATAAACTCTAATGAAGTCTACACTTTATTTGATACCGCTTCTACCCATTCTTTTATTTCCCTACTACACCATCGATTAAATTCGACCGAGAAATTAGACTTCGACTTATCTCGTGGAAACTCCGCTGGGAGAAACCTTCATTACATCCACTCGCTTATAAGTCTTGTTTGTTCAAATCGGCACTTCACATTACCCGTCGATCTTATTTCATTAAAATACTCAGATTCGACGTGATTCTGTGGATCGATCGTTAACTACTTATCATGCAAAAATCGATTGTTTTCGTAAGTCATCATAGCTTTCATATTCCTAATCAACCTATTATGCTAATTCAAACGACCAAACCATTAAAATCAATCACTACCATCTCAAGCCATAAAGCTATTCGCTTATCAAAAATGGATGTCAAGCTTTCTTAGCTCATGTCACGATTTAAACAAAAATACGCCGCTTTTGAGCGATATTTCTATCATAATAAATTTCCGACGATTCTCCCAGAACTTCCCCGCCTACCCCCGTAGCGTGAAATCAAATTTTGTATCGACTCAACCCGGTATAAAAACCTATTTCCAAAGCCCCATATCGAATGGCTCCTATTCAACTTCGTGAGTTAAAGACCCAACCGCAGGAATTGTTGTAGACATCGGGCTTTATTCGGCCCCAAGATTTCTCCTCGGGGTGCTCCTGCGTCTCTATCGTGAAGAAGAAAGATGGGAGTATGCGATTTTGTATTGATTATCTGGAGTCAATCATGTCACCATCAAAAATAGTATCCATCGCCACGATCGATGACCTGCTTCACCCAACCGTAAGGAGCCAAATTCTTTTCAAAGATCGATCTTCGCTCCGGATATCACCAATCAAGATTGTAAATCACCGACATTCCAAAGACGGCTTTTTCGTAACTCCAGACGGGCATTATGAATTCCTAGTCATGTCCTTTGATCGACTAATGCCCCGCCGCTTTCATGGATATGATGAACCGAGTATTCAAGGAATATTTAGATCACTTTGTGGTCGCCTTTATCGATGACATCCTTATTTATTCCAAAAGCCGTGAAGATCATGAGCAACACTTGAGGTCGACACTCCAAAAAAAGCGTGAATATAAGCTTTATGCCAAGTCAAGAAATGCGAAGTTCGTCAAGAAGTAGCATTCCTCGGGCACGTGGTATCAAGTCATGGAATATCCGCTGACCCAAAGAAAGATCAAGCTATTCAAAGTCGGGAACAACCTAAATCAAATCATCAAGACGAGCTTTCTTGCTTAATGTCGGTTATTATCTGAGATTCGTGGAAGGATTTTCTCTAATCGCTACTCCATCGACTCACCGACCGAAAGAAAGATACAAAGTTCTATTGAGCGAAGAATGTGAGAAGAGTTTTCAAGAACTCAAGAAGAGACTTATTTCAAAGACTGCTCGACAATACCATCCGCCTTGAGGGATTTGTCATCTACAAAGATGCTTCGAGCAAAGGGTCGGGATGTGTTCTTATGCAACATGGAAAAGTTATAGCCTATGCCTCATGACAACTCAAAGAATATGAGAGGAATTATCCTACTCACGATCCGAGTCATAAAATGTTTGTCTTTCAGACTTAAAATTTGGAGGCATTACTCAGATGGGGAGAAAGTGGAGATCTTTACGATCATAAAAGCCTCAAATATTTCTTCACTCAAAAGGAACTCAACACGCGACAACGACGCTGGGCTTGAACTGCTGAAAGATTATGATCATACCATCCAATACCATCCCGAAAAAGCTTAACGTGGTAGCCGATGATCGAAAGTAAAGATCGATGCAAGCACGAAAAGGCGTTATTGTCAACACAAAGGCCCATTTTGTGGTGACTTGCAAAGGATGGAGATAGAGTTAAAGACTCCAGTGGACGCATGTGATGATAGCAAATATACGAAAGTAGAACCGACTTTTAATCGATAAAGTTAAAGTCGCCAAGCTACGCACTGAGCCGATGCGCATGAAAAAAAGAAAGTGCAAGAGGGTGCTACGCCGAAGCAAGAATCGATGAAGAAGGAATACTTCGAGTCAACTCCACTTTTTGGTTCCTAACGACCGATTTAAAGTATAATATCACGATGGAGGCGCATAACACACCATTTGCAATCCATCTCGGGAGTACCAAATGTATCATGATATTCGCCATACATTTTCAAGGAGCAATACGAAGAGAGAGATAAATACCGCTTATCTCAAGGTGTCTAACTTGTCAACGAAGTTAAAGCGAGCAGCATCAAGTACCAAAAGGTCCATCAGAACCACTTGAAATTCCGTAATGGAAGTGGGAGCACATTACCATGGATTTCAAGCACGGCCTTCCTAAGGTTTCTCAAGGCATCGATGCGATTTGGGTCATCATTGATAGATCGACCAAGTCCGCTTCATTTCTTACCGATACGAGAAACTTATACACTTGAACGCCTTCGCTCAGATGTATATAAACGAGATTGTAAGATCGCATGGTATGCCAAGATCCATAGTTTCGATCGAGACCCAAGATTCACTTCACGATTTTGGGTTAGTTTGCAAAAAGCTATGGGCACGACTTTCACGATTTAGCTCTCAAGATATCATCCTCGCATTTTACCTGGACAATGGAGAGACTATTCAAACTCTCAAGATCTATTAAGACTCGTGTTTCTTGATTTCAAGGAGTCAGACAAGTTTTTACCATCGTGGAGTTTTCCTACAACAACAACTTATCGCAAGTATCGCATGGCTCCATTCAAGCGCCAGATGGAAGAAAGTGTCGCTTCTCCAAAGATGCTGGACGAGGTGGGTGAAGCAACGCTTGTTGGGACCGAGTTGGTACGTATGACTACTTTAAAAGATTCAAACGATCCGACAACGATAAAAACCTCACAAAATCGATAAAAGAGAGTTATGCCGATCTTCATCGAAAGGACGGAATTCAATATAGAGATCATGTGTTGTTAAAAGTCGCTCCATGGAAAGGAGTTACAAGATTTGGAAAGAGAGGAAACTTAATCCTCGATTCATCTGGCCCATTTTTAATCCTCGATCGAGTAGGAACTCGCGCCTATAGACTCGCTTTTACCGCCAAATACGTCTCGTGTTCATAACGCTTTTCACATATCCATGTTACGTAAATATGTGAAAGACCCGAACCATATTATCGAAGTTAAACCCATTTAAATAAATAAGATTCGACGTATGAAGAGGTTCCCTGCTCAAATTTTGATAAGAAGGAACATATTCTACGCCCCAAGGTTATACCTCAAGTCAAAGTTTTCATGGAGAAACCACGATGTCGAGGAAACGACTGGGAGTTAGAATCAAATGAAATCAAGGTATCCTTACCTCTTCGACATACCAGTATCGCACTTAATTTCGAGGGCTTAAATTTCATGTTAAGGGAGGTCAGAAGACCCCAGCTTTTATAAATAAAGATGAATTTTCTATAAATATTATTTTTGAATATTATGGAATAATTTGATATAATGTTATAAATAGGGTAATATTTATAAATTTTGCAAAGTATACAAGTGGTTATATTATATTCGATCGGCCTGGGAATATTCGCTTAGCAGGAATATTCGCATAACTACCAATCATCGGTGGACCCCACAATGTAATTATCATTTTGATCGAGAAAAAGACAAAAATATTTTATCAAAATAACTATGAAGTTTTACCGCTGATATCGCTGAACTACTCTAGAGTAAAAGTACAAAGAATACGCGTGGTCGCATAAGAAGACACCAGATTGATTATCGATGCTTACGCCAGTAAGTCACTTACTTTGATTCCATTATCATTTATTAATAATAATGAATTATTATAATGATAATGACGCTTTTGTTTTATTCAGATTATTAACGTAATAAAATGTAAACATCTTTTATATAAAATGTAATACTTTATTAAAGTTATTTTATAAATAAAATATATTATATTTTATTACGATAAGTTGTTTAGTTTTTGATAAGTAGTTTTATAGTTTTTATAGGTTTGCATATAAAAATGTTTTTATATAAATAGAATATATTATATTTTATTTAAAAGATTTTTCTTTAAATACGGACCGCCGATTAAAGTAAATCAATCTGACCGCTCATGGATTAGTTACTACGCATTCCATTTTCCTATAAATAAGCTCATTCCTTCATTATTTTCTTACTTAATTCATCAAACTCTGTAGAGAAAATTATAGAGAGAAGTACAGAGAGAGAAAGTTATGTAAAGAAGAAGAAGATATTCTCGCTACTTCACTACTTCTATATTCATTCATTTTTTACTAGTAGTGGGTGTTATTCTTTTCTTCGAAGAGAACTTCATTATTCCATTCACTATTATTCTCGCTGAATAACTCGTAAAAGTGGCATACCCTATACATAACCTCGTATACGCCAGATACCCTATACTTGGTGAAATCCTTATGTTATTCCATCGCTTATTATTCTCGCTGAATAACTCAGATACGCTGGCTTACCCTATACTTGGTGACATTCTTCTATTATTCTCTGAACATCCTCGTCAACATTCCTCGTTTTTATTATTATTCTCTTGAACATCCTCGCTCACAGTGTTTTACACCGACCGGTTCCGCTTTTTATTATTATTCTGCTGAACATCCTCGTCGTGTGTTTTACACCCCCGGTTCCGGTTCCGCTTTTTATCATTCTCGCTGAATATCCTATCTCGTGTTTTTACACCGATCCGGGTTCCATCTTTATTATTCTCGTTGAACATCCCGCTTGCGCGAATTTCACCGACCGTTCCGTTATTATTATTCTCGCTGAATAACCTCGTCATGCGGGCACCGCATGCACGGTGATTTCTTTTGTTATTCCATTCTTTATTATACCCAAATAAGTTAAAACTTCACTTCTATACTCCATGAAATTAGTAGAATATCCTCGATATTCAAGCTTCATCCAAAGATCTTTTCACGGAAATATTCTTCCGATCATTCTTGAATTTTACTCTACAAAGCAAGATTACGTCGATAATTGACGTTAATAATTCCTCGGATAAAATAATTTTGAACTTGTTTTATCAATTCTTATATCATCATCATCATCCTCATGTTTATATTTTTTTTTTAAGTCATCTCGTATTCGTAGAGTATGGATGGACTCTGGTATGATTACGACTGTGGATTATTCTTGCAGAATCACGACCGTAATGTTACAAATGATGTGGTAAAAAAAATCCTCAAAGCCGTCAGAGTAGTATCGATGGACAAATTTGTTGGTACGATCACGACTATTAATGAATACACAACTATTCTCGCCCGTAGAAGGTGTGAATAATTGTGGATCGCGATACTAAAGAATATCCTCGTCCGAAAAGTGTGGGTGATTCGATGATGTGGATTATTTATTAAAGTCGAGTCTCAAATTTATAATAAAGTTGATGAAAAAACCTTTAAAATCATAAAAGATAGTAGATTTTATTTTCTACTCGACTTTTTTAATGGATCAGATATTCACCGCAGCTTAAACCGGTGTTTATCAGATTTTATCGCTTAATATCATCAAGACTATCGATAATTTATTCTGCATTATCTTAGTCATAATATTTTTACGGGCTAGTTGAGCTCACCCTTTCTTTCACCGTTTCTCTGTGAAATGAGAATATAGCCGGGACGAGCCTGGGAAACGAGTGATGGTCCCAAGATAAGATTAGTAGTCCTCACTATTCTCGTGAAATAAAGGTGATAATAATTGTAATGAGGACTTTTTGTTCGAGTTTGTATAATATCTAGTAGATTTATATTTGTATTTAAACTCACGCTTCGGTTCTAAGGAGGAGAACGACCACCCATTATATGCTATAAATGCGAAAAGAGGGACATATCACCCAAACCGCCCAAAAAGCTCAAGGTATGCTATAATCAGGGAAAGGAAGGACATATCGCCGAGATCAGACAAGAATAAACCTAGTTCAATGGGGACGGTGACTCAAAAGACTATCCCGTAAAAGTCAAAGTCAACGATTTCTGGAAGAGCGCTTGTCAGATCGGTCATAATGCGAGGAACCCAAACGAGGTGATCACGGTAAGCTATTTATAAATTCTCACAAGTTTATACCTTACTTGATACCTGGCATACCCATTCATTTATCTCTCCTACTTGTGCTCAACGCTTAAACTCGACCGAGAAAATTAGACTTTCGACCTATCTCGTGGAAACTCCGCTTAGAGAAACTTTCATCACATCCACCGCTTATAAATCTTGTTTGATTCAAGTTGGCACCATCACCTTACCGTTGACCTTTATCTCTTTAAAGATACTTGCTTTTGATGTGATTTTAGGATCGATCGTTAACTACTCATCATGCCAAAATTGATTGTTTTCGTAAGGTCATAGTTTTCATATTCCTAACCAACCCGTTGTACGAATTCAAGCAACTAAACCATTAAAATCAATCAATGTCATATCTAATCATAAAGCTATTCGCTTATTGAAAAACGGATGTCAAGCTTTCTTAGCCCATGTTATGGATTTGAATAAAGACACGCCAAATTTGAATAATATTCCCGTTGTTATCGATTTTCCCGACGATTTCAAGAACTTCCTTGCCTACCCCGTAACGTGAAGTCAATTCTTTATCGATCTTGAACCCGCACAAAGCCCATTTCTAAAACCCCATATCGAATGGCTCCTATCAACTTCAGAGTTAAAGGTCCAACTACGTGAATTGTTGGACATCTGCTTCATTCGGCCCCAAGACATCTCCTCGGGGTGCTCCTGCTTTATTCAGAAAGAAGAAAGACGGAGTATGCGACTTTCAGTATCGACTATCGGAATCGAACCATGTCACCATCAAGAATAGGTATCCTCTACCTCGTATTGATGACTTGTTCGACCAAATGCAGTAGGGCACAATTCTTTTCAAAAATCGATCTTCGCTCGATATCATCAAATCAAGATTAGAATCGAGGATATTCCAAAGACCGCCTTTAAACTCCCCAGACGGGTATTATGAATTCTTAGTCATGTCTTTCTGACCGACTAATGCTCCTCGCGGCTTTCATGGATACGATGAACCGAGTATTCAAGGAATATTTGATCATTTGTTGTTGTTTTTATCACGACATCCTTATATATTCCAAAAGTCGTGAAGATCATGAGCACCATTTGAAGTCGGTACTCCAAAGGCTTCGTGAAAAACAAACTATATGCCAAATTAAAGAAATGCGAAGTTCGCTTCGAGGAAGTAGCATTCCTCGGGCACGCGGTGTCAAAACACGGAGTATCCGCTGATCCGCCAAGATCAAGCAATACAAAGTCGGGAGCAACCAAGTCATGATCAAGCACGAGCTTTTTGGGCTTAAATTGGTTATTATCGAGATTCGTGGAAGGGTTTTCTAATCGCTACTCCATTAACTCAAATTTAACTCTTAAGGATACAAAATTCGCTTTGGAGCGAAGAATGCGAGAAAAGTTTCCAAGAGCTTAAGAGGAGACTTATTTCTAAGACTGCTCTAACAATACCATCCGTTCTTGGATGGATTTGTTATCTACAAACGATGCTTCGCAAAGGGTTAGGATGTGTTCTCATGCAACGGGGGAAGTCATAGCCTATGCCTCGCGACAACTTAAAGAGTATGAGAGGAATTATCCTACTCATGATCTAGAGTCATGCAAAGCAATGCTTTCGCTAAAAGATATGGAGGCACTATCTATACGGGGAGAAAGTGGAGATATATTCGCACCATAAAAGCCTTAAATATTTCTTCACTCAAAAGAACTCAACACGCAAGCAATGACGCGCTCGAAAGCTATCGAAAGACTACGACCACACTATTCAATACCATCCCGAAAAGTTTAACGTGGTAGCCGACGCGCCGAGTAGAAGATCATATGCGAACGAAAAGCGATGATGTCAAGTATACGACAGAGCCAACTTTAATAGAAAAAGTTAAGGTCGCTTGCCACCGAATCGAAATGATGCGTACGATGAAGAAGAAAGTACAAGAAGGAGCTATTCCTAAGCGAGAATCGATGAAGAAGGAATACTTCGAGTCCACTCTAGACTTTGTGTTCCTAACGACTGATTTGAAGTACAAGATTACGATGGAGGCACACAAATACACCATTTGCAATCCATCCTCGAAGTACTAAAATGTATCGTGATCTTCGGCATACATTTTGGTGGAACAATACGAAGAGAGAGATTGCAAAGTTTATCTCAATGTGTTTAACTTGTCAACGTAGTAAGGCGAGCATCTAGTACCTAAGGGTCCGTCAGAACCACTTGAGATTCCGAAATGGAAGTGGGAACACATTACCATGGATTTCAAGTATTAGTCTTCCTACTTGCTTTCAAGGCATCAATGCTATTTGGGTTATTGTTGATAGATTAACCAAGTCCGCTTATTTCTTGCCGACACGGAGACTTATTCCTCGAACGCCTTGCTAGTATGTACGTGAATGAGATCGTGAGGTCAGTATGGCATGCCAAGATCCATAGTTTTGATCGCGACCCAAGATTCACTTCAAGATTTTGGGTTAGCTTGCAAAAAGCTACGGGCACGGATTTGATTTACGATTTAGTTCTAATATACCATCCTCAAACCGGACGGACAATCGTAGAGGACTATTCAAACTCTCAAAGATTTATTAAGACTCGTGGTCCTGTACTTCAAGGGCGCTGGATAAGTATTTACCATCAGTGGAATTCTCCTACAACAACAAATTATCGTGCAAGTATAGTGTGGCTCCATTCAAGCATTATATGGACGAAAATGTCGCTTCCAATATGTTGGGACGAGGTGGGTGAAGCAACATTGTTGGGACCCGAAAGTTAAGACGTATTTACTCACCGAAAAGATCCAAATGATTCGACAACGATACAAACCAAGACAAGATCGACAAAAGAGTTATGCGATCTTCATCGAAAGGACGTGGAATTTAGTGTAGGGATCATGATTGTCATGAAGTCGCTCCACGGAAGGGAGTTACAAGATTTGGGAAGAGAGGAAAGCTCAATCCACGATTTATCGGTCCATTTCAAATTCTCGACCGAGTAGAAATGTAGCCTATAGACTCGCTACATACTCCGAGTATGTCTCGTGTTCATAATGTGTTTCATATATCCGTATTTCAGAAATATGTGAAAGACCCAAACCACGCTATAGAAGTTAGAACCGACGAGATAGCCAAGACTTAACGATGAGGAGGTACCACCAAGATCTTTGATAGAAGGAGCATGTCCCCACGCTAAGAAAGGTCATACCACAAGTTAAAGTTTTGTGGAGGAATCATGCTATAGAGGAAATGACCGGAATTGAAACTAAAATGAAAGCGAGGTATCCTCACCTTTTCAAACACTGTATCGTACGCCAATTTCGAGGACTAAATTTCATAAGGAGGGAGGTCAGAAGACCCCAACTTATTATTAATGAAATTTAATTTTCTATTTTATTATTTTGAAATAGTAAGGGTTGATTTGATTAATGTGGATAAGCTAGGGTAAAATACGCAAATATTTCAAAATAAGCAAAGTTGGTTATAAAATATTCATCATTGTTTGGAATATTCGCTTCATCGTGGAATATTCAGATCGCTTGGGAATATTCGTATTTACGGCCAAGCAATGGCGCGTGTGGGCCCCATAACTGAAAGCGATCGATGAAGAAAACGACAAATATAAGTTGTTTAAAAATAACAACAGTAGTTATATCAAGCTAATACCGTTAAAATACTTATGGTTAAAACACAAGAAGACACCAGATTGCACCAATTATTGATTCTTACGTAAGAAGGCACTACTCAATAATGGTTACAGTAATTATCGTCAAGATTTTTTTATCGATTTAATAATTGTCATATTGATATTTTATATTATCGTTGTTTCAATAATCACATTACACAAGATTTTTCATTATCGAAGCAATAATTCATATTATCCTAATAATATTATTAGATAACATTATTGGCAAATGTCTAGAAAGTTCTGCCTAAGGAGAGGTTTGGTCACCTAATCATACCAAGAAGAAGAAATTTTATCGAAAGCCCCTCTTCCCTGAACCGCCTCGTCATTAATATCATGGATTCTCAGTAATATTATTTGTGAATAATTAATTATTGATTCATATGATGAGGAAAATATTGATTTTATGTGGATATAGATGGAGAAAATTTTTAATGTGACAATTGTTGAAAATTGAAATTTTATCTTTTTTTCGATAAAATAATTCATTTAAATATATTATTATATTTTAATAATATAATAATGGTGATATTTTTTACAACTAATGTGGGATATATGAGTATACGAGGAGGAAGAGTATTTTTGTTGCAATAAATGTTTAAAACATGTTAAACATGCTCATGGACCCCATTTATCGATCGAAATTTGATTATAAATTTCAAAATCGCCTGCTTGTGGATTTCTTGGCCAATTTCTGTTTGGAATTTGGAAAACTTTCTTCCGCAAAGTTGTAGAGAATTGAATTTCCTATAAAAACTCGCGAGATTCAATTTTTCTGATAAAAGGGCTATTTATTATGAATTATCAAGTTCAAGTTCAAATAATTATTATTTTTGGAGTTTAAAATATTTTAAATAATAAAAACGTTTTTTGTTTGTTTTGTGGGCTACAACATGTGTGCATAATGAATATGCTGAGATCAGATTTCAGGAAGGTGGGCGAGAAATCTTAATATATATATTAATATTATATTAAATTTTCTCGCTTTCGTGTTCTAAGATTTTCCTATAAATAAAAGGTGCTTAGGTTAGAATTGAAAATCACACCGTAAACTCAAGTTTTCTCTCTATATTATCGAAATTCTTGTGAGTATTTTGAGTATACTTTGAGTATTGTTAGACTAAGCAAGTTCCCTTCAAAGACTATACCCTATCCAATTTCTAAGTACTAATCTTCGAGGTAAGTGATGTTATTTTCTTCAAAATGATATTATTTCTTCAATATCATTATATTGAAATATTTCGTTGAACTTTTTATCAAATTTGAACTTTTTCATGCTCAATATCATGAGTTACTATTCACGAAGTTACTATTCACGAAGTTACTATTCATGAAAGTTACTATTCACGAAGTTATTCACGAACTATTCATGGCGTGAAGATGTTTTTCGGGAAATTTCATCTTTGGTGTGTGAGTTACTATTCACGATACTAAGACTATTTCACGATACTTACTTATTCACTATTCATCCTAAAATGAAATTTTCTTTTTCTCCAAAATATCTATTCGATACTAGCTTTGATCAGATCCATGTTTTGATCATTCTCAATTTTACACCACTATGATTATTTTTGAGGTATTTTTGAACATGGATAAAACAAAGTACGTAATCCTTAATCCTTAATCCTCACATTTTGTTTCACCGATTCGCTTTTAAAAAATATTTTTCATCATCCTCACCTTAAATGATGATATTATTGAATCTTCTTTGGCCCAGAAGCAAAAAGATGAATGATTTCAAGAATATCTTCGCCCAGAAAAAAAGATGAACAGTGTTTAGATAATACGACTAATCGATGAATATCTTCGCCTCAGAGTGCAAAGATGAATATTTGATTCCGTATGTATATCGATTGATGTTACAGGATAAAAGATAGACGATGAACTTTTAAATTCATACATGTAAGATAGTAGTTTGCATTCTCTACTTAACTCTTCTAATGAATTATTATTTCACCATGTAATATTGATTTAAAATTTGTCATTTCATCAGATTCTATTAGATTTTTCCCCGCTGAAGACTAACGATAATTTGTCAGATATTATCTTAGTCATAATATTCTTTACCGGGCTAGTTGAGCTCACCCTTTTCCTTTTTGTTCCATTTTTCTTTTCCAGAATTAAATTAATTCTCATGAATGGCTTTTAGAAAGAATATAGCTCACCATTTTGTAAAATAATGCCTTTATTTGAGTATAGATATTGTCTGTAAGAAATGAAGGTTTTAGAATAGAGATTGTTTAGTAGTCCTCACCATTTTTGTAAAATAATGTATCAATAAATGTGATGAGGATTTATTTGAGTATGAGATATCATGTTCCAGAAGATAATATTTGTATTCAAACTCACATGCTTTGTTTTGACCAAAAGAGTTTGATTTTAATAATAAAGTCAGAAGTTGCATTTTATATGCATACTACTTGATGAGGAATATCGACAACTCAATCAAGTAAAGTTGTCTAAACATTCCTTCATGAATGATGTATACCTATTTTATAAAGACAAAGTATATAGCTATAAATGAAGTCGCAAGTTGATTATTTGGATTAAAAGTTCATTACGTAACTAGAATAGTTCCTAAGTCTCATCTTGATCTAAACATGTGTTGTGGCACTTTCATTTGATTATAAGAATCATCAAAGATGGGAAATCACTATAGAGATGGTGGACTCTCAAGAACAACATTACATATCCATTAACTAAAGTTTATCCAACAAAGCAGGATAATCGCCACTTGAGAGAAGAGAAGAGTATAAGATACAATGGCGATCGGCTTTTAGTGCAAGTGGGAGATTGAAAGTAATATGCACACAAGCCAATCATGTTTGATGATAAAGCATATACTTTGTAATAATCTTATTCATTTATTAATAAAAGTATTAATTTATTAAAGGCTTTTAATTATCTACATGATGTCGCTTTTTATAATATGTGATAAACCCATAGTTTTAAGCAATGCTTTTAGAATAATGATGATGATCATTCTAATGAGATCTAAATTCTTAGAAAGCTTAAAACTAAAATAGTTCCCAATCATTGATTACTAAATTGGGGATTAGTGAATCCGGATAGATTGGTACATACGCTGTTTGCTTCATCGATGAGGATGATTGATCTCATGATCATTTGTGTGGAGACACTAAAGCAAGTATGTAGGTGCTTATTAGAGAATAAGTTCATCGAACGTGGCTCGCTAAGGAATACCTAATGGAGTTTTACTCGCTCGTCAATAGAATTCTCAGAGTGATAGTAGTACAAATGATCCTTGACTCGAGATCATCATAAGATTCTTGTGTATGATGAGTTATACTTTGACTTATTCCTTAAGACCCTTAGAGTATATCAAAGGGTACGCTTGGGTATAATAAGTCGTATATGGAGATAATGTATGATCAATAAAGAATCTACCACTTCTATTAAAAGAAGAGAATGTCCTATGTGATTCGATAAATGACAACCCAAAGAGTCCTCGGTTAAGGCGTAATGAAATTAGAAAGGAGTTTCTAATTTGCATTATTTGGTGTCATGCATTTAAGGATCGAAATACATATAATTAAATAAAATAAGACTTGATCGTATTTCCATGTCTTATATTTAATTGGGACATCAGTATGGTAGAAGGATTGAATTGCATTTGCGAATTATTTACTCAAAGGTTCTTTTATGATTAATGTTGAAATCTATATTATCCGGAAAGTCGCTGATCGCTAGTGAGGCTTATCCCTATCAGAGAATAAATATTATTTATTTAAATAAATTAATTGTTTAATTTATTTATTTAAATAAGATTAGAATTGTTCTAATTGATTTATTCACAACCTGCTTAATATGGAGAACCTAAAGGGTCACACCATAAAAGGAAGAATAATTATTTAAGAAGTTAATGGCATAATCGTAATAATATATTATGTATATTTAATTTAATCTATGGTGATAGAATAAATTAAATAGCTTAATATTTATTATTTAATATTTTAGAAATATTAAATATAAATTAATAAGAGAGGAGTCTTATTAATATTATTACAATTATTATTATTATTTTAATTTCTAAAAGAGTTTAGGAATTAATTTAATATAAGTACTCTCATTTATTCCTAATTGGATTAGGAAGGAAAATTAGTTAAAGGAGTTTAATTAATTATCCCTAATAAGATTAGGGAGCTTAATTAATTAAAAGAATTTAATTAATTAAATAAATCCCAATTCCTTAATTGTTAAGGTGGGTTGCCCACATCTATAAATAATAGGAGTCTTATTATGGGTGGTGTGGTTGTTGATTTTTTTAACATACGTAATTCCAATAGTTGGAGAGTACGTCCCTTTCTATAGAGATAGAAAAACTAGGGTTTAGCCAACCACCTCTTCTTCTTAAAAATTCTTTTTCCTCATGGATCACCTCTAGAGGCCAAACACTTGGGTGGCTAACGCTGATCAAAAGGAAGGAACCAAACCCTGTGAATTCAAGATGAACGCGAAAGGATTTGAGGTGAACTTGTACTCGTGGAAGCTCGATCTTCAAGGGTATGATTTTATTCTTTATCTTTTCGCTTAATTAATAATTGTGCATAAAGGGTGATCCGGTATATGGTTTGTAAAATTTTAAACTCGATTTTTACACGCTTCCGCATTATTTTTGCAATTTGATTGCGTTTTGAATATTACAAACCTAATAAATGGATGTTTCGAGAGGTTTTAAACCCTAAGATACGCCAATATCTTATTTCTCATAAATTTTCTCTATTCGGATGTTGTCAATGTGGTTCAATTATTAGAGCGAGATAACGAGTATGGTCAACCGAGGGACCACAACCAGATCATACTGGTGATGATAAATATCGTAACAACGATAACCAAATGGAGAAAGAAGAATACTTGGACAAAAGCGAACCACTCCGGTGGTAATCATGGCCATGAGAATAGAAGAAGCGAAGCCTGGGGAGATTTTAAAAAGGAGATTCAACAATGACAATGCGAAGACGCCAAAGACCAAAGAAGAATCGGTTCCAAGGAGGAGAACGATCACCGGTCATATGCTATAAATGCGGGAAAGAAGGACATATCACCAAAACCGCCCCAACAACGCTTCAAGGTATGCTATAATTGTGGAAAGGAAGGACATATCGCCGAGATTGTACGCAGAAATAAACCAAGTTCAATGGGGACTACGGTGACTCAAAAGGTCATCCTGAAAAGTCAAAGTCAATGGTTCCCGAAGAACGCTTTGTCAGGATCGGTCAAAATGCGAGGAACCCAAACGAGGTGATCACGTAAAGCTATCATAAATTCTTGTGAAGTTTATACCTTACTAGATACTAGTGCTACCCATTCATTTATCTCTCCTACTTGTGCTCAACGCTTAAATTTGACTCGAGAAATTAGACTTTGACCTATCTCGTGGAAACTCGCTTAGAGAAACTTTCATCACATCCATCGCTTATAAATCTTGTTTGATCCAAGTTGGCACCATCACATTACCCGTTGACCTTATCTCTTTAAAGATACTTGCTTTTGATGTGATTTTAGGGATTGATCGGTTAACTACTCATCATGCCAAAATTGATTGTTTTCGTAAGGTTATTAGTTTTCATATTCCTAAACAACCTGTTGTTCGAATTCAAGCAACTAAACCATTAAAATCAATCACCGTTATATCGTCCATAAAGCCATTAGTTTATTAAAAATGGATGTCAAGCTTTCTTAGCCCATGTTATGGATTTGAATAAAGACACGCCATATTTGAATAATATTCCCGTTGTTAGTAACTTTCCCGACGATTTCAAGAACTTTCCTGCCTACCCCGTAACGTGAAGTTGAATTTTAATTGATCTTGAACCCGCACAAAGCCCATTTCTAAAACCCCATATCGAATGGCTCCTATTAAACATCGTGAGTTAAAGGTACAACTACGTAGTTATTGGACATCGGCTTTATTTGTCCTAAGACATCTCATCGGGGTGCTCCTGCTTTATTTGTAAAGAAGAAAGACGGAGTATGCGACTTTGTATTGACTATCGGAATCAAACCATGTCACCATCAAGAATAGTATCCGCCACCTCGTATTGACGACTTGTTTGACCAATTGCAAGGAGCACAATTCTTTTCAAAATCGATCTTCGCTCTAGATATCATCACCAAGATTAGAATCGAGGATATTCCAAAGACCGCCTTCGTAACTCTGCAGACGGCATTATGAATTCTTAGTCATGTCTTTTGGATTGACTAATGCTCATGCGGCTTTCATGGATATGATGAACCGAGTATTCAAGGATTATTTGGATCAGTTCGTTGTTGTCTTTATTGATGACATCTTCATATATTATAAAAGCCGTGAAGATCATGAGCACCATTTGAAGCTGGTACTCCAAAAGTTTCGTGAAAACAAGCTTTATGCTAAGTTGAAGAAATGCGAGTTCTGGCTTGAGGAAGTAGCATTCCTTGGGCACGTTGTGTCAAAACATGGAGTATCTGTTGACCCGACGAAGATTAAAGCAATACAAAGTTGGGAGAAACCGAAGACGGTGACCGAAGTACGTAGCTTTCTGGTCTTAACTGGTTATTATCGAGATTCGTGGAAGGATTTTCTAATCGCTACCCATTAACTCAAATTTAACTTAAGGATACAAAATTTGTATAGAGCGAAGAATGCGAGAAGAGTTTCCAAGAGCTTAAGAGAGACTCATTTCTAGACTGCTTTCGACAATACCATCCGCTTTGATGGATTTGTTATCTACAACGATGCTTCGTGCAAAGGGTTAGGATGTGTTCTCATGCAACGGGGAAAGTCATAGCCTATGCCTCGTGATAACTTAAAGAATATTAGAGGAATTATCCTACTCATGATCTAGAATTGGCAAGATGCGTTTTCTGCTTAAAGATCCGGAGGCACTATCTATATGGGGAGAAAGTGGAGATATATTCGCACCATAAAAGCCTCAAATATTTCTTCACCCAAAAGAACTCAACATGCAAGAATGACGTTGGCTCGAGTCATTGAAAGACTACGACCATACCATTCAATACCATCCTGGAAAAACGAACGTGGTAGCCGACGCATTGAGTAGAAGATCATACGCGGGAATGAGTGCGATGTATTCAACATAAAGGCAAATTTTGTGTGATTTACAAAAGATGAAGATAGAATTCAAGACTCCGGGGACCCATGCAATGATGTCAAGTTACATATAGAACCAACTTTAATCGAAAAAGTTAAAGTTGCTCAAGGCACAGACCCGGAGCTGATGCGTATGAAGAAGAAAGTACAAGAAGGTGTTATTCCAGAGGCAAGAATCAATGAAGAAGGAATACTTTGAGTCCACTTCAGACTTTGTGTTCCTAACGATTCTGATTTGAAGTACAAGATCATGATGGAGGCACACAATACACCATTTGCAATCCATCCTGGAAGTACCAAAATGTATCGTGATCTTCGACATACATTTTGGTGGAACAATATGAAGAGAGAGATTGCAAAGTTTATCTCGAGGTGTTTAACTTGTCAACGTGTAAAGGTAGAGCATCAAGTGCCTAAGGGCCCATTGCAACCACTTGAGATTCCGAAATGGAAGTGGGAACACATTACCATGGATTTTGTTAGTGGTCTTCCCACGGTTTCTCAAGGCATAAATGCTATTTGGGTTATTATTGATAAATTAACCAAGTCTGATCATTTCTTACCGATACGGGAGACTTATTCCCTTGAACGTCTTGCTTGTATGTACGTAGATGAGATTATGAGATTGCATGGCATGCCAGTATCCATAGTTTCGGATCGTGACCCAAGATTCACTTCAAGATTTTGGGTTAGCTTGCAAAAAGCTATGGGCAAGGATTTATGATTCAGTTCGGCATACCATCCTCAAACGGATGGGAAATCAGAGAGGATTATTCAAACTCTTGAAGATCTATTAAGACTCTGTGTCCAAGACTTCAAAGGCAGTTGGGATAAGTATTTACCATTGGTGGAATTCTCCTACAACAACAGCTTTTCAGTAAGTATAGGTGTGGCTCCATTCAAGCATTGTATGGATGAAAGTGTCGCTTCTCAATATGTTGGGATGAGGTGGGTGAAGCAACATTGTTGGGACCCGAAGTTAAGACGTATGACTCACGTAAAAAGATCTAAATGATTCAACAACGATACAAACCAAGACAGATCGACAAAAGAGTTATGCGAATCTTCATCGAAAGGACGTGAAATTTAGTATCGGGGATCATGTATTGTCATGTGTCGCTTTATGGAAGGAAGTTACAAGATTTGGGAATAGAGGAAAGCTCAATCCATGATTTATCGGTCCATTTCAGCATTCTTGATCGAGTAGGAAATATGGCCTATAGACTCGCTACCTCCAAGTATGTCTCGTGTTCATAATGTTTTTCATATATTTGTATACGTAAATATGTGAAAGACCCAAACCACGCTATCGAAGTTAGAACCGAACTAGATAAATTAAGACTTAACGTATTTAAGAGGTACTCGCCAAGATCTTGGATAGAACCCAAAATAGGTATACATCACCCATTCCGAAAGTCACAATACACGGTACGTAAACAACTACAACTTTATTATTACAACAAGAAATCTGTGAGTTTGAATACAAATATTATCTTCTGTATAATATCTATACTCAAATAAATCCTCATCACATTTATCGATACATTATTTTACAAAAATGGTGAGGACTACTAAACAATCCTTTCTAAAACCTTCATTCCATACCCCCCGACTCGCATCGCTATATTCTCGCCTCCGAGAAGAAAAAATGGGAACAAAAGGAAAAGGGTGAGCTCAACTAGCTCAAGAAGAATATTACGACTAAGATAATATACAACAAATTATCGTTAGTCTTCAACAGGAAAATCTAATAATATACAATAGATAACAAATTTTAAATCAATATTCGCAATGAAATAAATAATTCATTAGAAGAGTTAAGAGAGAATGCAAACTACTATCTTCTATGTATGAATTTAAAAGTTCATCGCTCATCTTTTATCCCCTCAGAACATCAATCAATATACATCCGAATCAAATATTCATCTTTGCACTACAGTGCCAAAGATATTCATCACCGGGTCATGTTCATTTAAACACTGCTCATCTTTGCACTACGCCATAAAGATATTCTTCAGAAATCATTCATCTTTGCACTACGTGCCAAAGATATTCTTAAGAAATCATTCATCTTTGCACTACAGCCAAAGATATTCCATAATATCATCATTTAAGACCGAGGATGATGAAAAATATTTTTTTTTTTAAGAAACGAATCCAAAGGAAACAAAATGACAAGGATTAAGGATTAAGGATTCGTATTTTGTTTTATCCACGCCCAAAAATACCTCAAAAATAATCATAGTGGTGTAAAATTCAAGAATGATCAAAACATGGATACAATCAAAGCTAGTATCCGTATTAGATGTTTTGACGAAAAGAAGAAATTTTATTTTTCTATGAATAAGACCAGATACGTGAATAAAGGTCAGATACGTGAATAAAGGCCGTATACGTGAATAAGTAACTCCGACACCAAAAGATAGAAATTCCACAAAAACATCTTCACGCTTCATTTAATAGTACTAAGACTCGTGAATAAGAATCGTGAATAAGAATCTCGCTTAATAAGAACTCGTGAATAAGAACTCATGAATAAGAACTCATGAATAGTAAACCCAATAATAGAAACCCCGACATGAAAAAGTTCCAAATTTGATAAAAACTTCAGATCAATATTTCAAAGATAATGATATCAAGAAATAATATCATTACGAAAAAAAAATAATATCCCTTACCTCGAAAGATCAAGATTTCTAAATTAAAATACCTGATATAGGTCAAGGAACTTGCACCGCCTAACAATACTCAAAGTATACTCAAAATACTCACAAGAATACGCCGATAATATAGAGAGAGAAAACTTCAGCTTCGTGTGATTTTCAATTCTAACCCAAGACCCTATTTATAGAAAAATCGCTAGAACACCAAAGCGTAAAATTTAATAAAATATTAATATATATTTATTAAATTCCTACGCACACCCAAAAATCTGATTCAAATCATCAGCCACCAAGAGTGACTCACCTTGCCTAACTCAAAAAAAAACGTTTTTCTTATTAAAAATATTTAAAACTTCAAAAATTAATTATTTTGAGCTTCGTAACTTCAATAATTCATAATAAATAGCCCTTTCATCAGAAAATTCAATCTCATGAGTTTTTATAGGAAATTCAATTTCTACAACTTTGCAGTAAGAAAGTTTTTCCAAATTCCAAATAGAAATTGACCAAATCCACAAACGGCAATTTTACAAAGCTATAATCAAATTTCACCAATAAATGGGGTCCACCGACATGTTTAACATGTTTTAAACATTTATTGCAACAAAAATACTCTTCCTCCTCAGATACTCATATATCCCACATTCGCTAAAAATATCACCATTATTATATTATTAAAATAATATATATAAAAACGAATTATTTTATCGTAAAAGATAAAATATTAATTTTCAACAATTGTCATTTTAAAATTTTTCTCCATCTATATCCACATAAAATCAATATTTTCCTCATCATATAAATCAATAATTAATTATTCACAAATAATATTACGTAATCACAATATCGACAACCGTGCAGCTCCTGTGAAAGAGGGGCTTTCCAATAAGAATTTCTTCATCATGCCAATTATTAGGTGACCAAACCTCTCCTGTATGTAACTTTCTAGACATCGCCAATAATGTTATCTAATAATATTATTCAGATAATATGAATTATTGCTTCGATAATGAAAAATACCGTAATGACAATTATCAAACAACAAAGAATATAAAATATCAACGCAAAGAATTATTAACTCAATAAAATAAAATATCGAATAAAGAATTATCGTAACCATTATCGAGTAAAGGCCTTCACGTAAGAATCAATAATTGGTGCAATACCGCAAAGCATCGCTCAACAACGCCAGACATTGTGTTTTTAACCACCGGTATTCCAACAAGATTAATCTGTGAATAACTACGCCTGCTATTTTTAAAAACAACTTATATTTGTCGCTTTCTTCATCCAATCGCTCACATGGGCCTCACACACATCGTCACACTTGTCGCATTTAATATTCCCCACAAAGATTTAATATTCCACCACCAAACGAATATTCCCCGACAACAATGAATATTTTATAACCACTCTTATTTTGAAATATTTATGATTTAACCCTTAACTATCCACATTAATCAAATCAACCCTTACTATTTCAAAATAATAAATAAAGGAAATTCCTTTTATTTAAAAATTTCTGGTCTTACAACCTCCCTCCTTATGAAATTTCGTCCTCGAAATCGACGACGCACTGTGTTTCAAAAAGTGAGGATACCTCGCTTTCATTTCCGCTTCCCAATTCCTGTGTCATTTCTCTATAAAGATGATTCCTCCACAAAACTTTAACTTGTGGTATGACCTTTCATGCAGTAGGACATGCTCCTTCCTATCCAAGATCTTGACAGTACCTCCTCATACGCTAAGTCTTCTACTATCTCGTCCCGGCTTCTAACTCAATAACGTGGTTCGGGTCTTTCACATATTTACGGTACGATATGTGAAACACATTATGAACACGAGACATACTTTGAGGTAACGCAAGTCTATAGGCTACATTTCCTACTCCTTGGCCAAGAATTTGAAATGGACCAATAAATCGTGGATCGAGCTTTCCTCTCTTCCCAAATCTTGTAACTCCCTTCCACGGAGCAACTCGCAACAATACATGATCCCCTACATTAAATTCCACGCCCTTTCGATGAAGATCCGCATAACTCTTTTGTCGATCTTGTGCCGCTTTGTATACGCTGTCGTTAATCATTTGATCTTTTCTTTAGTCATACGCATTAACTCTCTCCCAACAATGTTGCTTCACCCACCTCATCCCAACATATCGAGAACGACATTTTCGGCCCATATAATGCTTCAAATGGAGCCACACCTATACTTGCTCGATAACTCTGTTGTCAGTAGAGAATTCCACCAATGGTAAATACTTATCCCAACTACCCTTGAAGTCTAGGACACAGTAGTCTTAATAGATCTTCAAGAGTTTGAATAGTCCTCTCTCGATCATCCGTCTGCTTGGGGATGGTATGTCAACTAAATCGCAAACTGCGCTCCATAGCTTTTTGCAAGCTAACCCAAAATCTTGAAGTGAATCTTCGGGTCACGATCCAAACTATGGATACAGTGCATGCCATGCAACCTCACAATCTCATTCACGCATATACTAGCAAGACGCTCAAGGAATAAGTCTCCGTGATTCGGCAAGAAATGAGCAGACTTGGTTAATCTATCAACAATAACCCAAATAAAGATTGATGCCTTGAGAAACCGTAGGAAGACCCGTAACGAAATCCATAGTAATGTGTTCCCACTTCCATTCCTAATCTCAAGTGGTTGCAACGGACCCTTAGGTACAAGATGCTCCGCCTTTACACGCCGGGCAAGTTAAACACATCGAGATAAACTTTGCAATCTCTCTCTTCATATTGTTCCACCAAAATGTATGTCAAGATCACGATACATTTTAGTACTTCCAGTGATGGATTGCAAATGGCGTATCAGGTGCCTCCATCATAATCTTGTACTTCAAATCGTAGTCGTTAGAACACAAAGTCTAGAGTGGACTCAAGTATTCCTTCTTCATCAATTCTCGCCCTAATAGCTCCTTCTCAGACTTTCTTCTTCATACGATCACCTCCGGCCTGCCGGCTCGAGCAACCTTAACTTTTTCTATTAAAGTCGGGTCTACGCGATACTTGACATCATCGCACTCGCTCCTCGTGATATGATCTTCTACTCAACGCGCCACCTACCACGCTCGCTTTTACTGTGATGGTATCAATAGTGTGGTCGTAGTCTTTCAATAGCTCGAGCCAACGTCACGCCGCCAAGATGTCGAGTTCTTTTTTGAGTGAAGAAATATTTAAGGCTTTTATGGTCCTAATATATCTCCACTTTCTCCCCATATAGATAAGGCCTCCATATTTTTAATAAGCTGAAACGATCATCGCCGCTAACTCTAGATCACGAGTAGGATAATTCCTCTCATACTCTTTAAGTTGTCGCGAGGCATAGGCTATGACTTTTTCCACGCTGCATGAGAACACATCCTAACCCTTTGCCTCAGCATCAGAGATAACAAATCCATCCGAACCAGATGGTATTGTTAAACAGTGTGCCAAATAAGTCTCCTCTAAGCTCTTGAAACTTTTCTCGATTCTTCGCCCCAAACGAATTTTGTATCCTTCCGAAGTTAGCGAAGTTAATGGAGTAGCGATTCGAGAAAACCTTCCACTTAATCTCCGATAATAACCAAATTAAGCCCAAAAGCTACGTGATTTCACCACCCGACTTTGCTGTTCCCAACTTCAGATTGCTTCAATCTTCACGATCAACAGATACTCCATGTTTCGACACCATTACGCGCTCCAAGGAATGCTACTTCCTCGCCGTAACTCGATTTCTTCAATTTGGCATATAGTTGGTTTTCACGGCCTTCGAGTACCAAATTTCAAACGGTGCTCATGATCTTCACGCTTTTTGAATATACGAGGATGTCATCAATAAAGACAACAACGAATCGATCCAAATATTCCTCAATACTTTGCTCATCATATCCATGAAAGTCATAGAGCATTAGTTAATCCGAAAGACATGACTAAGAATTCATAATGCCCATACCGAAGTTCTAAAGGCGCCTTTGAATATCCTCGCCTAATCTTCACCGATGATATCCGTAATCTAAGATCGATTTTTGAAAAGAATCAGTGCCCTCAGAATCGGGTCAAACAAGTCATCAATACGAGGTAGAGGATACCTATTCTCGATGGTGACATGGTTCAATTCCCCGATAGTCAATACAAAGTCGCATACTCCCGCCTTTTCTTCTTTACAAATAAAACAGAGCACCCCAAGGAGATGTACTAGATCGAATGAAACCGATGTCCAACAATTCCTCGTAGTTGACCTTTAACTCCTCAAGTTCAATAGAGCCATTCGATATGGGGTTTTAGAAATGGGCTTGTACTGTGTTCAAGATCAATAAAGAATTCAACTTCACGCTCGGGGTAGACCGGAAGTTCTTCTGAAATACGCCAGAAAGTCAATAACAACAGAATATTATTCAAATTTGACGTGTCTTTATTCAAATCCATAACATGGGCTAAGAAAGCTTGACATCCGCTTTTTAATAAACGAATAGCTTTTATGATTAGATATGATAAAGATTGATTTTAATGGTTTAGTTGTTTGAATTGCATAACAAAGTCAAGTTAGAATATGAAAACTAACAACCTTACGAAAAACAATCAATTTTGGTACGATGAGTAGTTAACCAATCAATCCCTAAAATCACATCAAAAGCAAGTATCTTTAAAGAGATAAGGTCAATGTGTAAGGTAATGGTGCCAACTTGAATCAAACAAGATTTATAAACAAAGGATGTGATGAAAGTTTCTCCTAACTGAGTTTCCACAGATAGTCAAAGTCTAATTTCTCCTGAGTCAAGTTTAAACGCTGAGCACAAGCAGAGAGATAAATGAATGGGTAGCACCGCAGATTGCGTAAGGTATAAACTTCGCAAGAATTTATAAATAGCTTACCCGTGATCACCTCGCTTGTTCCTCGATTATGACCAAATACAACAAACGCCTTCCCTAATCGCTGACTTTCGATTTTCTCGGGATACTTTTTCGAGTCACCGTCTCTCACTAACTAGGTTTCGCCATCGCATAATCTCGAGCGATATATGTCCTTCCTTTCCACAATTATAGCATACCTTGAATCGTCAGGGCGCTTGACCGATATGTCCTCTTTTCCGTGATTTGAAAGATATGACCGGTGGTCGCTTCTCCTCCCTTAGAACCAGCTTGTCACGCCAGACCGCTGCCTTCACATGGTCGCTGTTAAATCTCCTTTTTAAAATCTCCTCCCGACTCGCTTCTTCTATTTTCACGGCTATGATTACCACCAGTAGTGGTTACCATTTTTGTCCGTCTGCTTTTTTCTCCGCAGGTTATCATTATTCTGCTGATCGCTATCTCCGGTACGATCCTCGTCAGGGTCCTCAACGACCGCATTTCGCTATCTCGCCTAATAATTGAGCCCCTCGCTTACAACATCCTAATAAAGAGAAAATTTATGAGAAATGAGATATCGACGACGCCGTTTTCAAACCTCTAAGAAACATCCGCCATACGCTCTCTCATTCTCCACCAAATGAGGTGCAAACCGATAACTCGCAAACTTTGCCTCGCATCGAGACACCGCCATGTTGTTTTGTTCTAATCTAATGAACTCCACTTCCTTCATACGACGTAACACTTTCGTGAAAGTATTTGTCATTAAATAGCTTCAAACGCCTCCCAAGACATGCCGAAAAGTACCGATGGGTACGCTTCACGCATCTCCCACCAAGAGTCCGCCTCGCCACTTTAACATAAAGGTGGCGAATGGAACCTTCGTTCTCCGCATCCCAAGACATCGAATATCTTGGTAATTTGTTTGACCCATGTTTCCGCCATGATCGGATCCGCTTTCCTTAAATTCGTGTGGTCCCAACTTTTCGAATCGCTGGGTCAGTGATAACCCGTGAATTGCTATCATTTCTCCTCAGATTTTGAACACGAAGTTTCCTCGTCTCGATTTTGCATGAACCGCAAAAAACTTCTAAACATCCCCTCGCTCATCATCTCGCTTCAATGGTGTTGTTCACAGAGGAACATCACCACCACAGACGCTCTCCTCGCTGGTGAGTACAGTGCATCTCCACTGGCCTCATTTCCATCATATTCTCACGACATTCTCAAATACCGCCATAAAACAAGGGTTAATTAAGGAAATCAATATATCACATAATATCCCTATATATCGACTAACTAACAAATAAGCTTAGTAGACACACTAGCTAAGGATTTACTCGCCTCCCCTCCTAGTTCTATTCCCCGATCTCCGCCAGAGATCATATCCCTAAGCTCGATACTAACCGCGACGCCCCCAAAATAGTATACATCACCACATTCTCGAAGTTGTCAATACATGGTACGTAAACAACTACAACTTTATTATTACAACAAGAAACTGTGAGTTTGAATACAAATATTATCTTCTGCATAATATCTATACTCAAATAAATCCTCATCACATTTATCGATACATTATTTTACAAAAATGGTGAGGACTACTAAACAATCCTTTCTAAAACCTTCATTCCATACCCCGACTGCATCGCTTATATTCTCGCCTCCCCGAGAAAAAAAATGGAACAAAAGGAAAAGGGTGAGCTCAACTAGCTCAAGAAGAATATTACGACTAAGATAATATACAACAAATTATCGTTAGTCTTCAACAGGAAAAAATCTAATAGAATACAATAGACAACAAATTTTAAATCAATATTCGCAATGAAATAATAATTCATTAGAAGAGTTAAGAGAGAATGCAAACTACTATCTTCTATGTATGAATTTAAAAGTTCATCGCTCATCTTTTATCCCCGTAGAACATCAATCAATATACATCCGAATCAAATATTCATCTTTGCACTACAGCCAAAGATATTCATCACCGGGTCATGTTCATTTAAACACTGCTCATCTTTGCACTACGGCCAAAGATATTCTTCAGAAATCATTCATCTTTGCACTACACAGCCAAAGATATTCTTAAGAAATCATTCATCTTTGCACTACAGCCAAAGATATTCCATAATATCATCATTTAAGACCGAGGATGATGAAAAATATTTTTTTTTAAGAAAAACGAATCCAAAGGAAACAAAATGACAAGGATTAAGGATTAAGGATTCGATTTGGTTTTATCCACGCCCAAAAATACCTCAAAAAAATAATCATAGTGGTGTAAAATTCAAGAATGATCAAAACATGGATACAATCAAAGCTAGTATCCGTATTAGATATTTTGACGAAAAAGAAGAAATTTTATTTTTCTATGAATAAGACCAGATACGTGAATAAAGGTCAGATACGTGAATAAAGGCCGATACGTGAATAAGAATCTCCGACACCAAAAGATAGAAATTCCACAAAAAATCTCACGCTTCACGCTTCATTTAATAAGACTCGTGAATAAGAATCTCGTGAATAAGAATCGTGAATAAGAATCGTGAATAAGAACTCGTGAATAAGAACTCATGAATAAGAACTCCATGAATAGTAACCCCGATATGAAAAAGTTCCAAATTTGATAAAAACTTCAGATCAATATTTCAAAGATAATGATATCAAGAAATAATATCATTACGAAAAAAAAATAATATCCCTTACCTCGAAAGATCAAGATTTCTAAATTAAACACCTGATATAAAGGTCAAGGAACTTGCACCGCCTAAAGAATACTCAAAGTATACTCAAAATACTCACAAGAATACGCCGATAATATAGAGAGAGAAAACTTCAGCTTCGTGTGATTTTCAATTCTAACCCAAGACCCTATTTATAGAAAATCGCTAGAACACCAAAGCGTAAAATTTAATAAAATATTAATATATATATTATTAAATTCCTACGCACCCAAAAATCTGATTCAAATCATCAGCCACCAAGAGTGACTCACCTTGCCTAACTCAAAAAAAAACGTTTTTCTTATTAAAAATATTTAAAACTTCAAAAATTAATTATTTTGAGCTTCGTAACTTCAATAATTCATAATAAATAGCCCTTTCATCAGAAAATTCAATCTCATGAGTTTTTATAGGAAATTCAATTTCTACAACTTTGCAGAAGAAAGTTTTTCCAAATTCCAAATAGAAATTGACCGAAATCCACAAACCAAGCATTTTACAAAGCTATAATCAAATTTCACCAATAAATGGGGTCCACCGACATGTTTAACATGTTTTAAACATTTATTGCAACAAAAATACTCTTCCTCCTCAGATACTCATATATCCCACATTCGTTGTAAAATATCACCATTATTATATTATTAAAATATAATATATATTTAAAACGAATTATTTTATCGTAAAAAGATAAAATTTTAATTTTCAACAATTGTCATTTTAAAAATTTTCTCCATCTATATCCACATAAAATCAATATTTTCTCATCATATAAATCAATAATTAATTATTCACAAATAATATTACGATCACAATATCGACAACCAGCAGCCCTCAGAAAGAGGGGGCTTCCAATAAGAATTTCTTCTTCATCGCGCCAAGCAATTAGTGACCAAACCTCTCCTGTATGTAACTTTCTAGACATTGCCAATAATGTTATCTAATAATATTATTCAGATAATATGAATTATTGCTTCGATAATGAAAAATACCGTAAATGACAATTATCAAACAACAAAGAATATAAAATATCAACGCAAAGAATTATTAACTCAATAAAATAAAATAATAATAAGAATTATCGTAACCATTATCGAGTAAAGCCTTCACGTAAGAATCAATAATTGGTGCAATACCGCAGCACCGCTCAACAACGCCAGACAAGTGTGTTTTAACCACCGGTATTCCAACAAGATAATCTGTGAATAACTACGCCAAGCTATTTTTAAACAACTTATATTTGTCGCTTTTTCATCCAATCGCTTCACATGGGGCCACACACATGGTCAAGCTGTCAGCATTTAATATTCCCCGACAAAGCATTTAATATTCCACGCACCAAACGAATATTCCCCACAACAATGAATATTTTATAACCACTGCTTATTTTGAAATATTTATGATTTAACCCTTAACTATCCACATTAATCAAATCAACCCTTACTATTTCAAAATAATAAATAAAGGAAATTCCTTTTATTAAAAAAAATTTCTGGTCTTACAACCTCCCTCCTTATGAAATTTCGCCTCGAAATCGACGACGACGCACTGGTGTTTTCAAAAGGTGAGGATACCTCGCTTTCATTTCCGCTTCCAATTCCTGTGTCATTTCTCTATAAAGATGATTCCTCCACAAAACTTTAACTCAGGTATGACCTTTCATGCAGAGGACATGCTCCTTCCTATCCAAGATCTTGACAGTACCTCCTCATACGCTAAGTCTTCTACTATCTCGTCCTGCTCTAACTCAATAACGTGGTTCGGTCTTTCACATATTTACGGCAGTACGATATGTGAAACACATTATGAACACGAGACATACTTTGAGGTAACGCAAGTCTATAGGCTACATTTCCTACTCTCTGGCCAAGAATTTGAAATGGACCAATAAATCGTGGATCGAGCTTTCCTCTCTCTCCCAAATCTTGTAACTCCTTCCACGGAGCAACTCGCAACAATACACATGATCCCCTACATTAAATTCCACGCCCTTTCGATGAAGATCCGCATAACTCTTTTGTCGATCTTGTGCCGCTTTGTATACGCTTGTCAAATCATTTGATCTCTTTTCTAGAGTCATATACGCATTTCAACTCTAGTCCCAACAATGTTGCTTCACCCACCTCATCCCAACATATCGAGAACGACATTTTCGGCCCATATAATGCTTCAAATGGAGCCACACCTATACTACTCTGCTCGATAACTGTTGTTGTAGGAGAATTCCACCAATGGTAAATACTTATCCCAACTACCTTGAAGTCTAGGACACGTAGTCTTAATAGATCTTCAAGAGTTTGAATAGTCTCTCTCTCGATCATCCGTCTGCTTGGGGGATGGTATGCCAAACTAAATCGCAAACTGCGCTCTCATAGCTTTTTGCAAGCTAACCCAAAATCTTGAAGTGAATCTTGGGTCACGATCCAAAACTATGGATACAGTATGCCATGCAACCTCACAATCTCATTCACGCATATACTAGCAAAGACGCTCAAGGAATAAGTCTCCGACGGCAAGAAAAATGAGCAGCACTTTTAAATCTATCAACAATAACCCAAATAAAGATTGATGCCTTGAGAAACCGTAGGAAGACCCGTAATCGAAATCCATAGTAATGTGTTCCCACTTCCATTCCTAATCTCAAGTGGTTGCAACGAACCCTTAGGTACAAGATGCTCTCCTTTTTACACGCCGGGTAAGTTAAACACATCGAGATAAACTTTGCAATCTCTCTCTTCATATTGTTCCACCAAAATGTATGTCAAGATCACGATACATTTTAGTACTTCCAGATGGATTGCAAATGGTGTATCAGTGTGCCTCCATCATAATCTTGTACTTCAAATCGTAGTCGTTAGAACACAAAGTCTAGAGTGGACTCAAGTATTCCTTCTTCATCAATTCTCGCCCCTAATAGCTCCTTCTTGTACTTTCTTCTTCATACGATCGCCTCCTGCCTGCGGGGCTCGAGCAACCTTAACTTTTTCTATTAAAGTCGGGTCTACGCGCGATACTTGACATCATCGCACTCGCTCCCCGTGATATGATCTTCTACTCAACGCGCCACCACCACGCTCGCTTTTACCAGATGGTATCAATAGTGTGGTCGTAGTCTTCAATAGCTCGAGCCAACGTCACGCCGCATGTCGAGTTCTTTTTTGAGTGAAGAAATATTTAAGGCTTTTTATGGTCCTAATATATCTCCACTTTCTCCCCATATAGATAAGGCTCTCCATATTTTTAATGAAAACGATCGGGCCGCTAACTCTAGATCACGAGTAGGATAATTCCTCTCATACTTTTTAAGTTGTCACGAGGCATAGGCTATGACTTTCCCACGCTGCATGAGAACACATCCTAACCCTTTGCCTCAAGCATCATCAGAGATAACAAATCCATCCGAACCAGATGGTATTGTTAGAACAAAATAAATAAGTCTCCTCTAAGCTCTTGAAACTTTTCTCGCATTCTTCGCCCAAACGAATTTTGTATCCTTCCGAAGTTAGCCGAAGTTAATGGAGTAGCGATTCGAGAAAACCCTTCCACTAATCTCCGATAATAACCAAATAAGCCCAAAAAGCTACGATTTCAACCACCGACTTTGCTGTTCCCAACTTCAGATTGCTTCAATCTTCACGGATCAACAGATACTCCATGTTTCGACACCATCGCGCTCAAGGAATGCTACTTCCTCAAGCCGTAACTCGATTTCTTCAATTTGGCATATAGTTGGTTTTCACGGGCCTTTGAGTACCAAATTTCAAATGGTGCTCATGATCTTCACGACTTTTGAATATATAAGGATGTCATCAATAAAGACAACAACGAATCGATCCAAATATTCCTCAATACTTTGCTCATCATATCCATGAAAGTCATAGTAGAGCATTAGTTAATCCGAAAGACACGACTAAGAATTCATAATGCCCATACCGAAGTTCTAAAGGCGCCTTTGAATATCCTCGCCTAATCTTCACCGATGATATCCGTAAATCTAAGATCGATTTTTGAAAAGAATCAGTGCCCTCAGCAATCGGGTCAAACAAGTCATCAATACGAGGTAGAGGATACCTATTCTCGATGGTGACATGGTTCAATTCCCGATAGTCAATACAAAGTCGCATACTCCCGCCTTTTTCTTTACAAATAAAAAAACAGAGCACCCCAAGGAGATGTACTAGACGAATGAAACCGATGTCCAACAATTCCTCGTAGTTGACCTTTAACTCCTCAAGTTCAATAGAGCCATTCGATATGGGTTTTAGAAATGGGCTTTGTACCAGTTCAAGATCAATAAAGAATTCAACTTCACGCTCGGGGTAGACCGGAAGTTCTTCTTCGAAATACGCCAGAAAGTCAATAACAACAGAATATTATTCAAATTTGACGGTTCTTTATTCAAATCCATAACATGGGCTAAGAAAGCTTGACATCCGCTTTTTCAATAAACGAATAGCTTTATGATTAGATATGATAAAAGTTGATTGATTTTAATGGTTTAGTTGTTTGAATTGCATAACAAAGTCAAGTTAGAATATGAAAACTAACAACCTTACGAAAAACAATCAATTTTGGTACGATGAGTAGTTAACCAATCAATCCCTAAAATCACATCAAAAGCAAGTATCTTTAAAGAGATAAGGTCAATGTAAGGTAATGGTGCCAACTTGAATCAAACAAGATTTATAAACAAAGGATGTGATGAAAGTTTCTCCTAACGGAGTTTCCACAGATAGTCAAAGTCTAATTTCTCCTGAGTCAAGTTTAAACGCTGAGCACAAGCAGAGAGATAAATGAATGGGTAGCACCCAGATCAAGTAAGGTATAAACTTCGCAAGAATTTATAAATAGCTTACCCGTGATCACCTCGCTTGGGTTCCTCGATTATGACCAAATACAACAAACGCCTTCCTTAATCGCTGACTTTCGACTTTTCTCGGGATGTTTTTTTCGAGTCACCGTCCCTCACGAACTAGGTTTCGCCATCGCATAATCTCGAGCGATATGTCCTTCCTTTCCACAATTATAGCATACCTTGAACTCGTAGGGCGCTTGACCGATATGTCCTCTTTTCCGTGATTTGTAGAAGATATGACCGGTGGTCGCTTCGCTCCTCCCTTAGAACCAGCTTGTCACGCCAAGACCGCTGCCTTCACATGGTCGTTGTTAAATCTCCTTTTAAAATCTCCTCCCGACTCGCTTCTTCTATTTTCACGGCTATGATTACCACCAGAGTGGTTACCATTTTTGTCCGTCTGCTTTTTTTCTCCGCAGTTATCATTATTCTGCTGATCGCTATCTCCGATACGATCCTCGGTCAGGGTCCTCAACAACTGCATTTCAAGTATCTCGCCTAATAATCGAGCCCTCACTTACAACATCCTAATAAAGAGAAAATTTATGAGAAATGAGATATCGACGACGCCGTGTTTCAAACCTCTAAGAAACATCCGCCATACGCTCTCATTCTCCACCAAATGAGGTGCAAACCGATAACTCGCAAACTTTGCCTCGCATCGAGACACCGCCATGTTGTTTTGTTCTAATCTGATGAACTCCACTTCCTTCATACGACGAACACTTTCGTGAAAGTATTTGTCATTAAATAGCTTCAAACGCCTCCCAAGACATGCCGAAAAGCGGCCGATGGGTACGCTTCACGCATTCTCCACCAAGAGTCCGCCTCGCCACCACTAACATAAAGGTGGCGAATGGAACCTTCGTTCTCCCGCATCCCAAGACATCGAATATCTTGGTAATTTGTTTGACCCATGTTTCCGCCATGATCGGATCCGCTTTCCTTAAATTCGTGGTCCCAACTTTCGAATCGCTTGGTCGTGATAACCCGTGAATTGCTATCATTTCCTCCTCAGATTTTGAACACGAAGTCTCCTCGTCTGATTTTTGCATGAACCGCAAAAAACTTCTAAACATCCCCTCGCTCATCATCTCGCTTCAATGGTGTTGTTCACAGAGGAACATCACCACCAAGCAGACGCTCTCTCCTCGCTGGTGAGTACAGCATCTCCACTGGCCTCATTTCCATCATTAATATTCTCACGACATTCTCAAATACCGCCATAAAACAAGGGTTAATTAAGGAAATCAATATATCACATAATATCCCTATATACCGACTAACTAACAAATAAGCTTAGTAGACACACTAAATAAGGATTTACTCGCCTCCCTCCTAGTTCTATTCCCCGATCTCCGCCAGAGATCATATCCCTAAGCTCGATACTAATAACCGCGACGCCCCCAAAATAGGTATACATCACCCATTCCGAAATCACAATACACGGTACGTAAACAAACACTACAACTTTATTATTACAACAAGAAACTGTGAGTTTGAATACAAATATTATCTTCTGCATAATATCTATACTCAAATAAATCCTCATCACATTTATCGATACATTATTTTACAAAATGGTGAGGACTACTAAACAATCCTTTCTAAAAAACCTTCATTCCATACCCCGACTGCATCGCTATATATTCTCGCCTCCCGAGAAAAAAATGAAAAAAAAGAAAAGGGTGAGCTCAACTAGCTCAAGAAGAAATATTACGACTAAGATAATATACAACAAATTATCGTTAGTCTTCAACAGGAAAAATCTAATGTAATACAATAGACAACAAATTTTAAATCAATATTCGCAATGAAATAATAATTCATTAGAAGAGTTAAGTAGAGAATGCAAACTACTATCTTCTATGTATGAATTTAAAAGTTCATCGCTCATCTTTTATCCCCGTAACATCAATCAATATACATCCGAATCAAATATTCATCTTTGCACTACAGCCAAAGATATTCATCACCGTCATGTTCATTTAAACACTGCTCATCTTCACACTACGCCAAAGATATTCTTCAGAAATCATTCATCTTTGCACTACAGCCAAAGATATTCTTAAGAAATCATTCATCTTTGCACTACATCAAAGATATTCCATAATATCATCATTTAAGACCGAGGATGATGAAAATATATTTTTTTTTAAAGAAACGAATCCAAAGGAAACAAAATGACAAGGATTAAGGATTAAGGATTCGTATTTGGTTTTATCCACGCCCAAAAATACCTCAAAATAATCATAGTGGTGTAAAATTCAAGAATGATCAAAACACGGATACAATCAAAGCTTAGTATCCGTATAGATATTTTGACGAAAAGAAGAAATTTTATTTTTCTATGAATAAGACCAGATACGTGAATAAAGGTCAGATACGTGAATAAAGCCGATACGTGAATAGTAACTCCGACACCAAAAGATAGAAATTCCACAAAAACATCTTCACGCTTCACTTAATAAGACTCGTGAATAAGAATCGTGAATAAGAATCATTAATAAGAATCAATAATAAGAACTCATGAATAAGAACTCATGAATAAGAAACTCATGAATAGTAACCCCGATATGAAAAAGTTCCAAATTTGATAAAAACTTCAGATCAATATTTCAAAGATAATGATATCAAGAAATAATATCATTACGAAAAAAAAAAATAATATCCCTTACCTCGAAAGATCAAGATTTCTAAATTTAAATACCTGATATAAAGCTCAAGGAACTCAGACCGCCTAACAATACTCAAAGTATACTCAAAATACTCACAAGAATACGCCGATAATATAGAGAGAGAAAACTTCAGCTTCGTGTGATTTTCAATTCTAACCCAAGACCCTATTTATAGAAAATCGCTAGAACACCAAAGCGTAAAATTTAATAAAATATTAATATATATTTATTAAATTCCTACGCACCCAAAATCTGATTCAAATCATCAGCCACCAAGAGTGACTCACCTTGCCTAACTCAAAAAAAAAAAACGTTTTTTATTAAAAAATATTTAAAACTTCAAAATTAATTATTTTGAGCTTCGTAACTTCAATAATTCATAATAAATAGCCCTTTCATCAGAAAAAATTCAATCTCATGAGTTTTTATAGGAAATTCAATTTCTACAACTTTGCAGTAAGAAAGTTTTTCCAAATTCCAAATAGAAATTGACCAAAATCCACAAACGGGCGATTTTACAAAAGCTATAATCAAATTTCAAATAATAAATGGGGTCCACCGACATGTTTAACATGTTTTAAACATTTATTGCAACAAAAATACTCTTCCTCCTCAGATACTCATATATCCCACATTCGTTGTAAAATATCACCATTATTATATTATTAAAATATAATAATATATTTAAACGAATTATTTTATCGTAAAAGATAAAATTTAATTTTCAACAATTGTCACATTTAAAATTTTCTCCATCTATATCCACATAAAATCAATATTTTCCTCATCATATAAATCAATAATTAATTATTCACAAATAATATTACGTAATCACAATATCGACAACCGTGCAGCTCCTGTGAAAGAGCAGGGGGCTTTCCAATAAGAATTTCTTCATCATCAACAAGCAATTAAAGTGACCAAACCTCTCCTGATGTAACTTTCTAGACATCGCCAATAATGTTATCTAATAATATTATTCAGATAATATGAATTATTGCTTCGATAATGAAAAATACCGTAATGAATGACAATTATCAAACAACAAAGAATATAAAATATCAACGCAAAGAATTATTAACTCAATAAAATAAAATCGAATAAAGAATTATCGTAACCATTATCGAAAGTAGTGCCTTCACGTAAGAATCAATAATTGGTGCAATACCGCAGCACCATCGCTCAACAACGCCAGACAGTGTGTTTTAACCACCGGTATTCCAACAAGATAATCTGTGAATAACTACGCCAAGTTATTTTTAAACAACTTATATTTGTCGCTTTTTTCATCCAATCGCTCCAATCGCTTCACATGGGCACCACACATGGTCATACTACCTCATTATTTAATATTCCCCGACAAAGATTTAATATTCCACTTTACCACCAAACGAATATTCCCCGAACAATGAATATTTTATAACCACTGCTTATTTTGAAATATTTATGATTTAACCCTTAACTATCCACATTAATCAAATCAACCCTTACTATTTCAAAATAATAAATAAAGGAAATTCCTTTTTATTTAAAAATTTCTTTTTGTGTCGAGGTTACTATTCACGATATCTATTAATTATTCACGATACTAAGACTATTCACGCATCATTTACGCTATTCACGTAAAAATTAAATTTTCGTTTTCCAAAATATCTATTATAGATACTAGCTTTGATTGTATCCATGTTTTGATCATTCTTGAATTTTACTCCACTATGATTATTATGAGGTATTTTTGACACGGAATAAATAAATACTTAATCCTTAATATTTATTCTTTTGTTTCAATCGATTCGCTTTTCTTTAAAATATTTTTCATCATCCTCACCCCTAAATGATGATATTATCAATATCTTTGGCATGTAGTGCAAAGATGAATGATTTTCTCGATGAATATCTTTTGGCCCGTAGTAAAAGATGAACAGTGTTTTAGATTTAACACGACTAATCGATGAATATCTTTTCCCCAGTAGTACAAAGAAGAATATTTAATTCCGTATATATATATTGATTGATGTTACAGGATAAAATATCGACGATGAACTTTAAATTCATATATAAAGATAGTAGATTGCATTCTCTACTTAACTCTTCTAGTGAATTATTATTTCACCGCTAATATTGATTTAAACCGGTTGTCTATCATTGTATTCTATTAGATTTTTCCTCGTCAAGACTAACGATAATTTTTTCTATGTTATCATAATCATAATATTCTTTACCGGGCTTGGTTGAGCTCACCCTTTTCCTTTTTATTCTATTTTTCTTCTCGTGAGGCGAACGTAATGTAGTACTAGTCTTAGTGGGTATGTAATGAAGGTTCTAGGAAGTTGTTTTAGTAGTCCTCACTATTTTGTAAAATATTGTACCAATAATTGTAATGAGGACTTATTTGGGTATGAATATTGTCTAGATGACAATATTTATATTTAAAGTCAAAGTTTTTATGTCAGATTAATAAAGTTGTAGTCAAGCTTTCGTACTCATGTTATCGATTTACACTCAAAATGGGTGTTGTATACCTATTTTGGGGGCATCACATATTCTGTTGGAATATCCTGTCTGTGCGTTTACGCATGACCTGGTTCTATTATTTATTATTATGTTGGAATAACATGTCTGTGCGGTCTATCGCATGCTTGATGAATTCTTTTGTTATTCCATTCGTTATTATACTCAGTTGGTTAAAGATTTGACTTCTATACTCCATGAAATTAGTGGAATATCCTTGATATTTGTGCTTCATCCAGTATCTTTTCATTGAAATATTCTTCTGAGCATTCTTAAATTTTACACTACAAAGCATTATTATGTTGACAATTTGGACGTTATTGGTTCATGGATAAATTAATTCTTGAACTTGTTTTATTGAATTCTTATATTATTGTCATCATCCTCATGTTTATATTCTGTTGAAAGTCATTTGTGGCATGTAGTGCATAGATGGACTTGGTATAATTATGACCAGGGATCATTCGGTATAATCATGACCGTAATGTTACAAATGATGTGGTAAAAGTCCCCATTGGCCAGTAGTGCGTTGATGGACAGTTGTTGGCATGATCATGACCATTGATGAATACACGAATGTCATTGGCCCGTAGTGTATGGATAATTTGTGGTCGTGATACTAAAGAATATCCTCGGGTCAGAAGTGCAGGGGTGATTCGATGATGTGGATTATTTATTGTCGAGTCTCAAATGATAAAAGTGATGAAAAACCTTTTAAATCATAAAAGATAGTAGATTTTATTCTCTACTTGACTCTTTTAATGGATTGGTTGTTCTCGCATGCAGCTTAAACTTGATATTTGTTATATTGTATCGCTTTAACATCGCTTAAGGTTAATGATAATTTATTCTCGCATTATCTTAGTCATAATATTTCTTACCGGGCTAGTTGAGCTCACCTTTTCTTTCACCGTTCTCTTCAGAAATGAGAACGAGTCGAACAAGCTCTGGAAACGGAGTGATGGTCCTGATGATAGATTAGCTAGTAGTCCTCACTATTTTGTTAAATAGTGTGACAATAAATATAATGAGGACTTATTCGAGAGTGGATATTGTCTGAAAGATGATTTGTATTTAAACTCACAACTCTCTTTGTTGTATAATTAAGATTATATTTATATTCGTACATCATGTATTTGGCACTCGTATTGTGTGGTGATGTATACCTATTTTGGAGGCGTCACAATTGATGACTTGTTTGACCAACTTCAAGGGGCAAAATATTTTTCGAAGATAGACTTGAGGTTGGGTTATCATCAGTTGAGGGTGAGGGATGAGGATATCCCTAAGATGGCTTTTCACACTCGATATGGGCATTACGAGTTTCTGGTGATGCCATTCGGGTTGACTAATGCTCCGGCGGTGTTCATGGATTTAATGAATCGGGTGTTCAAGGAGTACTTGGACCAATTTGTCATTGCCTTTATTGATGACATTTTGGTTTACTCTAAGTCTAAGGAAGAACATGAGGAGCATCTTCAAGACAAAGTTGGGGATTTTGCGAAAGAGAAGTTGTAGATAAGCAAATTCTCTAAATGCAAATTCTCGTTGTGAAGCAAGTTGCATTTTTGGGACATGTTGTTTCAATTGAAGGCATTAAGGTGGATCCTCACGCGACGCCCCAAAATTAGGTATACATCACCCATCTTGGGTAGTCGATACATGGTATGTAATTTAAATACAACTTACTAATATAATCGCCGTGGTACAATACGACATAACTGTGAGTTTGAATACAAATATTGTCTACTAGATATTATACAAACTCAAAAGGAGTCTTCATTACAATTATTATCACACTATTTCACGTAATAAATGAGGACTACTAATGCTATCCTCTCGACCATTACTCCGCTCCCCGACTCGTCTCAAATATATGTTCTCATTTCCTCAAGAGAATAAAGAAAGAAAGGGTGAGCTCAACTAGCCCAAGAAGAAATATTATGACTAAGATAATGCGTAATAAATTATCAATAGCCTTCAACATTGTTAAACCGATAAAATATAATAAACATCAAGTTTAATCTGCAATGGAACAAGCATCCATTAAAAGAGTCAAGTAGAAAATAAAATCTACTATCTTTTATGATTTAAAAGGTTTATCATCATCATATAGCTGAGACTCACCTTTAATAAATAATCCACATCATCGAATCACCTCGCACTACTACCAAGGATATTCTTTAAGATCATCGCGACCACAATTATTCCTCGCACTACGCCAAGAATAATTGTATTTCATTAATGGTCATGATCATGCCAACAACTCGTCCATCAATGCACTACGACCACCGAGGACTTTTACCACATCATTTGTAACATTACTGGCCATGATTACAATCAATAATCCTCGGTCATAATCATACCAAGTCCATCCATGCTCTACAAAAGCCACGATGACTTTAAAAAAAATATAAACACGAGGATGATGACAATGATATAAGAATTAAGTTATTCAGAACTAATAACATCCAAATCACAACATGATAACGCTTTGTAGAGTAAAATTCAAGAATGATCGTAAGAATATTTCCATGAAAAGATATCGATGAAACGCAAATATCAAGGATATTCTACTAATTTCATGGAGTATAAAAATCAAAGTTTTAACCAACCGGGTATAATAAAGAATGGAATAACAAAAGAAATCACCATGCATGCGATAGATCAAGACAAAAGCAAAGTTATTCCAATGTAATAATAAATAATCGGAACCAGTCGTGAAATTCACACCGGACGTGATGTTCCAACAGAATAATAAAGATGGAACCGCATCCTGGTGTAAACACACGATAGATATTCCAATGTAATGATAAAATCGGAACCAAGTCCTGTAAAAACACACGCATGTGATGTTCCAATAGAATAATAAAGACTTTTAACCAGTCCGATGTAAAACACATGCATGTGGTGTTCCAATGTAATAATAGAAGAATGGAATAAAAGAAGAAGATCACCAAGTATAGGGGATTCCACAGATACAAAGTTATTCCAATGTAATAAATAAGAATGGAATAATAAAAGAAGTTCTCTTCATGAATACAAAGAATAACACCCCCTTACGGGTACAACAAATAATATTCCCCACCTTAAAGAACCTAAATATCGCAAAGTGAAGTAGCGAGTATACTTTTCTTCTTTCTCTATAGTTTTTCTCTCTCTGTAGAGTTTCAAAGAATTGTAAGAAAATAATGAAGGAATGAGCTTCTATTTATAGGAAAATAGAATGCATAGTAATTAATCCATGAACGGTCCAGTTGATTTACTTTAATCTGACGGTCCATATTTAAAGCAAAATCTTTTAAATAAAATATAATATATTCTATTTATATAAAAACATTTTACTATGCAAACACTATGCATAATAAAATATAATATATTTTATTTATGTAATAACTTTAATAAAGTATTCGCTTTATATAAAAGATGTTTCGCTTTTATTACGTTAATAATACTGAATAAAACAAAAACGTCATTATCGCTATAATAATTCATATTATTAATCGACAATAATGGAATCAAACCGAGTGACTTCTCACATAAAGATCAATAATCAATACCGTAAGTGCTACTACGCAACCACACGATTCATCGTATTTTTTTACTACCGAGTAGTTCAACAAAGATCAACCAAAACTTCCGTCGTTATTTCAATAAAATATTTTTGTCGCTTTCAATAATTCTTACATTGTGGGGTCCACCAATGATTGAGCCATTAGATTTAATATTCCCCGCTAAACCGAATATTCCCCACCAATCGAATATAATATAACCACTTGCATACTTTTGCAAAATTTATAAATATTACCCACAACTATAACATTATATCAAATTATTCCATAATATTCAAAAATAATATTTATAGAAAATTCATCTTTATTTATAAAAGTCGGGGTCTTACACTGCGAAGGTTGAGGTCATCACTAAATGGCCAAGACCTACTACTGGTGACGGAGATTAGGAGTTTCTTGGGTTTGGCGGTAGGTATTATAGGCGGTTTGTGGAAGGGGTTTTCCTTGCTTGCCTTTTACCGCTGAGCCAATTGATGAGAGAAAGGGCACGAAGTTTGTGTGGAATGAGGAGCGTGAGAAGAGTTTCGAGGAGTCAAGAAACGACTTGTGATGTACCTCCTATACTTGCATCGTCGCTTGAGACAAGAGGCTACCAGATTTATAGTGATGCTTCTAAGAAAGGCTTGGGGTGTGTTTTGATGTAACACGGTAAGGTGATTGCTTATGCTTCTAGGTAGCTTAAACCTTACGAGGTGAATTACCCCACACATGATTAGAGTTAGCAGCGTTGATCTTTGCCTTAAAGATTTGGAGGCACTATTTGTATGGAGAGACTTGTGATATCTTCACCGATCATAAAAGTCTTAAATACATTTTCACTCATAAGGAGCTCAATATGAGGCAGAGGCGTTGGTTGGAGCTTCTAAAGGATTATGATGCTAGAATTCAGTATCACCTGGGGAAGGCAAATATGGTTGCAAATGCTCTTAGCCGAAAGAGTTCAGGGAGTGTTGCAGCCCTTATTACACAACCTCAACTTATTTCGGATATGGAGCAGATCGAGTTGGAGTTGTATGTACGAGTTTCAGATGGGCAATTGGCAGGTATGAGAGTGGAGCCCTCTTATCTCGCGGGTCAAAGGAGCTCAAAAGAAGATGGGGAGTCAGGAGTATGACATGTAATCTAGAGGAGGGTGTTGTACTGAGTTTTGTATTGATGACCATGGTGTGATTTGGTTGGGTGAACGGTTGTGTGTTGGCCGGATCCAATCATTCAAGAGGTCAGTGTTGGCTGAGGCTCATAGTTCGCCATTTTCTATTCATCCTGGTTCTACAAAGATGTATAGGGATTTGAAGAAGAATTTTTGGTGGAATAGGATGAAACGAGACGTGGCTAAATATGTTGGGAAGTGTCTTACTTGTCAACAAGTGAAGATGTAACATCAACGCAGCTAGTGGTTCATTGCAATGAGCTAGACATTCCAGCTGGAAGTGGGAAGATATCACGATGGATTTTGTGGACTGGTTTGTCAAGACTTTGCAGGAAGAATGATGATGCCATTTGGGTAGTGGTGGATCGATTGATCAAATCGGCACACTTTTTGGCCATCCATGAGGGATACTCAGTGGATAAGTTGGCACAAATCTTTCAGCAGGATATTGTTAGACTTCATGGTACTCCAAAGGTGTCATTGTTTCAGATCGGGACCCACTTGCTCACTTCACGCTTTTGGAAAGGGTTCCAACGAGCTTGGGGGTACTCAAATTTCAACTTCGCATTTCTTTTCATCCACAAACTGATGGGCAATCCGAGTGGACTATTCAGACATTAGAGGACATGTTGAGGTCTTGTGCACTTGAGTGGTCGGGTAATTAGGATGATTACTTGAGCCTAGTTGAGTTTGCTTACAACAACAGCTGGCATACAAGTATTGGGATGGCACCTTTTGAGGCATTATATGGTAGGAAGTGTCGGACACCAAATTGTTGGGACGAGGTTGGCGAAAGGGCCATAGAAGGGCCTGAGTTGGTCCAAATCACTATGGAGAAGGTAGCGGTGGCTAAAGAGAAATTGAAGTCGGCTCGATCACGACAGAAGAGTTATGCTGATAAGCATAAGAGGACTTTAGAATTTGAACCTGGTGAGCACGTATTTCTAAAAGTTTCTCCTAGGAAGGGAATTCTGCGATTTGAGTTGAAAGGGAAACTTAGTCCGCGTTATATTGGACCATTTGAGATTCTGGAGAGGGTTGGTGAGGTTACATATCTATAGCTTTGCCTCCACAAATAGCTTCATGCATAACAATGTATTTCATGTAAGTTACTGATATATATATATATATATATATATATATAATATGGTGTGACGCCCCCAAAATTAGGTATACATCACCCATCTTGGGTCGCCAGATACATGGTACGTAATTCAAATACAACTTACTAATACAACTGCTGTTGTACAATACGACAAAACATAAACTCGTGAGTTTGAATACAAATATTATCTACTAGAGATTATACAAACTCAAAAGGAGTCCTTATTATAATTATTATCACACTATTTCACGTAATAGTGAGGACTACTAATGCTATCATCCGACCATCACCCGCTCCCCCCGACTCATCCCAAATATATTTCTTATTTCTCAAGAGAACAAAGAAAGAAAAGGTGAGCTCAACTATCCCAAGAAGAAATATTACGACTAAGATAATGCGTAATAAATTATCATTAGTCTCCAACAATGTTAAACTGATAAAATATAATAGACATCAAGTTTAACTGCAGCGAAACAAGCAATCCATTAAAAGAGTCAAGTAGAAAATAAAATCTACTATCTTTTATGATTAAAAAGGTTTTTCATCAATGTTATCGCTGAGACTCAGCTCAATAAATAATCCACATCATTAAATCATCCCTGCACTACAGGCCAAGGATATTCTTTAGTATCACAACCACGAATTATCCATGCACTACGGGTCAAAGATAATCGTGTTTTCATCAACGGTCCTGATCATGCCATAAAACAATTCATCTTTGCTCCCTTGGACGAAAAGAATCCATAGCCATAATCATACCAAAAAACTGTCCATCAATGCACTACGTGCAAATGAGGACTTTTAATTTTCACATCATTTGTAACATTACAGTCATGACTACACCGAATAATCCCTAGTCATAATCATACCAAGTCCATCTATGCACTACAGGCCACAAATGACTTTCAACATAACATAAACATGAGGATGATGACAATGATATAAGAATTCAATTAAACAAGTTCAAGAATTAATTTGTTCAGGAACCAATAACGTCCAAATTGTCAACATGATACTTCTTTGTAGAATAAAATTCAAGAATGCTCAGAAGAATATTTCTATGAAAAATACTGGATGAAACGCAAATATCAAGGATATTCCACTAATTTCATGGAGTATAGAAGTCAAAATTTTAATCAATCGAGTATAATACCGAATGGAATAACAAAAGATATCACCACGCATGCTGTACTTCGTGATGTATTTTGCTATTCCAAAATAATAATAATCTAACCAAAGTCGTGAAATTCACACCGAAGCGTGATGTTCCAACGTAATAATAAATGCGAATAATAAATGATGGAACTAGGTCCCCAGATAAAGATGCATGTGATATTCTACGACGTAATAATAAAGATGGAATAATAAAATGGAACCAGTCCCACAGATAAAGATGCATGCTGTGATATTCGTGATGTAATAATAAAGATGTAATAATGTAAGAATGTCACCAAGTATAGGGTAGCTCACAGATACAAAAGTTATTCCAATGTAACAATAAAGAAATGGAATAATGTAAGTTCTCTTCTTGAATACAAAAGAATAATATCCTCACGAATACAAACAAATAATATTCCCTACCTTAAGAAGATGAGTAATCGGATATATAAGTAAGTGAAGTAGCGTATACTTTCTTCTTTATCTCTATAGTTTATCTCTCTAGAGTTTCAGTGAATTCGGAAGAAAATAATGAAGGAATGAGCTTCTATTTATAGGAAAATGGAATGCATAATAACTAATCCATGAAATATCCAGTATTGATTTACTTTAATCTAACTATTATATTTAAAGAAAAATCTTTTAAATAAAATATAATATATTCTATTTATATAAAAAGATTTTGACTATGAAAACACTACGCACGCACTATGCAAACACTATGCATAATAAAATATAATATATTCTATTTATAGAATAACTTTAATAAAGTATTCTTGCTTTATATAAAAAGATTTTACTATGCAAAATACTATGCATAATAGTAATATAATATATTCTATTTATGTAATAACTTCAATAAAGTATTCTCGCTTTTTATATAAAAAGATGTTTCTATTTTATTACGTTAATAATATGAATAAAACAAAACTTCTAAATCAACAATAATTGAATCAAATAATGTGAGATACTACGCAAAAACTATCAGAGTAAATAATTGAACAAAACCGAGTGACTACTCACATAAATATCAATAATCAATACCATGTGCTACTACGCAATAACGCCAGACATCGTATTTCTTTACTACCGAAAGTAGTTCAACAAAGATCAATCAGTGAAAACTTCCGCCGTTATTTTCAATAAAATATTTTTGTCGCTTTCTCAATCCGACAATAATTCCGCTTAGGGGTCCACCAATGATTGTGCCGTCGCATCTAATATTTCCTATTTAAAACGAATATTCCCTAATTAATCGAATATAATATGACAAACTCAGATACTTTGCAAAATTTATAAATATTACCCACAACTATAACATTATCTCAAATTCACACCATAATATAAAAAAAATTATTTCGAGAAAATTAATTCTTTATTCATAAAATCTAGGGTTTCGCATATGGGTCTTTTACAATTTTAAGTGTATGATACCTGTAAAGGAAATTTTTGATTTAATCTTGAAACTTCGTAAATCGTGTATGTCTTATACTATCAATGATTGATTTGAAAAGGAATTGTTGGATATCAATATATATATAGGTTGTCAGATTACCATGTTAGAATTAATAAAAGTATTAGACTATATATATATATATATTATATATATACTTTAACTCACATTGATTCATGATACATATATATATATTATTTATGTTTTGGTCAGCTTATATCCTAAGTTCAACATCAAGGCTCTGCAAATATATATACATATGTACATCAAGTATTTACCTTATGGAATAAATGAGATTTATTATACATATAATACCTTAAGGTTTTGATTTGTTAAAGTATAATAAAAAAATGATTAGAATTTAAATTATAACTTAATTAGGGTTATTTTGTAAAATTGATTTAATTGGAGAATTAATTTCATAGTAATATAAATTATAATTATTAAGTAACTTATAATTGTATTATTATTATTTTATTAGATCTGATTTTGAGGAAATTTAAGGAGTTACATTTGGAATATAATTTTGGGTATTACATTGTTTAATCCAGTACTGATTCCGTACTCTTTCAAATGAGACTCTTTTGTTTTTGATTTGTTCGCTTTTAGCTATTCATTTCAAAAATTAGCCCCAAAATAGATTATTTATTTCGTATACATTTGTTCATTTCACCCATTTAATCGAAAGTTAGTTATTTCGGTTCATTATTTGTATTCTATATCCGCATCGGGCATTTGTCATTCTCATGTTTTCTTCCCATACAGAATCTAGGGTACGTAAACAACTACAACTTTATTATTACAACAAGAAAATAATTATTTTAGATTGTGGTTTGAGTTTGAATACAAATATTATCTTCTTGTCAATAATATCTATATTCAAATAAATCCTCATCACATTTATCGATACATTATTTTACAAAAAAAATGGTGAGGACTACTAAACAACTCTCTAGAACCTTCATTCCATACCCGACTGCATTGATCGCTTATATTCTCGCCTCCCGAGAAGAAAAATGGAACAAAAAGGAAAAGGGTGAGCTCAACTAGCCCAAGAAAGAATATTACGACTAAGATAATATACAAAAAATTATCATTAGTCTTCAACAGAGAAAAATCTAATAGAATACAATAGACAACAAGTTTTAAATCAATATTCGCAATGAAATAATAATTCATTAGAAGAGTTAAGTAGAGAATGCAAACTACTATCTTCTATATATGAATTTAAAAGTTCATCGCTCATCTTTTATCCCCGTAAACATCAATCAATATATATCTCGAATCAAATATTCATCTTCAGACTACACAGCCAAAGATATTCATCACCGGGTCATGTTCATCTAAACACTGCTCATCTTCGCACTACGCCAAAAGATATTCATCGAAATCATTCATCTTTGCATTACAGCCAAAGATATTCAATAATATCATCATTTAAGACCGAGGATGATGAAAATATTTTTAAAGAAACGAATCCAAAGGAAACAAAATGACAAGGATTAAGGATTAAGGATTCATTACTTTGTTTTTATCCATGTCCAAAAATACCTCAAAAATAATCATAGTGGTGTAAAATTCAAGAATGATCAAAATATGGATACAATCAAAGCTAGTATCCATAATAGATATTTTGGACGAAAAAAAAAAAAATTAATTTTTCATTTTTAATAAGGCCAGATTCGTGAATAAGTGTCAGATATCGTGAATAAAGGTCAGATACGTGAATAAGAACTCCGACACAAAAAAGTTCTAAATTTGATTAAAAGTTCAGATCAATATTTCAAAGATAATGATATTGAAGAAATAATATCATTTTTTAAAAAAAAATATCCCTTTACCTCGAAAGATCAAGATTTCTAAATTTAAACACCTGATATAAAGCTATGACTTGAACTTGCAGCACCAGATATAGTAATACTCAAAATATACTCAAAATACTCACACAAGAATACGCCGATAATATAGAGAGAGAAAACTTCAGCTTTCGTGTAATTTTCAATTCTAACCTAAACACCCTATTTATAGAAAATGCTTAACAATTTAAAAATTAAAAATTAAATAAAATATAAATATATATATCAAAATTCTTACGCCACTCTTGAAATCTGATTTCAGCTCAATAAGCACGTGCCACCTTCTAGAAAAAAAAGTAAAAAAAACGTTTTTCTAATTTAAAATAATTTAAACTTCCAAAATCAATTATTTTGAGCTTCAAACTTCAATAATTCATAATAAATAGCCCTTTTGTCGTAAAAAAATTCAAACTCGCAATTTTATATAGAAATTCAATTCTCTACAACTTTACGTAAGAAAGTTTTTCCAAATTCCAAATGTAAATCGACCAAATCCACAAACAAGCGATTTTACAAAGCTATAATCAAATTTCAACCAAGAAATGGGGTCCACCGACACATAAAACATGCTTTAAATATTTTTGATAACAAAAATACTCCTCCTCCACATATACTCATATATCCCACATTCATCGTAAAAAATATCATCATTATTATATTATTAAAATATAATAATATATTTAAATGAATTATTTTATCGTAAAAGATAAAATTTCAATTTTCAACAATTGTCACATTAAAAATTTTCTCCATCTATATCCACATAAAATCAATATTTTCTCATCATATGAATCAATAATTAATTATTCACAAATAATATTACGTAATCACAATATCGACAACCAGCGCTCCTGTGAGAGAGGGGCTTTCCAATAAGAATTTCTCCTCATCGGCGCCAAGCAATTAGGTGACCAAACCTCTCCTTAGAAAGAACTTTCTAGACATCGCCAATAATGTTATCTAATAATATTATTCAGATAATATGAATTATTGCTTCGATAATGAAAAATACTATGTAATGACAATTATCAAAACAACAAAGAATATAAAATATCAACGCAAAGAATTATTAAATCAATAAAATAAAATATCGAATAAAGAATTATCAGTAACCATTATCGAGTAGTGCCTTCACGTAAGAATCAATAATCGTGTGCATACCGCAAAGCTACCGTGTTTTAACCACCGAGTATTTTAACAAGATAATCTGTGAATAACTACGCCGCTATTTTTAAACAACTTATATTTGTCGCTTTCTTTATCCAATCGCTTTCCTTTATGGGTCCCATACATAGGTCGCTACCATCGCATTTAATATTCCCCGACAAAGATTTAATATTCCACGACCAAACTAATATTCCCCACAACAATGAATATTTTATAACCACTGCTTATTTTGAAATATTTATGATTTTTTACCCATAACTATCCACATTAATCAAATCAACCCTTACTATTTCAAAATAATAAATAGAAAATTAAATTTCATTAATAATAAGTTGGGGTCTTACAACCTCCCTCCTTATGAAATTTCGTCCTCGAATCGACGACGCATTGATGTTTCAAAAGGTGAGGATACCTCGCTTTCATTTCCGCTTTCCAATTCCTGTGTCATTTCCTATATAGCATGATTCCTCCACAAAACTTTAACTTGTGGTATGACCTTTCAAGGCGTAGGATATGCTCCTTCCTATCCAAGATCTTGACAGTACCTCCTCATACGCTAAGTCTTCTGGCTATCTCGTCCTGCTCTAACTCTATAACGTGGTTCGCTCTTTCACATATTTACGAAGTACGATATGTGAAACACATTATGAACACGAGACATACTTTGAGGTAACGCGAGTCTATAGGCTACATTTCCTACTTTTGGCCAAGAATTTGAAATGGACCAATAAATCGTGGATCGAGCTTTCCTCTCTTCCCAAATCTTGTAACTCCTTCCACGGAGCAACTCGCAACAATACATGATCCCCCCTATACTAAATTCCACGCCCTTTCGATGAAGATCCGCATAACTCTTTTGTCGATCTTGTGCCGCTTTGTATACGCTGTCGAATCATTTGATCTTTTCCGTAGTCATACGTACATCAACTCGGTCCCAACAATGTTGCTTCACCCACCTCATCCCCAACATATCGAGAACAACATTTTCATCCATATAATGCTTCAAATGGAGCCACACCTATACTTGCCTCGATAACTCATTGTTGTAGGAGAATTCCACCAATGGTAAATACTTATCCTAACCGCCTTTTGAAGTCTAGGACACGTAGTCTTAATAGATCTTCAAGAGTTTGAATAGTCCTCTCTCGATCATCCGTCTGCTTGAGGATGGTATGCCGAATCAATCAGTAAAACTGCGCTCATAGCTTTTTGCAAGCTAACCCAAAATCTTGAAGTGAATCTTGGGTCACGATCCAAACTATGGATACCGCATGCCATGCAACCTCACAATCTCATTTACATATATACTAGCAAGACGCTCAAGGAATAAGTCTCCGTGATTGCAAGAAAAATGAGCGTACTTGGTTAATCTATCAACAATAACCCAAATAAAGATTGATGCCTTGAGAAACCGTAGGAAGACCCGTAATCGAAATCCATGGTAATGTGTTCCCACTTCCATTTCGGAATCTCAAGTGGTTGCAACGGACCCTTAGGTACTAGATGCTCCGCCTTTACACGCCGACAAGTTAAACACATCGAGATAAACTTTGCAATCTCTCTCTTCATATTGTTCCACCAAAATGTATGTCAAGATCACGATACATTTTGGTACTTCCAGATGGATTGCAAATGGTGTATCAGGTGCCTCCATCATAATCTTGTACTTCAAATCGTAGTCGTTAGGGACACAAAGTCCGGAGTGGACTCAAGTATTCCTTCTTCATCAATTCTCGCTCGAATAATACCTTCTTGTATTTTCTTCTTCATACGATCGCCTCCGGCCTGCGGGCTCGAGCAACCTTAACTTTTTCTATTAAAGTCGGCTCTACGCGATACTTGACATCATCGCACTCATTCCCCGATATGATCTTCTACTCAACGCCGTCACCACCACGCTCGCTTTTCCGTGATGGTATCAATAAGTGTGGTCGTAGTCTTCAATAGCTCGAGCCAACGTCACCGCCAGATATGTCGAGTTCTTTTTTGAGTGTGAAAAATATTTAAGGCTTTTTATGGTCTCAATATATCTCCACTTTCTCCCCATATAGATAGTGCCTCTCATATCTTTAACATGAAACGATCACCGCTAACTCTAGATCACGAGTAGGATAATTCCTCTCATATTCTTTAAGTTGTCATGAGGCATAGGCTATGACTTTCCCACGCTGCATGAGAACACATCCTAACCCTTTTCCCAAGCATCATCAGAGATAACAAATCCATCCGAACCAGATGGTATTGTTAGAATAGGTGCCAAATAAGTCTCCTCTAAGCTCTTGGAAACTCTTCTCGCATTCTTCGCCCAAACGAATTTTGTATCCTTCCGAGTTAGTCGGTTTAATGGAGTAGCGATTCGAGAAAACCCTTCCACGAATCTCCGATAATAACCAAATTAAGCCCAAAAAACTACGTACTTCAACACCGACTTCATTGTTCCCAACTTTGTATTGCTTCAATCTTCACGGATCAACAGATACTCCATGTTTCGACACCACGCGCCCAAGGAATGCTACTTCCTCGCCGTAACTCGCATTTCTTCAACTCGCATAAAGCTTGTTTTCACGGGCCTTTGAGTACCAAATTTCAAATGGTGCTCATGATCTTCACGACTTTTGAATATATAGGATGTCATCAATAAAGACAACAACGAATCGATCCAAATATTCCTCAATACTCGGCTCATCATATCCATGAAAGTCAGCAGGAGCATTAGTCAATCCGAAAGACATGACTAAGAATTCATAATGCCCGCATCGAAGTTCTAAAGGCGCTTGAATATCCTCGCCTAATCTTCACCGATGATATCCGTAACGAAGATCGATTTTTGAAAAAAATTGTGCCCTTGCAATCGGTCAAACAAGTCATCAATACGAGGTAGAGGATACCTATTCTTGATGGTGACATGGTTCAATTCCCCGATAGTCAATACAAAGTCGCATACTCCCGCTCTTTCTTCTTTACGAATAAAACAGAGCACCCCAAGGAGATGTACTAGATCGAATGAAACCGATGTCCAACAATTCCTCGTAGAATTGGACCTTTAACTCCTCAAGTTCAATAGAGCCATTCGATATGGGGTTTTAGAAATGGGCTTTACCAAAGTTCAAGATCAATAAAGAATTCAACTTCACGCTCGGGGGTAGACCGAAAGTTCTTCAGAAATACGCCAGAAAGTCAATAACAACAGAATATTATTCAAATTTGACGTGTCTTTATTCAAATCCATAACATGGGCTAAGAAAGCTTGACATCCGCTTTTCAATAAACGAATAGCTTTATGATTAGATATGATGTTGATTGATTTTAATGGTTTAGTTGTTTGAATTGCATAACAAAGTCAAGTTAGAATATGAAAACTAACAACCTTACGAAAAACAATCAATTTTGGTATGATGAGTAGTTAACCAATCAATCCCTAAAATCACATCAAAAGCAAGTATCTTTAAAGAGATAAGGTCAATGTGTAAGGTGATGGTGCCAACTTGAATCAAACAAGATTTATAAACAAAGGATGTGATGAAAGTTTCTCCTAACTGAGTTTCCACAGATAGTCAAAGTCTAATTTCTCCTGAGTCAAGTTTAAACGCTGAGCACAAGGGAGAGAGATAAATGAATGGGTAAAGACCCCAGATCAAGTAAGGTATAAACTTCGCAAGAATTTATAAATAGCTTACCCGTGATCACCTCGCTTGGTTCCTCGATTTTGACCAAATACAACAAACGCTTCTTCCAGAACCGCTGACTTTCGACTTTTTTCGATGTTTTTTTTTGAGTCACCGTCCCTCACTAACTAGGTTTCGCTACCGCATAATCTCGAGCGATATGTCCTTCCTTTCCACAATTATAGCATACCTTGAACTGTTAGGGCGCTTGACCGATATGTCCTCTTTCCCGCAGATTTATAAAGATATGACCGGTGGTCGTTTCTCCTCCCTTAGAACCAGCTTGCCATTTGCAGACCGCTGCCTTCATATGGTCGTTGTTAAATCTCCTCTTTTTAAAATCTCCTCCCGACTCGCTTTTTCTATTTTCACGGCCTATGATTACCACCAGAGTGGTTACCATTTTTGTCCGCTTTTTCTTTCTCCGCCGGTTATCGTTGTTTTGTTGATCGCTATCTCCTAGATGATCCTCGATCAGGGTCCCTCACCGACCGTATTCGCTATCTCGCCTAATAATCGAGCCCTGCTTTACAACATCCGAATAGAGAGAAAATTTACGAGAAATGAGATATTGTCGATACCGGCTTTCAAACCTCTCGTAAACATCCGCCATACATGCTCCTCATTCTCCACCAAATGAGGTGCAAACTCGATAACTCGCAAACTTTGCCTCGCATCGAGACACCGCCATGTTGTTTTGTTCTAATCAATGAACTCCACTTCTTTCATACGACGAAACACTTTCGTGAAAGTATTTGTCATTAAATAGTTTCAAAACGCCTCCCAAGACATGCCGAAAAGTACCGATGTGTACGCTTCTACGCACTCCCACCAGAGAGTCCGCCACTTTTAACATAAAGGTGGCGAATGGAACCTTCTGTTCTCCGCATCCCAAGACATCGAATATCTTGTAATTTGTTTGACCCATGTTTCCGCGCCATGATCGGATCCGCTTTCCTTAAATTCGTGGTCCCAACTTTTCGAATCGCTTGGCAGTGACAACCCGTGAATTGCTATCATTTCTCCTCAGATTTTGAACACGAAGTCTCCTCGTCGATTTTGCATGAACTCGCAAAAGCTTCTAAACATCCCCTCGCTCATCATCTCGCTCAAGGTGTTGTTCACAGAGGAACATTGCCACCACTGCTGACGCTCTCCTCGCTGGTGAGTACAAAGCCTCCTCCTCGGCCTCATTTCCATCAAATATTCTCAAATGACATTCTCAAATATATCGCCATAAAACAAGGGTTAATTAAGAAAATCAATATATCACATAATATCCCTATATATCGACTAACTAACAAATAAGCTTAGTAGACACACTACTAAGCGAAGGATTTACTCGCCTCCCCTCTAGTTCTATTCCCCGATCTCCGCCAGAGATCATATCCCTAAGCTCGATACCAACCGCGACGCCCCCAAAATAGTATACATCACCCATTCTCGAGTCAAGTTGTCAATACATGGTACGTAAACAACTACAACTTTATTATTACAACAAGAAATCTGTGAGTTTGAATACAAATATTATCTTCTGTACAATATCTATACTCAAATAAATCCTCATCACATTTATCGATACATTATTTTACAAAATGGTGAGGACTACTAAACAACTCTCTCTAAACCTTCATTCCATACCCCGACTTGCACTCGCTTATATTCTCGCCTCCCCGAGAAGAAAAATGGAACAAAAGGAAAAGGGTGAGCTCAATTAGCCCAAGAAGAATATTACGACTAAGATAATATACAACAAATTATCGTTAGTCTTCAACAGGAAAAAATCTAATGTAATACAATAGACAACAAGTTTTAAATCAATATTCGCAATGAAATAATAATTCATTGTAAGAGTTAAGTAGAGAATGCAAACTACTATCTTCTATATATGAATTTAAAAGTTCATCGCTCATCTTTTATCCCCAGAACATCAATCAATATATATCTCGAATCAAATATTCATCTTTGCACTACAAAAGCCAAAGATATTCATCACCGGTCATGTTCATCTAAACACTGCTCATCTTCGCACTACGGCCAAAGATATTCTTCAGAAATCATTCATCTTCGCACTACAGCCAAAGATATTCAATAATATCATCATTTAAGACCGAGGATGATGAAAAATATTTTTAAAGAAACGAATCCAAAGGAAACAAAAATGACAAGGATTAAGGATTAAGGATTCAGATTTTGTTTTATCCATGTCCAAAAATACCTCAAAAATAATCATAGTGGTGTAAAATTCAAGAATGATCAAAACATGGATACAATCAAAGCTAGTATCCATAATAGATATTTTGGACGAAAACAAAAAATTTAATTTTCATGAATAAAGGTCAGATTCGTGAATAAGGTCAGATACGTGAATAAAGGTCAGATACGTGAATAAGAATCTCACACACAAAAAGTTCCAAATTTGATTAAAAAGTTCAGATCAATATTTCAAAGATAATGATATTGAAGAAATAATATCATTTTTAAAAAAATAATATCCCTTACCTCGAAAGATCAAGATTTCTAAATTAAACACCTGAATAAAGCATGACTTGAACTCAGAATCAGATAAAGAATACTCAAAATATACTCAAAATACTCACAAGAATACGCCGATAATATAGAGAGAGAAAAACTTCAGCTTTGTGTGTATTTTCAATTCTAACCCAAGACCCTATTTATAGAAAAAACGCTAGAACACCAAAAAGTAAAAAAATTTAATAAAATATAAATATATATATCAAAATTCCTACGCCACTCTTGAAATCTGATTTCAAATTTCAATAAGCACATGCCACCTTCTAGAAAAAAAGTAAGAAAAACGTTTTTCTAATTTAAAATAATTTAAACTTCCAAAATCAATTATTTTGAGTTTCTAACTTCAATAATTCATAATAAATAGCCCTTTTGTCGTAAAAATTCAAAACTCGCCATTTTTTATAGGAAATTCAATTTCTACAACTTTACGTAAGAAAGTTTTTCCAAATTCCAAATGTAAATCGACCGAATCCATAAACAAGCGATTTTACAAAGCTATAATCAAATTTCAACCAAGAAATGGGGTCCACCGACACATAAAAACATGCTTTAAATATTTTTGCAACAAAAATACTCTCCTCCACATATACTCATATATCCCACATTCATCGTAAAAATATCATCATTATTATATTATTAAAATATAATAATATATTTAAATGAATTATTTTATCGTAAAAAGATAAAATTTCAATTTTCAACAATTGTCACATTAAAAATTTTCTCCATCTATATCCACATAAAATCAATATTTTTCTCATCATATGAATCAATAATTAATTATTCACAAATAATATTATGTAATCACAATATCGACAACCAGTAGCTTCCTGTGAAAGCAGGGGCTTTCCAATAAGAATTTCTCCTCATCACGCCAAGCAATTAGGTGACCAAACCTCTCCTGTATGTAACTTTCTAGACATCGCCAATAATGTTATCTAATAATATTATTCAGATAATATGAATTATTGCTTCGATAATGAAAAATACCCGTAAATGACAATTATCAAACAACAAAGAATATAAAATATCAACGCAAAGAATTATTAAATCAATAAAATAAAATACCGAATAAAGAATTATCAGAACCATTATCGAGTAAAGGCCTTCACGTAAGAATCAATAATCGGTGCAATACCGCAAACATCGTGTGTTAACCACCGAGTATTTTAACAAGATAATCTGTGAATAACTACGCCAAGTATTTTTAAACAACTTATATTTGTCGCTTTCTTCATCCAATCGCTTCACATGGGCTCATATACATGGTCATCGCTACCGCCGCATTTAATATTCCCCGACAAAGATTTAATATTCCATTCCATCCAATATTCCCCCACAAAATGAATATTCCCTGCTTATTTTGAAATATTTATGAATTTATATTTTATAACCACATTAATAACATTATTTTACAAATACTTGTAGATTTATCGCTTATTAAGACTATTACCCATTTACCATTAAATTTATTATTTTGTTTATTAATCAAATCAACCCTATATTCTAATTTCAATAAAAATAAGAGATAAACAAAAATAATGTTAGAAAATTAAATTTCAGCTTTTAAGTTCCAATGCTTTTTTTAAACTCCTATTGTGGGGAGTCCAAAATATGAATTTGCTATTTTAAAACCTAAATTTCTAAAGAGTAATGTTACACACAAACTATTTTACAAACTACTGATGTGACATACTTCACCTCAATATATTGATCAACAAGTTATTTCAATGTAATTTCTTTTTAATTTTGGTCTTTAATATTTGTATCTATAACATTATTCATTTCTAAATTACTAAAACAACATTACAAGAAAGAATTCGAACATTGATCTGAGCAATATCGTCTAACCAATCAGAAAATTATAAAAAGATACAAATAATCATTACTTTGACCAATTTGGACATCACATAAAATAACCATTCTACACGGTATTTAAAGTTTTACCTTCTTTTGCGTTCAAGTACTAAAACTTTCAGTTATTTATCATTTAAGGTCACATTCCATACTTCATACTTGTGCGTATTCATCAATCTGTTTCGCCTTTTTCTTCAGAAAAAGATAGGGTTTTCAAATAATTTTTTCACTGCTTAGGGATCTTCAAATTGATCTACTGTTACGCCTTTGATGTTCTATACTTTCTGCTTGATAAATTCATAGATATTCGTAAATACCCATCTCTCATTTGGGTTGTGTTTGAATCTTTAATGGATTGGTGAATTGCTGGAGAATTATAGGTTGAGTAATGCTATTTTAATTTGTTCATATTTCAAAAGATGGTATTTTGATTATTGGGTTTCAAATTGTTTTGCTGTTGAATTGCCCAGTGTTAATGATTGTAAGTAACTTGATCTTATTTGCCCCATGAAGGTTTCTGTACTTGTTATGCTTGTATAATCAAATCCATTTTATGTTGAAGCTCTAGGACCTGTTTGTGTTAAATCCTTGCGAGTAATGATACTGTATTTGAGGGTTTTCTTTACAATGCAAGTTTGTTTGATTGCATTCCATTTCTAATATTATTAGTATCGGTTTATGTTAAATGGGTTGGGGTGACTTTTGGTGTTTAAAGAGGATTCCTTTCTGTATTTTGGGTTTTTAAAGATGAAGAGGACAAAAAGTGAACTTCCTGGTGTTAGGAGATTCAAATTCTCATATCTTTTGTTGGGCACAGCTGCATTATACTTGCTATTTATTTGTGTCAAGTTCCCTGAATTTTTTGAGACTGCAGCAATATTAAGAGGTGACGATAGTTACGAGGGGTTGGATGGATCAGAAGTTGGGTATGCTGATGGTGGACGATTAACTAAACCATTATTAAGTTCTGGTAATAAGAATGCAATTCACCGGAGACTAGATAATGAAAATGAAGTCGTGCCATTGGTCCCACGGGGCAAAGCATTAGAAAAGAAGGAAAGTGGAGTGCCACCGATAAAGCCTCTTCAGAATCATTATGGTCGAATAACTGGTGATATTTTGAGGCGAATGAATAGGACAAGTGATTTGTCGGTATTGGAGAGGATGGCGGATGAGGCTTGGACATTAGGCTTGAAAGCGTGGGAAGAAGTAGATAAATATAATGAAAAGGAGGCTGTCCAGAGTGCAATATTTGAGGGCAAGCAGGAGTCCTGCCCCTCATGGGTATCAAGTAGCGGTGAGGAATTAGCTAGGGGAGATCAAATTATGTTTCTTCCATGTGGGCTCGCTGCAGGTTCTTCCATTACAGTGGTGGGTACACCTCAATTTGCACATCAAGAGTATGTACCACAAAGAACAAAATTGCGGACTGTTGATTCCTTAATCCTGGTTTCACAGTTCATGGTTGAATTGCAAGGGTTAAAATCCGCGGTTGGGGAGGATCCGCCAAAGATCTTGCATCTAAATCCTCGGTTGAGAGGAGATTGGAGCCATCTACCGGTGATTGAGCACAATACATGCTATAGGATGCAATGGGGTACAGGTCAAAGGTGCGATGGTTTACCATCTAAGAATGATGATGACATGCTTGGTAAGAATCTTAATTTAATTTTTATCTTATGTATGCTTTATAACATCTCTTTGCAATATTTTAAACAATTGTTCACATCTTCTACCATTAGCATGAAGTTTGGTTCAATCCTGTGTAGAGTAATTGATACATATTTGCTGAATGCATGCCTTAAATTATATTGTTCTGCGGAAACAATAATAATGTAGAGGCAAAATGCTGCCTTTTCTTTATATGGCAAAGAACATTAAAGAGTATTGTTAACAAACTTGGACGTGGTAAATTAGGTAGAGAAAATCATAAAGATGATATTCTAAGGATATGATTTCACGAAAGAGAGCTTTAAGATTCGAGACACTATTAATTCTAAATTTCACTTATAAATCTTGAGGCTTCCCTCAAAGATTGGCTTTGAAGTTATTTTTGGCTATGTCTATGGGGCTTAAATTCATGCATTGAATTAAGGATTTTTTTTATTGCTTTTGGTAAACCAGAGCTTACTAACTACGACTTTGCCAAGTTTATTTGAAAAAAAATAATATTTGCCTGTATTTATTGACGTGTGTCTATAACATATGGTTTATTGAGACCGAAAACTTTAGGTTGGTAGCCACACTACCTTATTTAACTAGGAAATTTGTGGAAACATCTGACATGCATTTATAGAATCTACTAGTCTGGTACTTGAAAACAAATTGGTATATAGAGTCTACACCTATGTTGTTATATCATGAATCTTTTTGCCTTTGGTGAGCAAAAACGATTATGCTGTTGATAAAAAATTCAGGTAGGCTACATGCAAGTTTCATGTGTAGATCATTGGGAAGGTGGGTTCTGTGGAACATGGACTAAATAGTCTACATGTTGATAATCATTATGTACAATTTTAAGTATCCTTGTTATTTTTAATAAATAACATTAGTTATCCTTGCTAATTTTTAGACTCTCACTTCTATTAAAAAGATAAAAGAGATAGAAAGGAGAAGAAAGTCGAGAGAAGAGTAATACTAAGAAGAAATATGAGAAGAGAGACTGAGGACAAGCAAATCGAGAAAAAGTTGAAAAATTAGAGCAAGAGAGAGAATGGAGAGAAATCTTCAATAAATATATCAAGCAAATCAATCCATTACATCCCAAGTTCTTTGTATAGACAACCAAAGTTGATAAAGAAATAAATGAAAATGCATAAAATGGGCATTAGGACATTAATTAGCTTAAATTACCTCGACAAACATTTAATACAAGTTAAGCCTCAGATCTATGGTATTGGGCCTGAACAAAATACATCTACGTAGATACATATCATTTCCCGTCATGCATTGAGCTTAAAGTATCCCGGATTGAAATTTGCATAGTCTGTAAAATTATTGAATAAGCCCGTATTGTATTCCTTTTACTTTATATCTTTTGGCACTGCTCTGCACCCATTGAGTTTTCCAGTATCTAATTGGTTATCTTTGGCAGTTGATGGATATTTGAGATGTGAAAAATGGATCCGGAATGATAATAGAGATAAAGAGTCCAGGACAGCTTCATGGTTCCAGAGATTCATAGGGCGTGCCCAGAAACCAGAAGTGACCTGGCCTTTTCCTTTTGTGGAGGGAAAATTGTTTGTCTTAACTTTGCGTGCTGGTGTTGATGGATTTCACGTTATTGTTGGGGGGCGACATGTTACTTCATTTCCTTATCGAACGGTATGTTACTTGCATCAGATTTTTTTTGTTAGGTTTACTCTTCATGATACTTCAAATGAAAAGGCTTTACTCTTCATGATTACTTTATTGATGAATTTGAGTCCAATATCTATGGATGGGGTTACTTGACGGATCCTGTGAAGTAGTATTTCTAGTGGGGGGATTATATGACCCATTCATTTAAACATTTGAGACACGTGATGACATGACATTAAACTGAATTATCAGAACATTTTATACATCAATAGAAGTAGCTGCTTGGTGATTATGTTTTGACGTGTTTCACCTTACTAGGAAGACTGCTTTTTTACGTGTTTGTTTTATGAGAATGGCTTGGTCACTATGTTCCCTGAGATTGAGATTTCCCTGTTTCGCCTTTCGCATGTCTGCTGGCTATCTCACTTGTTTCTTGACCTAGAGCTTAGGTATATGCTTTTGTAGCCTCAAGCTTCAAATATAATCTCTCATTCAACTGGGTGGTTCTTCACTGGTAAATATTGTTTGATACTGTGATCTTGAAATTGCTTTCTTGACCAGAATTTTCCTTTGCCTCAGGGATTCACACTTGAAGATGCAACAGGATTGGCAATTAAAGGTGATGTTGATGTTCATTCAGTTTTTGCCACCTCCCTCCCAACCACTCACCCAAGTTTTTCACCTCAAAGAGTTCTAGAAATGTCCGTGAAGTGGAAATCTCATCCTTTGCTCAATGGTCCTATTCGACTTTTTATTGGAGTTCTCTCTGCTACCAATCACTTTGCGGAACGCATGGCAGTTAGAAAAACTTGGATGCAATCTTCAGCAATCAAATCCTCAACTGTAGTAGTTCGCTTCTTTGTAGCCCTGGTATGTTTCCCACATTAATGTTTACTTAAAACTTCCCTATAAAAATATTAATACACTGTAAATGTTAGAAAAGCCAAAAAATAGTAATGCATTAGTACGGGAATAGTCTCTTAAAATCTTCTTTTGGCATGGATATCAATCTCTTATGGAGAAGATATTCGGACTGAAAACATTGATATTGGGTTCTCTGGTTATTATATGGAATGTACTTCGTTAAAGCCCACCCAAATCAGGACCCATTAACATCCCTATGCTAGAGTAGAACCTGCATAACTTGGTCAAGTTTTTGGTATTGCATCATTTGATGTTGTCTTGATTATGTTTATAATTTTTCTTCTTCTTTTTACTGAAGAACCTATTGATAGGAGAGAGTTTTACAGTAAAAAAGGATGAGGTATTTATCAACCACCAAAAAGATAGAAACTCAGAAATATGGAAATAAATAACAACGATTTTCTAGTTCTGCTAAAAATTCAGAAATAGTAATGTTTCTATATGCTCTCAAAAAGTAGAGACCCATGGTGAAGTCATAGACATCATTATATTACTTGTTTACAATGTACAAACTCTACATATGGTGTAGTTGTGGTATAAGTTGCTCATGATATGTAGCAGTAGTGCGTCTGATACCTTCTCTTTGTATTTTTGAGATCTCACTTGCTTCTATGACCGTCATATTTTTCTTAATGTATAATACATCTTTATAACATTCTATCCGGGGCTTTCATTCATCTAAGAAGAACATTATGCAGAATCCAAGAAAAGAGGTGAATGCGGTTCTGAAGCAAGAGGCTGCTTACTTTGGTGATATTGTGATCCTGCCATTTATGGATCGCTATGAGCTAGTGGTTCTTAAAACTGTTGCTATTTGTGAGTATGGGGTAAGTTCAGTTTTTATTATTATTTATTAATAACTATCTGACAACCATATTTTCTAGTCAGGCTGGCTGGACCATATTGAGTTTGTTTTCTATTCTGTCTTTACAAAGCCCAGATTTTGTCACGCAGGTTCAAAATGTCACAGCTGCACACATCATGAAATGTGACGACGATACTTTTATAAGGGTGGATACTATTCTTAAAGAACTTTATGGAGTCTCCTCAAGAAAGTCCCTTTATATGGGCAATCTTAACCTCTTGCATAGACCTCTTAGAAGTGGGAAATGGGCCGTCACTTACGAGGTATATGAGTTCCCATTGTGCAAAAATGTGAAGTCTGAACTTGCCAACAACAGATTGTATCTATTTCAAATGCTAAAGATTTCCTTTTCTTGGTTAGGGAAAATTTTATTTTGCAAGTCTAAGAATGGTTTTCTGATGAAACAGGAATGGCCACAACTAGTATATCCACCATATGCCAACGGGCCTGGATATATAATTTCCAGTGATATTGCCAAATATATTGTCTCTCAACATGTCAATCGAAAGCTAAGGGTTTGTAAACCAGAAAGCTAATCTTTACTGGCAATATCAACTGCCTAGATTAAGGATGATTAGTTAAGTTTTATTACTGAAGAAAAATTGTTGTATGCTTTTCTCTTTGGCAGCTCTTCAAGATGGAAGATGTGAGCATGGGAATGTGGGTTGAACAGTTCAACAGCTCCACACCTGTCCAATACTCCCATAGCTGGAAGTTTTGTCAGTATGGGTGCCTAGAAAATTATTACACCGCTCATTACCAATCTCCAAGGCAAATGATATGTCTTTGGGACAAATTGGCAAGGGGTCAGGCTAGTTGCTGCAACTTTTAGAAGAGAAAAGAGCGATTCTCAAACATAACACGGATTGAATAGTCTAGCAGACGCTTTGCTTTTGCTCGAGTTTCTTTCACCTCATTCTCAAATTTTGCCCGTGTTAGCAGAGAAGTGAGATGGCTGCTAAGAGTTTTCGGACTGATGTTTTGAAAGAAGGATTTTTAGTGTTAATTCTTTCCAGCCAAGGGTCCAATGCAGGGCTTGCCGGGTACCAACCATTAATTGTATATCGTTGTGCCATTTTGTAGTATTGTAGTCCTGTTAACCATTTGCTGTCCCAAAATGTTTGTTGGGACTAAGCAGTAAGATTGCTCTCTAGTCTCTCCCACTGTTGAGATCGTTTTAAGGTTGTACCCTACCCTACCCTGTTGATTGGCTTGTAAAAACTAAAAATGATCTTTGGTCGTATCAATTCTAGAATTTAGTCCTGGTGGCTGGTAGTAATAGTTTCCTTTTATATCCATGTCGAAAAAATTTCTCAAATTCTTTAATATTGGCGTGGGAAGATTATTTTTAACTCCACTCTCACGTGCTAATGACAAAGCTACAACATAAACAAAAGGGAAATAAAATTTTATTGAAGGAGAGAGATTATTACAAACTCCATATAATCCCAACCAGAGGCCAATACATTTTGGCAAGTGCAATATTGCACTATATATATATATATATATATTTATTTATACCAAAAATTATTTTCAAATTTATGACCAATTTTAGTTGTGGGCCCTCGGAACCTGTGCAAAATGGTCATTGTTAGGCCATAATCCTTTTCCTTATTTACAATTTTGAACTTATTAAAACCCTCCTGGATCACATTATGCTAAGTCATGGTTGGATCCTATTATTTTAGGTCATTTCTATTATTTGGGCTTAGTCATTATATTGGCCCATTATACAAATTATCACTTAACCCAACTTTGACCAGTAATCATTATGCCAAATGACGGTTGACTATTGTGTCTGCCACTTTGTTGCATGGCATTAATAAGGATGGGACTCGGATATTGACAGTGGTGGCAAACAAGAATGAGTGAAGGTGGTAGATCGCTTACTTTCTACCAAGTGACCGGAACCGAGGGAAAAAGGTGTCAGAAGGTGGTGGGTGGCACGGTAAACCGGAGAGTGGAGTATGCATGGGACTAAGATCACATAAAAGGGTAAGTAACACACACATTTCAATAAGAATTCTAATTCTATCTCTCTTAGACACTAGATAATATTTTTCTCTCCATTGTTGACCTTGTGATCGCTCAGATCGACTCTCACGCCGGAGCTATCCTCGACGGCCAGCCGCTGAAGCTTTTGTGTCGACTTGTTGAATCGCAAGGGATATTGGACGCGTCTTGGTGATCGGGACGTGGAGAAAGATCTTGCGTTAACATCAAGCGCAGTAAGGAGGGTCGAGTTCTAGTGTCCCGAATATTTTTCAATCACAAACTGTGTTTGTTCTACGCCGATATTCATGGTGAAGAGTAGAACACCTACACGGAAGGATGTACCGAGGGTCGCCAAAGGAATCGACACCGAGTAATCATCTAAGGATCGTTTGGGACCGTGATAAAGTGTTCATGCAAGCACAATAGTCAAACGATCCCCAAGATTTTCTATTGAAGAAGACGGGTAAAGCTAAACGTAGGTTAGTCTACCCTCCATCGATAAAGCGTCGCCACTATCGGAAACGAGTAGAAGGCACTTCGCCTAGAACTCGATACCGAGAGGACCAAGATGAAAAAGCTTCACGACTGGCTAAGATGGTCGATGAAGCGGATAGAGCTATGGAAGTACTTGTGAAGCAACGACGTGGATATAGCCGAAAGCAGATGGCCCTGGATGACAGAGTTGAGAGACGAAGAACTCGCTTATAATCGGTCCAAGAAGCAAGGACACCAAGTGGGAAAAGAACCTGCTTCATTCAGACGAAAGTCTCGAGGCCGAATCGAGAAAGAAGAAGATCTCAAGCCCTACTCCTCAAAGATCGAGGAGGGTACATCACCCCGCCGATTCTAAGGAGCAGGATCGGAGAGAACGAAGAGGTCGATCCAGGATCGTACTCTCAAACCACAAAGAGAGCCCTTGTTGTTGCAGACATTTCGCCTCAAAGGTGCGGGCACAAAGACGAAGCATATCTAGAGATCAGATTCTCAGAGAGTCTACCGAGGGTACACCACCTGTAGACACTCGTCACCAAGAAGCCCTTCTAGAGTCAAGGTTCTATTATAAGAAACCTATTTACTCTGTAGGAGAAAGGAATCAATCAAAAAGGAAGCATCATCTCAACCGTAAGGTGTAGAGTATTTGGTTAAAGAGTTAAAAGAACTTCTAAGCAAATTAGAAGTACAAAAGACGAAGGACACTTCGGAAAGAAAGCATCCCTTTTTCGCGGAGATTCTTAAAGAAAAAGTCAATTCTACCAAGAAGTTGCCCCATATCGAGAGTTATGATGGATCGTGGATCCTTATGACCACAATCAAAGCGTCAATCGACGATGGATTATTATGATTTTAGCGATGCTGCTAAGTGTCATACTTTTGTCACAACACTCAGAAAGGATGCCCGACAGTGGATGGGAACTTTGCCCTCAGATTCAATTTCATCTTGGGCAAACATGTGCAGTAAATTTCATGCTCGCTTTGGGAGCAACAAAAGAAGGGGAAAACCAACTGGTTCGTTGGCTCAGGTTCGACAGTTTTTGAATGAATCTTTGGGCCAATATGTAAAGAGATTCTGTGACGCAGTCGGCCAAGTGATGTAACTCGAATGATCTACAAGCCATTGATCGCTTTCGAAATGGGTTAGATCTGGTCAAATCAGAGAAGTTAGTGAAGAAGTTAATGTTTCATCACCAAGAGTCTTGCGGAAGCCTTTGACAAAGTCAAGGTTATATCACGCAGGAGGAAGCCATGGATGTACCTCAAACGCCCCGCTTGAATCGGCTTAAGGAGACAGACGGATAGAACCGATAAAGACCGTAAAAAGAATGAGGGTAATAAAGACCGCTACGGCGCGGGTCGAAAAAGTTTAACAATTGGAGATGGGGGTGGAGGACGTCATCCGCTTCCAAATTTCGAGAGTGAATAGAACGTACACAACACTTAACACGACGCATGTACATGTTATCTTGGATCAAATTAAGAATCAACCTATTTTCAACCACCCTCGAGATAACATTAAGCCCGAAAAGGAAAATTCTCGTAAATATTGTGATTACCATCAAGCTTCGTCACGATATACAAACGATTGTGCTAGTTTGAAGGACTTTATTGAAAGAAAGGTACAAGGCGGTGCTTTAATTCAGTATGTGGCTGCCAGAACTAATCAACAGCAGGATAGAGGGCCTGTTCCCGTAGCTCAACCAGGGCCAAAGAAGTGTTACCACTCCTTTAACAACTGCAAGGCACGTGATAGATGTCATCACCGGGGTATTTCGCAAACTCGTTGAAAAAAACTGCCGGTTACTTGGATTCTGGCCACGACAATGGCGGTACCTTCCCGAAGATCGACAGACCTTATCCGAGTTCTGGTAATCTCTTTTATCGATGAAGATTACCTTCGGAAGTTATCGAACCGCATTTAGGATCATTGGTATTGACCGCATGTGGGTTCTTGTGAGATATGAAACTGATGATGGTAGATAATGGGTCTTCAGAGATATTCAGATGCCCACGCTTATCGTAGGATGCACCTAGATGGGCGAAAGATGGAGTTAGACAGAGGCTCCTTTATATAGTTTTAGTAATGACCCTGCTAAGGTGGTCGAACTATTGAATCGCCAAATCATCTTCTAACTACTTCAATGGTAGAAATTACTTGCAAATTTTATGTTGTATATGTAGATTCTCGCTTATAATGCTATTTTGGGAAGGCTCGCTTAATTGCTTTGCAAAGTCGCGACCTCTATTCCTCATTTCAAAATCAAATTTCCTACGGCCATGGGCTCATGCGAAGGGGACTTGATCCGCCGTAAGATGTTATAGAAATGCCGAGATCACTTCGAGTGGGAATATCGAGCGTAGCGCACTCATGGCGATAGAGATCGAACCTTCACGAGAGTAGTTCCGAACCATCGGTCATGCCACCAAGAAACGGAGGAGATAGAGCTCATCCCGCAAAGAGAACAAGACGGTGAAAAAATAGGTTCTGTCCGCGGAACCTCTCCTGACGAACCTCATGGAGCTCCTTCAAAGCTATGTTGATATTTTCGCACGGGAGCCTCGTGGATATGCCGGGTAAAGCAGGATATCACCGAGCATCTACCGAGGTAGACCCGTCGAAGAAGCCAAATCCGACAGAAGAGGAGGATTTTCGCACCGAACGCCGAAGAAATAATTGATGAAGAGATCGCAAACCGTGGCAGCAGATTTCATCTTCGAGATTGACTACCCGCAGCTGGATGGCGAATGTGGTGCCGGGTACGTAAGCAAAATGGTAAATGGCGAGTCCGCATAGACTACACCGATCTAAATAAGGCTTGTCCAAGGATTTTACCCTATACCCCACATCGACCAACTAATCGATGCCACTTCGGGTATGCTTTGTTAAGTTTCATGGACGATTCTCCGGATATCATAAAATTTCCATGTGCAGAAGAGGATATACCGAGGACGGCGCTCATTACGCATCGCTCGCAGATATGCTTATAAGAAAATGACCTTCTACCATCAATGCCGAGCCACATATCGAGGATGATGAACCATGTTTTCGGATATCACCAAGGTGAATACGGAGGTGTACGTGAGATAATATGATTGTCAAAAGTATGTTGGTACATAAACATCCGGATGATTTGAAAGAATGTTTTCGCACAATTCACGTCAAGACAATTTGAGATTGAATCCCACTCAAGCACCCTTCTGGCCTAGGGGCCGCAAATTTCTCGGGTTATCTTGTCACCGAGAGGAATCAAGCCAATCCCGAGAAGATTCAAGCAATCCCGAATATGAAGACTCTCACCATTTAAAGATGTTCAACGTCTCGATCGGAAGGATTGCAACTTTGAGGAGGTTCATGTCCAAGTCGGCGGAAAGATGTCTACCGCTTCTTTGATACATTGAAAGGGTCAAGAATGCAAAGACATTTCAATGGACTTCAGAGTGTGAGGACGCCTTTCGTGAGCATCAAGTCCTACTTATCTTCTGGCGCCTTTGTTGGTGAAGCCCGCCTCCCGCCGAACCCCTATATTTGTACTTAGCAGCCTAGTTCGTTGGCGTAGGAGCAGCTTTTGGTGCGTGAAGTCAAAAGCAAAGACCCGGTTTATTATGTAAGCCATGTCCTTCGAGATGTCAAACAAGGTACCAACATTGAAAAGTTTGCTTTTGCTTTAATAACCGCTAATCGAAAGCTTAGGCAATACTTCCGTGGTAGATTGGTAATAGTGTATACAGATCGCCCTTTTGAAGAAGATTATGGGCAAACCCGAGGTATCGGGAGATTAGTCGCATGGACGATGGAGTTGTCCCAATTTTTATTGAATATCATCCCCGAACCGCCATCAAAGGGCAAGCCTCGGCTGATTTTGTTGTTGAATGCTCATTTTCGAAAGTCGATGAAGTTGTGGCGGTCAAGGGCCGACAAGGCGCTTCATGATTCTTCAATAGAAGAGAGTTCTTCTCGACGTCAGATGCAGATGGGTCTTCTACCACGATAAACGACGCCGCGAGCAGGTTAGGTTACGATTGGCAAAGAGTCTTGAAGTGCAAAGAATAATCATCTTTAGTGATTCTCGCTAATCGTTAAGCAACTTTCTCGGGAATACGAAGCTCGAGGCCCAAAAATGATTAAATATCTAATGTAATCAAGGAACAACTTCGGCATTTCCAATCCTACGAAGTTTCAAGGATCGAGCGTAATAACAATTCAATTGTCGATGCACTTCTCCAAATTAGCCACTACGGATGTTAACATCTTTGATGGGTCGGTTTATTTAGAAACTTCAGCAACATCCTAGTGTTCATTATGAATCCAGAATGTGCATCGAATCAACCAATCTACCGTCGACTCCATATATAGAGTATCCGCGATGGCGCCTTACCTTCTGGATCGGATGCTCGCCAAGAAAATCAAGTATAAAAGTGCTAATTTTATTCTGATTGATGGGGATCTGTTCTGAAGAGCTTTCTCATCTCCACTATTGAAATTCTTGACTCCATCTGAAGCTGAATATGCTCTTCAGGAAGTACATGAAGGTATTTGTGGAGACCATATGGTGGCTAAGTCATTAGCCTATAAAGTACTTCGACAAGGATACTATTGGCCTACCATCTTCAAAGAAGCAACTGAGTACGTCAAGAAGTGCGAGAAGTGTCAACTCAACAGTCCGATCCCACATCAGCCACCAGAAGAGCTATACTCGATCTTATCTCCTATACCCTTTGCTGTCTGGGGGGTTGATATACTGGGTCCACTACCGAAAGCTAAAGGTCAGGTCAGCTTCGTCATAGTTGCTATTGATTATATGACTAAGTGGGTGGAGGCAAAACCACTTCGGTCAATAACGGAACAGGAGTGCCTAAAGTTTATAAAGGAGTCTGTGGTGTTTCGCTTCGGGATCCCTAAGGTGTTGATATCGGACAACCTGGACGCCAACCAGGGATCGAAATTTGAGGCATTCTTGAAAGAACTGGGGATTCAACACAGAAAGACTTCAGTGGCTCATCCACAGTCAAATGGACAAGTTGAAGTGACCAACAGAACGTTGCTGAATGGGATCAAACGCAGATTGAATGAAGCCAAGGGCAGATGGCCAGAGGAGCTACTTAGCGTGTTGTGGGCTTATCGAACTACTCCGAGGACTACAACAGGATTCACCTTTAGACCGCCTATGGTAATCGATGCCTTAGTCCCCCAGCTTGAAATTGGATCTCCCAGTCTTCGGGTCAGCCAATTCAGAGAAATCTATAATGAGGAAGGGCTTAAGGCCAACCTTGATTTACTTGAAGAAGTAAGAGAAACAAATTTTTTAATCAGTTGGCGTGACTTATCGTCAAGAGTGGCTAAGCATTATAATAAGGGGGGTAAAATGTCGAAGGTTCAAGTGGGAGATTTTGTCCTCGAGAAGCCAAACATCTACACCTCGTAATATGGGAAAGTCGATGCCAAACCGGGAAGGACCGTATGAAATAATCAAAGTGCAAGCCGGAACTTATCGATTGAAAGCATTAGATGGGTCAAGAATAAAGAATACTTGCACGTCAAGGGCGTGCTTAGAAAAGTACTTTCAAGTAGAAATGATGTCAAGACACCGAAGTCTCAGAATATTTATATCATCATCAATAAAAGTTCCCTTTTTCTCGAACAAATTTTGTCTTCATTGCTTGATCGATCATCGCGAAGTTAGGAGGTTCGGTGGACTCACCGGCCATTCGATGGCGCCTTTTCTATAGGTGGTCCTTATGAGTTTGTCAAGCCCTTCGTGGTAGCAAACGCCATTGGTGTTGGGAGGTTCGGTGGACTCACCGGCCATTCGATGGCGCCTTTTCGGCAGTGGTCCTTATGAGTTTGTCGTGCCCTTCGTGGTAGTAAAACGCCATTGGTGTTGGGAGGTTCGGTGGACTCACCGCCCATTCGATGGCGCCTTTTTTCGCGGTGGTCCTTATGAGTTTGTCGGCCCTTCGTGGTAGGCAAACGTCATTGGTGTTAGGAGGTTCGGTGGACTCACCGGCCATTCGATGGCGCCTTTTTCTAGGTGGTCCTTATGAGTTTGTCGCCCTTCGTGGTAGGCAAACGCCATTGGTGTTGGGAGGTTCGTGGACTCACGGGCCATTCGATGGCGCCTTTTCTTCGGCAGTGGTCCTTATGAGTTTGTCGCCCCCTTCGTGGTAAACGCCATTGGTGTTAGGAGGTTCGGTGGACTCTACGACCATTCGATGGCGACTTATTCGGCAGTGGTCACTTAGACCTTGTCAGCCCTTCGTGGTAGGCAAGTGTCATCTTTAAGACGTTGTCAGGCCCTTCGTGGTAGGCAATTGTCGACACTTAGACCTTGTCAGGCCCTTCGTGGTAGGCAAGTGTCATCTTTAAGGCTTTGTCAGGCCCTTCGTGGTAGGCAAATGTCATCTTTTGGTTTTGTTAGCCTTTAGGGGTAAACAAATTCTCGATGAAGCAGATATATCTCACACTTCTAGAATTAATAAGTATCCCTTTACTTTATTACCTAAATTTTTCTAAGTGTTGAGTTCATGAAGCTTCATTCTTACACTTCATCTTATCTGTTATATGGCATGTTTAGGTGTTACCTAACAGCCTCAGTTTCAATTTAATGAAGGAGTTTGTGTATCTTTTCACTTAAATAAATATCGAGTATCGCATATAATAAATATACCAAGTCATAAGGAATGAAGCCATTTTCATTAATATTTAATTTAATTACACTATTGATAATTCTTACAAATGTCAGAAATTAAAGATGTAAAAGACATAAACAGAACATCGCCTTTCAGCGCCCATCTTCGTCTCGAAGAATCGAGTAAGGATGGGTCCAGTTGGTCGCAGATGCCTTTTCCTCGCTTACGACTTCTAAGAAAGCTCATAACTCTCTGAGTATATCTTCATTATTTCTCCGCTTGATTTCATCCGAAGTTCCAGATTTTTCTCATATATTTGTTTGCAAGGTCGCTTGCTAAAAGGGGGCCCAAGGTCCCAAGAGCCTCGAGTTCTCGGATTTCTCTTCGAGTTTGAGCCGCTTACTCATGTGACGAGTCTCTCACGCTTCCAAATTTTATGGATAGTTTTGGTCAAGATCTTCGCATCGCCTTTTAGTTCCTCGATCTTCTCCATCCTTATCTCGCCTCCTCCGAACCAAGTCAACGCTCATTTTCACGATCTCCTCGTGGCTTTGTGCTTTGTCGACTTCAGCTTCTTCCTCGAGGCCTTCACATCTCCTTTGGCGTTGGCTAACTTTTTTGAAGACCTTCATTTGTATGAAGAAGGCATTCATGTTGAAGTTTTCTCCTTCGCCAAGGTAGACTTTAGCATGGCATTCTCCTTCTTCAAGATCTCTTCTTCTGATTCGGCTTCGAGAGACGTTGGACGAAGACGTCCGAACACCGCATTGGCCTATGTGTTTCCAATACCATTTGATCAGTTTTCAAATATGTAAGTATGCAGATAAATTCAGAAGTAAAGAAGATACTCGTTTACCTTCGCCAAGTAGCTCATGCCTTCGCTGAGTAGATCTCCATTCGAACTGCTCTCAACCGATGATCGCTTGGTTTCACGAACAAAGGTGTTGAACAGCTGGAAGGGAAAATGAGCATTGAGTCGGGGCCACATTGTTGGAGAGGTCATGGCTTCCCGATCAATCTCGGTGGTTGGTTCTCTTAGCGGAGAAAGTGGAGGTTCTTCGCGACTTGGTGAGGGGTCTACGTGTATGGTTTCGGAGAAGGAGATCTAAAGGTGTATGCTGCTCAGAGTCAAGGCGAAGGAGCGGAGAGATGAACCAGTGGTGTGGCTATTTTCTTTTTCTCGGAAGGAGTGAGGGTCGACCTTGGCTTGGTTCATCGTCGTGCACGGGGTTTCGTGGATGTGGTCGAGGAGCGACACCAAAGAAGTAGGGACTCAAGCTCTTCGACGGTCGTGGGGTTATTTTGGTTCTTATTTTCTTTACATCGAAGGACCTTAGCCCGATCGTGCAAAGGAATATCGAGTAGGCTCCTTCTCACCGGGGGAGTTCGTAGGTCGGAGGATCGGGATTGGTTGAAAAGGTTGTTTGGGGGTTTCTTCTGGAAGTGTTTCGTGGTCACTTTCGTGGTTTGTTTCGATTGGGTGGTTTTGGATCGTTTCATGGATCTCTTTCTTCAACCGAGGTCCGAGGTTTTCTTCTGTATGTTGGGTTCTGGCTACTTGAGGTTCGCTACCAAGGGAAGAAGTTGGTGGGTCAGTAGGGGGGGTTAACTCCGGAAGATTCTTCACGGATGCTCTTCACTTCAGATCCGCATTCTTCCTCGCTAAAAATCTTCCGTGTCTCTCACCTCCAAGTGAGAGTCGGTTTGATCGTAGACACCGCAAAAACCACGATCGTAACTCAGATCACTTATATAGCTCGTAAATTATGTTACAGAGTTATTCAAAACTTACATTTGTGGTTATACAACCAGGCTTGTTTGGTTAGAAGTGTGAAACTCCATTCTTTTGGAGGAATCTTCCTCAAGAAGTCCGCCATCTCCCTCACCCGCTCTTCTGATATGTCTCCAAAGTCGCAGAGACCGGTCGAGGTGGTCCACCGAAGAGAAAGAGATCTCAGTCCCGTGATGAAAAATCACTTCATGCCAACCTTTGTTGCTAGAAGGAGTATTCATCAGGGGTCTCCTCTCGAACCTAGTGTTGGGTCGAGGAGATTGCTTACTCAACACTTTGAAGCCTCGTTCCCGAGACCTACCAGCAGAAAAGAGGGTGAAGAAGATATCGACAGAGGGAGCAATCCCTAGTTCATGGCAGAAGGCAATAAATGCCAAGATGTGGATGTAGGAGTTGGGCACTAGCTGGGCGAAGCCCATTCCTATAAACCCTAAGAGGGTAATGATGAAGACACGGAGAGGTAGCGAACCCCTTTTCCGTAAGAGTGACAGTACATGCGGCGACCCAACCGTCCGGTTCGTTGGTACATACGCTTCTTGTGAGCAGGGGCCCTTATCGCAGACATATGTCGTGAATCTGATAACGAGTCCCGAGTATGCATATTTCGATTCGATTCAAATGATCGAGGAACGGATGTTGGCATTAGGGAATTGTTCCCCATCCTTGAAGAAATCGAGGTAGAGGAGGTCGGTAGGGGTTTCCCCCGTGGTGGTTGATTGAGGGTCGAACTCGAACCCTCTCGTTGTGGTTTGGGTTGGGAGAAACGATCGTCGATGGGAGTCGCACGAAGAGGAGAGTTCGCCGAGGTTTCTGGCCACCATCATAAGATTTTGTGAAGCAGAAAGAAATTTGCGAGAAGAAGAAAGCTCTAAGGTTCAAATTTTGAATTAGCAGTAAAACCGCTCGAATTGGTAAAGTTTACCTTTTATAATCGACAACAGACGCAGAATTAAGGGCGGCACATTTAATTCATCGCAATGATGATGAATGGGAAGAGGTTTCATCTGCTTTTACCTAAATATCTTCACCCATGTGGGCTCAAGCCTATCGGGCTTCTCATTTCGTATACTGATAACAATTTGGGCTTTGGCAAGTTTCACTTTGGATCTCTTATGACTTATCATAGTTGGTTACGCCCCGGCCTATATTACTTATAGTCTTTCATTAAACACCCTGCTTAATATAAGACTAGGGGTAATGTTAGCCATAATCCTTTTCATTATCAATTTGAACTTATCGGGCTCCTCCTCGATCATGTTATGCTAAGTCATGGTTGGATCCCATTATTTCGGTCATTTCTATTATTTGGGCTTAGTCATTATATCGCCCATTATACAAATTATCACTTAACCCAACTTTGACCAAAGAATCATTATGCCAAACGACGGTTGACTATCGCGTGTTCGCCACTTTGTTGCATGGCATTAATGAGGATGGGACTCGGATGATTCCGGGCAAACAAAGAATGCTGAAAGAAAAAAGGTAGATCGCTTACTTTCTACCGAAGTGACCCGGACCGAGGGAAAAAAGGTGTCGGGGAAGGTGGTGGGTGGCACGGTAAACCGGAGAGTGGAGTATGCATGGGGCTAAGATCACATAAAAGGGTAAGTAACACACACATTTCAATAAGAATTCTAATTCTATCTCTCTCAGACACTAGATAATATTTTTCTCCATTGTTTGACCTTGCGATCGTCTTCAGACCGACTCTCACGCCGAGTTATCCCCTCTGACGGCCGGTAGTCATTCGTTTTTTTTTTGATTGATTGATTGAATATCTTAAGAAGATATTGGACGCGTCTTGGTGACGGGACGCGAGAAAGATCTCTGACGCTAATAAATCGTAATTTGGGACGCAATGAATAGGGTCAAGAAATAAGTTATGTATGAGTTTCGAGTATCTTTTAAACTTTCTTTTATAGCTCGTGTGGACCCGTTCCTTTAGTCTGTCTAATCAAGCACATGAGCAAGGAGTTTGGTGGAAAGCGTCTCATCGCTTAACAACTACATTGCTCGAGGAACAATTGTATGGGTCTCTCGGTCAAGGGATACTATGTCCTTAGCAGTCTCTCTCACCCGAGTCGATTGCATTTCAGCAGTGCTTGGGCTTGGGCATAACGGAGGTGGGTTAAGTCGTTTCATTTGTTTATGCGATTAATAAATTAGTGTGAAATTATTTTTATTCATATTTAATTATAGACATACATCTCAATTGTTATTCAATGAAAGATTTTCGCAATACATTACAAAATTCGTATGATATTCACCATTTTAATTTTATCAATTAGATGATTGAACTATTAATTTTTTCTAATTTTATTCAATTGGGTCTGTCACGTCAAAAATTATTGACATGGCCCTCAGAGTGAACCCATCTACCGCTGATGTGTATTAAAAATTTAATTTATTCACCATTTTGTTAAATTAAAGTATTTAAGTATGGGTAAATTTGACAAATCATTTTTATTCTCCATTAAAACAAAATAAAACAAATATGAGACAAATCTTCCGATCGATAAAACCCCAAATATCAGAAAGTCAAAATTTCTCAACAATAATAAGGAAGAATCTTCTGTGTATGTGTTGGGCTGGAGCCTGAAACAGAACGTAATCGAGGGGGACTCACTTGAGATTTTCTTTATATGCGAAGAACACATAATAAGCGTCGATAATGAAGGAGGAGCCCATTTTCACATGAAAGTTCAAGATCGCTTCCTCAAATATTTAATTTTAAAATTTGCTTATATTTGGTTTATTTATATTTCGAATCGAGCTCGAATCGAACATTTAATCGAGCGAGTACGAATGGAACAGAACTGTTTATTCATTTTATAACTAAAATTACATAATATTAAAATTTTAAAAAATTATAGTTATCATCATTGAATTTGTACTACTATTTATAAATGGTCCTTTTTGCAGTGAATGGAAATGGTCCATATGGTATTGGTAGGTAGAAAATTAGTAAGTACAACCACAGCTACAATAATAATGAATTCACATTTAATTTCTAACAACTCTGGTCTCTATTCTGTATGTAGACTGTACTATTTAATCACATTTATGATCAATTCCTCAATGGATACTACTAGTACTCTCAACAACTAGTAACAAGCTACTATCTCCCTTCCTAAAAGATTGTCGTTTAAATTTTTGGCACATGAATTAAAAAAGTATCATTTACAAAATAAAATTTGTTTAAAATTTTATCACTACCCTTTTATGGGAAGTTAAAAACTATTAATACAAGGAAAATAATTTATTGAGACAATGAGAGAAGGTAGGGGTAATATAGGAAAGTAAATAATTTATTATCTTCCAAAGTTATAAACGACAAACTTTTTAGAACAACTTTTTTCTTCTAAAATGACAATCTTTTAGGAACGGAGGGAGTATTTTTTATTACCTACCCCTTATTTTCTTTCATCATTTTAGTTATTTATTTATTTTTTAATAATAAAAGTAGTATTCATATACTTTCTTAATTATTTATCGCATTTTTGTGTAAAGTAGTGACTCGCGCCTAAGGCACTTGTCGTTGAATTTATTTTACTTTGACCTGACCTAACTTATTTTAAATCTTTTAAATAATTTTCTATAATTTTAATTTAAAATTTATAAAAAAAAAAAACTAATTGACCAAATAACCACTCATATAATAATATCACAATGATTTGAAATCCAAATTTGTATTAATATTCGCTTATGTTATTCCATTGATTTCCTATTTTCATTTAAAAATAACAAAAAAAAAGATTATAACTTAATTTCCCTTGTACCTTCAATTTCTCTTCAATCAAGGGTCAAGGCTCCATGGTGACAAAAAAATTTTTTTTATAAAAAAATAAAATAAGGCTCAGTGATTCCATTTATTTAAATAAGTATAATAGAACTCATATGATTGTGGGTGGATGGTCCCACCATAAGGTACTCCTATCACAAGATGCATTTGAAGTAATTTACAGATCCAGTACTTGGAGTTGGTGTAAGCTGATATTCTCAGCATAAAGAAAGATGGATGATGATTTGTTTATTTATATATATAACATTAAGGTGATAGATATTGGTTGGGGTCCACTCGATTTCAAAATTATGGCTGTACATAATAAAAAAAAAAACAAAAAAAAAACATGACTTTCAATTGTCAGATAAAAATCAAATCTTGTGATTCTTTGTTGTAGGGTAGGATTCTTGGTTCAACCGATAAAAATTAGAATTTATCGATGGTCGTCCTTAATTTTGGTCAAAAATTAGATAGAATTGATTGATCACTGCTCGAATTGACGGTAAAACCGGTTAACTTCATTACCCATTTTAATGATTTCTTAATAATTTTTAATATTAAAAGTAATCACTTTTAGTAATATTATAACTCAACTTTATTATGTTTTAGTTTATAAAAAATGAGAATTTTAAAACTTCTATTAATTATTAATAATATTATGTTTTAAAAAATGAGGTATTTAAAATTTCACAACATTGTTAATACTAAAATAACTATTACTCTCACTTTATAATATATAAATGAAGTTTTTAAGAAGAATAAACATTGCCAAAATGTGGAGAGTTTATATATTGTTAATTACTATTATTCCATTATGTTAAACACCAATTTTACATTAATCAGAAATAAATTGATATAATGAGCTCAAGCGAATTTCTTAAGATTATAAATTATATTAAAATTAAAAATATATATTACTTTTCTAATCTATTTTAAAATAAAGAAAATAATTTTATTGGTTGACATGAGAATTTAGCAACCTTGAATTTGATGAGGTCATTAGTATCTAATAATACAGGATGACCCATTTTGAAATTGTGGGCCAGGGTGGCAATATTGTGTATACAGTAATAATGAATGGCCAAATATGTAGTTGAACACTGAAGTAGCAATTTCAAATTAAAAAGAAAACAGGCTTATCATTCATTCCCTCACTCTGTTAAGCGTAACAGAGGAGCCAAGTCCTCTTAAAAACTTTTCTCAACTTTCTGTCTCTGCTTTTTTCATTTGTTCTTGGTTTTCCTCCTCTCCTCCCTATATTCCCCTCTTATTCTTCTTCCTCTTCCTGTTAGTTGGGTGAAGTTTCTTATATTCCCCTGTTTTTCTCTGTTTTACTATATATTTATATATATATATATATATATATATATATATATTCTGCTTGGAAGCTCCCAAAGGTTCAACAATGGCAGACATTACCCACCCTCCTATGGAACAACTCCAAGACCTTGAATACTGCATTGATTCTAACCCTCCATGGCGTATGTCTTTCTCTCTACATCAACATTATATATATATATATATGTATGTTTGTATGTGTCTATGAAGACTATTAAACTGTGGCATTAGTCTAGGTTAGGCACTAGCCAGGGTGGTGTTATTACAAACTTCAATAAAAAATATCATCTTTTGATCTTATTTACCACTCTCTGTCTTGTCTTTATTATTATGACATATATTTGGGGAAGTTTTTTTTTTTTTTTTGGAGAGATTTTGGTTTGGTTAGAATTGGGTATCTGGAAAAGCAGAAGATACTCGATGAGAATAAAGTTTAAATCTTTGTTGTTTGTAGTTGGTGGGTTAGTGGCAGCCGCACTTTATCTTGTTCCCTTTTGATTGCTATGAAATTATTAAGAAATGTAAATAGGTGCTTTGAGGAATTGCGCTAACATTGGCAGAAACACATGTTTGATCTTTCATATAGTAGTAGTAATAGTAGTAATTAATCAAATGAATTAAAATATGTATATACTCCTGTAATTTATATACTTTTTGGTCAGGAAATAAGAGTTGGTTGATTTTTATTTTTTTGTTAATAGTTATAAAAGTTTGTCTATACCACACATTTGGCCCCATTTTTGGGGATTTTCTTCTTCTTTGTCAGTGTAAAATTTTAGGATTCGGAAGATAATTTACACTAGAAGTGAATCTAATACTTGTCAAAACATTAAAGAGTAATTGGAGGATATTTGATGTTGATAATCTAAATGACCAAAACTTATTGGGTTAATGGATTTGTTATCTCTATTTTACTCTTCCTTTTAATCTTTTAATTTTTCATGACGAATCTTTAGAAATTAATTACTTCCTCTGATTAATTTAATATGATTTAGGCACATTGGATTCATTTGCAACTCTGTACTGTTCCTATTTATTGATTCTTATTTATTTATGACTGATTTTGTCCTGCAGCTGAAACCATTTTGTTAGCATTTCAAAACTACATATTAGTGTTGGGCACAAGTGTTATGATCCCCACCTTGCTTGTCCCATTAATGGGTGGAACTGATGTAAGCAATTTTATTTTTATTTTTCATCTTTATGAGCCAGTAACTTTGCATTCACGGTTATATATGTGTATTAGTATTATTTTTTCAAGTTTCAGCATTGTGGTTTAAGCTAAAACTTCAAACTCATCTCATATGAAATTTTCTAAGTCCCAAAATGCCATTTTTTTGAGAGTTAGCATGGTCCTATGACCTATATCTACCTTATTTTGTTACAAGTTAGTTTGTTTTTTTGGTCACACAACCAGGGGGAAAAAGCACGGGTAGTACAAACTTTTGCTATTTGTAGCTGGCGTTAACACACTTCTGCAAGTACTCTTTGGAACAAGGTTACCAGCTGTAGTTGGAGGCTCATTTGCTTATGTTATTCCCGTAGTATATATCATTTTCGATTCATCTCTACAACGAATTACTGACCATCATGATGTAAGATTCCACTCTTCCACCATCCCCAACTCTTTGTAGTTCTCTTGATTTGTCGGAGCCATATAAACAAATATACTCTATGAATTCTACTCTATAAAATACTGATCGGCTTCTGCATTGGGATTATTGATGGTAAAAATGATTATATAGGGTTGTTTCGTTGTCTATAATATCTTGAAGTGGTGTTGTTAAAGTGCACTTTCATGATAAAAAGAAGAAGAAGAAGAAAAAGAGTAGCTTTGATTTTAGATTGTGAAGTTCAATAGCACAGGAAAAAAGTCATCTTCAGCAAAATCCCATCTTATGTTTTGTATCCTGCAATTTAGAGCTTTTCTCAACTGATAGGCAATATCATGTCTAATTGTGTAACAGAGATTTATACAAACAATGCGAGCTATCCAAGGAGCTTTAATTGTAGCCTCAAGTATCCAAATCATCCTCGGATACAGCCAAGTTTGGGGTCTCTTCTCAAGGTATAAATAATGTCATGCCACATAATTTAACGAGGTAGTAATAGTATTAAATTTTCATATGGACATAGTTTTACAATGTCTTCGCAGGTTTTTCAGTCCTCTTGGTATGGCACCTGTGGTTGGTTTGGGGTTATTTCAGCGAGGATTTCCTGAGGTAAGTTTTGATGTCTGTGTAGATATGGTGCCTATGTAATTTGATTGGGTAATTTGCCGTCGTCCAGTGCCATTACCCATTAACTCCCGCAAATTTGTTGTCGTGGTTTTTGTTTCAGTTAGGGAGATGTGTAGAAATTGGGATACCGATGCTATTGTTGGTTATTGGAGTATCCCAAGTAAGTGAAGTGGTGTTACATGAGGTTGAAGTAGTATTGCCTATTTCATTGTCATGCAAATAACAGTTCCCAAATTGCAGTACCTAAAGCATTGGAGACCTGTGAGAGAAATGCCCATTTTCGAACGTTTTCCCATATTAATCTGCGTCACAATCATTTGGATATATTCAATTATATTAACAGCTAGTGGGGCATACCGAGACAAACCTGTCAAAACTCAATTCAGTTGCCGGACAGATAGAGCCAATCTCATATCTACTGCGCCTTGGTCTGTAGAGTAATATGATGATTTAATATTTACTACAATTTGCAGTAATTACATGGTTCTAGTTTCCTTAAGGTTGTTTTCTTTCAGGTTCAAGTTTCCATATCCTCTGCAGTGGGGTCCACCTACATTTTCAGCAGGACATTCATTTGCCATGATGTCTGCTGTTCTTGTGTCCATGATTGAGGTATTCTTATATTGCCAATAAGTGCCACGGAATATCTAGCTTGTTTGATGCTTTATTCTATTATATGAATTCTTACTTAGTCAAAAAAATAAATAAATTTCTTTATAGGAATTCCTATTTCTTTGGGGATACCAACTCCATAGAGCTACATGAGGTCGATATGGAAAATTCAGTTGATGATAGTTTATATTTGATCCTTAATCCCAAATTTTTAGAATTTCTTTCCTATAATTTCTATGAAAGAAGTAGATTCTAAAAAATTACCAATAAAAATAAAGTCAGAAACATGTTGTTGATGTCAAAGGCTGTTAGTCCAGCTATTGCACCATAACATTTGTATAATCTCTTTACGAAAGAATGACATATTCCATATTGACATTGAAATCATAAACTACTTGTTTTAGTTGGGAACATTTTCTAAAGTCGTACTGTTCTGTCGAGTTCACCAGAAAATGTCGTATTGTTCTGTCGAGTTCACCAGAAGCTTAACGTTAATGCTGAGAACCTTTTCCTCGTTGCTGTTTGGCAACGATGAATTTAACCATTTTATGCTCACGGTACACAAATCAAAAATATTATAGATTTTTTTGAAAAATGGAGATAAGAAGATGAATATGATACTTCTGAGCATTGTTGGTTGAGTATACGGAAGTATTATTTTATCTTTGAAATAGGCATGCATACAAAGAGTTATGGCTTTGGGTGCAACATCAGTATCTAAGACCTAAAGCTCATTCAAAGTCATTATTTTCTCAATAATAGTTTCTTCTTTCTAAAGGTTTGTCTTAACTCTATCTTTTTGCAGTCAACTGGTGCATACAAGGCTGCATCTCGGCTGGCAATTGCCACTCCACCTCCTGCTTACGTATTAAGCCGAGGCATTGGCTGGCAGGTGAGCTGGTTTGACAACTTTTGCATATTTGTAACTTTGTTGTCCCTATACTAAAACCTTTACTGATGAATGAAAAGAAGGAAACATTGAACTTAGAGAACATGTAAATTTAATATATTCTTCATGTTTTCTACCACACTCACACTACCGTAATAGTTGAACATATTAGGCACCCTTCTCCCTTCCCCTGAGTTATGAAACAGCTTATAATCCATGAACTTACACAGCTATTAAAGTTTGAGCAAGAAGTTGTGTTTCTTGGAAAAATAAAATTACTTTTGTGGAATTCCTGGATATCTTCACTCTTCAGAATGGGCTTTTCGTTTGTAGAAGCATCAGTTCCGTGCGTAATTATTGATTCAAAATTTTTAAAACTGAATGAATTTAAATTAAAGAGCTCTTTCGGCATTGTAGATCTTCACCGGTTTGCTGAGCAGGTGTTCCTTATTGTTTTGGCAGGGAATAGGCATTTTGCTTGATGGTCTTTATGGAACAAGCATCGGTTCTTCTGTATCTGTGTAAGAAACTAAGAAAAATATATATACATGTGTATATATTTGTGTGTATGTGACTCAACCAGTGTTGTATGTAGAATAAATTTCCCTTCCTCCCAAAAATCTAAGTTTGACATAGTACTGGTCATGTCTTTCAGGGAAAATATTGGGCTCCTTGGACTGACCCGAGTTGGAAGTCGCAGAGTTGTTCAAATTTCTGCGGGCTTCATGATATTCTTCTCTATCTTTGGTTGGTATTTGCTACTTGTGACAAACAATAAAATAGATTACTAACGACTTAATCGTCAATAAAATCATATTCTTTCTGTATCCTGTGGTTTGCAGGGAAATTCGGAGCTGTTTTTGCATCAATACCCTTTCCTATATATGCCGCGTTATATTGTGTTCTTTTTGGCCTTGTAGGTATGACATAAGAAGTACAAGAAGTCTCTGTCAATGATTTAGTTCATATTATAATGCTTCCTTCTTCTTTTGCAGGTTCAGTTGGTTTATCATTTCTACAATTCACTAACATGAACTCTATGAGAAACCTGTTTATAACTGGGCTATCCCTCTTCCTTGGAATATCTATTCCCCAGTTTTTCTATGAGTACTCGACCCTTCGTCATGGGCTTGTTCGCACTAATGCTGGATGGGTAAATATCATCTCCACGAACCTTAAAATATTATGCATATGAATTACAAAGAAGAGTCTACCTGAAAACTGAAAAGTTTTAATCATTCTAAACCTTAGTTCTAGCATCAATGATTATCTGGATAAAAAGCAGAACATTCTGTTTTTTTCTTTCTACTAGTCTTCTAATGAAAATAGGTGGATTGCTCGACTTTATACCGCTTGTTTTTTTTTGCAGTTTAATGCATTCCTGAACACCATATTCTCATCACCGCCGACTGTAGGGCTGATCATCGCGGTATTTCTTGACAACACATTAGAAGTGGAGAAGTCAAAGAAAGACCGGGGAATGCCATGGTGGGTAAAATTCAGAACATTTAGAGGTGACAACCGGAATGAGGAGTTCTACACTCTGCCTTTCAATCTCAACAGGTTCTTCCCACCTACATAGCCAATGCTGATCCTGGCCCCCCCATCACTGCAAAATCAAGCTAACTCCTTTTTTCACAATTCCAGTTCAATTCTGATGATTTATTAGTATTCCTTGGAGCTGAATTTACATTTGATACAACTAGGCAAATGCTGATCATAGTCTTGTTCAGCATCATCATCCATATTTTTTTGTGGGCCATGATTAGCTAGGTTCCAGATAGAATTGTAGGGCTTCTGATCAATGCTTTGTAGGTTCTGAATTTCAATGAAATAAGAACAAAAAAATGAGTTCAGATTTTCTTGAGTAAGAGATTTGGAATGACATTTAAATCTTATGCTGATCAGCTTTGATGGGCTAAGTGTACTTAAGGTTGTTGAGATTCTTGATAAGGAATTGGGAATGTTGAATCCCAAAGAGCCTCTGGTTTTTGATTTTACACTTGATACATTGACAGTGTAAAAACGGATCAAGATGTCATTAAAATAAGAATATTTTTGTCCAAGAAGTTCATTAATGAGTTGTTATAATCCAATTCCGCCGCTCGTGTATATAATGTTTTTTTGCTGGAAATCTTATGGATGTTAAGGATAAAGAGGTGACATTAGGAAAAGAAAATTGTAAGTGGTTCCAAGGCTCACCTAAACCAAGTGATGGACTTGTCTGTCATCACCAAGAAAAATGACAAATACTTTTATAAACGAGCTAAAGATGAGTTTTTGCAGTGATCTGCTAATGTTTGATAACTTTTCACACCAAAAGTGTCGTTATAGAATCTCTAGCGACGATTTTGTTGTGAAAATATTAATTTTTGTTGTAAATTTATCAGTTTCCAATAATAATCGATCATGGAACATTCTAAATTTGAAATATAATCAATACAATTTTTTTTTACAATTTTAGTATGACCAATTATAATAGTTACTAGCTAAAAAGTACTATTAATTGTAGTAAATTGTTAAATTCACAACAGAAATTATCATTTCTATAACAAAAGTGTCGATATAGATCATATATGTATAACGGCGATTTTCACCGTCGTTATACATATACAACTATACATCTACAACGACACTTTTATTGTCGAAATAACAAAAAATGTTGTAAATTTAACAATTTATAATATTTGTTATTTTAAAATTGAAACGATTCATATTAATTTTAAATATTAGATTTTGGAGCCGATGAAGTTTTAGTATAGTGAGTAAGACTAAGATATTGTGACTTTTTATATATCTTTAAATTGGACTTCAAAAAATGATGAAATTATATTAAAGTGTTAATATATATGAAATAACATGCTTACTCCCTTTTTTAAAATAGAGAAATATATTTTGACTTTTTTTCAATCAATCTGTAAATTTTAAAATTCAAAATTTATATTTTAGTCCAAAAATTGCAATGGCTATAATTTTGTGAAATATTTGTTGTTTTTAAAATTAAATACATTAAATTTAAAATTCCACTAATTAACTTCAATAAATCAAAGATAATATATATATATATATATATATATATCTGTGATCCGGATCAAGTCATCTACTTTATCTTACTCACCCTTTTTAGGCGACGATTATTTCTACAATACAACCGTCGCTCATACTTTTAATGACGCTTATATGTTGTCTGTCGTTAAAAGTATAAACGATCGTTGTATGAGGACGCTTAAAGAGAAGCGAAAGATTTTATGAAAGAAAATAAGTGATGACTTCGATCCTTCCTATATATATATATATATATATATATATGATTTTGAGGGGGTAATATATTAAGTAGTACTACATAGAGAGTGAAAATATTTTCTTACTAGTATTATATTTTGAATCAGCATACCTTTTCTCTCTCTCTCTTTTCCATTTGATTTAAGAAAAGCCGGCTGTGGGAAATCTGCAAATACTAGGCTCTGCAGTTAATTTAGGAAAATGTCAATGACGAGCGACAGCTCTTGGGTGGCAAAGAAGCCCCTCAAGCGCCTTGGTGGCATGTCCGATGCACTCTCTATCGCAGCTGATCTCGGCTTCTCAGTTCCCCCTTCTCCTTCCCAGGTACCCACTTCCTTCTTTATCTTTGAATTGTGTAATTACTACTCTTATTTCAGTCATGATTTTTTCTTTTTATCGTTTTAGAACAAGTTTAGGGTCGTTTTAAGCTCGACCCACGTTTTCAATGGATTTTACTTTGATTGTTCATGTAAAATCTCTAAGATTTAAATATTTGTAAAGGTGGTTTATTTTCTTTTAATCCTCAACTGTGTATAGCATAGTTAGATGATTTTATTAAGGTGCTGCATTTGCTTTCAGTTGATTTCAATGGGTTAGACATGCTTGATTTACTTTGGTGTAAAAGAGAATACAACCCTGTCATCAACCCACAAAAAAAAACAATATTGTGATTTATAATATTGGGATTAATAATATGTCTGTATAGCTTTTGAATCATCATGTATTTATTACTTTATGTTCTTCAATATCTTAGTTTAATTGTTCCGCATGTGTGTAAGTGTACCTGTTCAGTATTCTAATGTGTGATATTGTGGATTTTATATCAATGCTTGATTGACTTCTTATTTGTTTATTTAGGATGAGTTACAGAAATTATCTACTGGGTATGATGAAAAGGCTGATAACTTGGTAAGGGTTTTAAGAGATCTTACTACTGTACAAAGAAAAATAGCAGATCTACAAGTGGAACTTCAAGGTCGTAAGGTGACGTACACAAGTCTTGATCCTATTCACATCCATTTGTCTTTTATGTTTCATTATATATATATATATATATATATATATATTGCTAAATTGAGAGTATATAAAAGAAAAGAGGTTACATATACTGGGGGCATACCCCGCGAGGTCACTATAGCAGGCACATCAAAGACAAGCCAATGATGCTAATGCTATAGTCAGAAGACTATAACTGCCAAACCCTAAGATAAGGAAGTTTGTCAACATATTTACTAAATTTCTTTACAGAATACAATTTGCATTTTATAATTTTAAGACAATCTTAAGCAAAAACAGAGGCAGTAGAGGGATTTTCTCCATGTGATCGTCGATTTCGCTTGTTCCAATTTTTATAAACCATAGTAGTCAAGCAAAGGTTTATAATGCGGGAAGTCATGTAGTCCTTCCGAGTGAATTGGATATGTTGAATCAGTTGTTTCCAAATAAATGGAATCCCAAACCAGCCATGATGAGGGAAAAAGAGCTCAATATATGCTTTGATATAACACATTCAAAAAATAGGTGACCAAAAGTTTCATTTGCTTGATTGCATAGGCAGCAAGTATCAAGAGGCCAAAGGAGTAATCTTTATGGAATGCCAGCCAGAGGAAGAATGAATACCTAGGAACCTGCAAATTGTGCCAAACCATTTTGAACCAGTTGACAGATGATCCAGTAGAGTGAATGGCAACCCAAATCGTGAAAGTTGACATTGGAGTGACCAGCCCATAGAATTTGATCAGGGCTATTTGAAGGAGGAGGGATTTATAGGAGCTTTTGTTTCATGAGGAAAATGCTCACATAGTTGGAAACTGGTGGTTTCCAAGAGCAACTGCGAATAATCTCACTTATAGTGGCATTAAAAGAGAGTCCAGAGTGAGATACAGTGGGATCGAGATGATGTCGAGCAAGGGGGTGGTTTTCCAACCAAGGATCTTGCCAAAGCCGAATGGACAGGCCATTTCCCGCTTTGTATTGAATAAATCTAGCAGCTAATTTTCTCAGATTTAAGACCTTCTGCCATATCCACGACGCATCATTAGGCACAAGTGTGGTCCAGAAATTGTGCTTCAAAAGTAGAGTCTTTCGAACCCATTCAGCCCAATAGGATGAAGAATTAAAACAGACAACTTGCTATAAATGAAACATTATCTGAGCCTTGTTCCATCCTTCCACTTTTTTCAGTCCCAAACCTCCTTCAGAAATTTACAGTGTGCATGGGGTTTACCTTTGTAACCTTGGATTAAATTACAATGTGATTTTCTGGACATCAAACATTATTGTATGCTATATCAGTTCTATACTGTATGTGATTATGATAGATATCATTCTCTCTCCGGGGAACTAACATAAACTAGTATACATATATGAAATTTGTAGGAGGACAAGAATGTCGCCCATCTGACACATGTGACTGCAATGGAAAAGAAGATTGAGACTTTAGCAAGGATCACTGCTATATTGAAAGATGTTATTCAGAACAAGGTAATCCATTAGTGTCTCCCATTCACCTATACCCTTGAATATGTAAACTTCCATTTCCTTTAGGTACAAATATGATGCTGTCATGTAAGACTTTCAAGTTGCATTTTCTATTCACACCATGTGTCCACTCTGATAACACAAAAGGATAAGCCTTGCCTTTTTTGTGTTGGGATTTAGATTACAAAATTGGTATCGAGTCATGTGGCTAATCTGTCACTGGATTCATTTCTCATTCAGTAGTTACTCTTGGGGTAGATTAACTATGTAATTCTTTAAACAGAAGATATTGCAATTCTTTTTACAGGATCGTATTATAGCTCGTCTTCAACAGCCATATTCGTTAGACTGCATTCCTGTGGAAGCAGAATATCAGGTTCCAAATAGAAGTATAAATTTCATGTTATTATATGGTTTAATTTTATTTATGTTGAGAGGAATTATTGTTAGTTGCGGGAATCTACATGACCTACTGTTGGCTTACTTTAGCAAAGGGATTTTCCATAAAGTGAACCCCCCCCAGTGAAGCTAATTTGGTCATTCTCAAAAATAAGAACTATAAACAATTCATTTTCTTTTGTTTACGTAGTTTATCTTAATGGAAATGATAATGTCACATCAATATTTGATAATGTCAGCAAGGCAACACAACAAAAAGTTGACGAGGTACAACATTGCAATGAACAAATTGTATATGGCATTATCAAAAGTTGATGTGGAATTAACAGTTCCCTTATTTATTTTAACATTGGCTCTGATTTCATGTTCTAGGGCTAGTATTTTCATTTTTCACTAACTAAACATTTTATACTGATGCATCTGAAAATAAGATTTTCCAGAAAATAGGTTTATTTAATTAATATATATTTCACATACACACGAGATATATACACTCTGTTTGGTTAGAGTATTTAAAATGGAAAAGGAGAGCAAGTGCTGTCTTTGTTATGTTTGGATGTTTAATGAGGGGAAAGATGGGAAATGAGAAGAAAGTTGGCAACTTTCTCTCAAAAAAAATAAAATGATAATCCTTCCAAGGTGGGAAGAGCCCATCTTATCCCAAAGATGATATATTTTTTTAAAAGTAAGTGTAGAATAGTAATGTACTTCTTGTCTTTTCTTCTCAACTTCCAAACAAATGGGAGAAAATACTTTCTCTTCTATTACATGGCTCGCAGCAAATGAGAAAATTAGCTTTCTCTCTCTTTATCTCTCCTATACTCCCAAACATATTGATAGAGAGAAAATGGGAGAGAAAAGGTATAAATTGGAAGAATAATATATTAGAGGATCGGTCGATCGACTGAAACCCTGCCTCTTACCTGGGAGTAGATTTTAAAAAGTTTTTTTTAATAAAAAAAGTAAGAAGCTCGTATCCAGTGCACAAGACTCACACAAATTGCAGCATCTGGATAGGGTCAAATGTATGCAGGCCTACCTTTATTTACAAAGAGAGGCTACTTCCGAGGCTTGAACCTGTAACCAAAAGTTCAGCTAGTGAGCACTTGACACCTTCAAGAAAATAGAAGTATGAAATGAATTAAAATGCATAATTGAAAAAATAGAAGTGAAAATGATGTAACATCTAGATAAATATTTAGTTATGAGGTGGTTGTAGTTTAAATATTGCTTGAGGAGGCTATATTTTTTCTTTGGGTTTTTATCCATTAGTATCAACTATCAACTTGATGCATATGTAGTTTTTACCTTGTTTTATGCAGAAACAATTCTCTGAGCTTCTGATGAAGGCTGCCAGTGATTACGGGGCCTTGACAGAATCTGTTGCGGATTTCCAATGGAGCCAAAACTTCAAGGAACCACCTTCAGTATGGGGAGTATGTGTTTTGGAACTGATACCAAATTAATTATAGTTATTCTTCTTATTCTTGTTGACATTCTGAGCATATTCTGATCTTAAATTATTAAAGCATGGTATTGAGGAAATAAAACTTCAATTGGTAATTCTGTGGGTGTCTTTCGGCATGTGAACACATAATGTGATATTATTTCTTTCGTGTACAAAACTTTTTATCCTGATAGAAAGTATGCTTCCCCCTATGATAGATTACAGGATTGCTTTCCTATGGGACGGAATTCATAATCAAATAGTAATAGAACCTATTGAAGATGGAAGGATTGACTTCAGTTTCAATGTCTTCTAGAGGCTATTTCAGTTTCAATAGGTCTTTGAGACTATTCACCACTAGTATAGAACTTCAGTAAGAAACTTGAGTAAGCCTAAGTAAGCAATCCTTTAGTTATATAGCGCCAAGACTTTCTAGGTATTTCCTTTTCTCTGTGTTTTGAACTCTAATTTCCTCGTTTAGTCATTTGATAATTTTGGTGTCCTCCCTTAAGTTTTATGTGGACCTCTGTTAAACTACTGGTCTTCTATTACTTATAGAAGATAAAGATGGTATCTATAACATTTCCATTTTTGGGGGTTATGATCTGGCTGTGTCCTCACTATCATAGTCGCCTTTTCTATGCTGGTATTAAGAGATTCACGAGCAATTACTAGCAGCCTGATGTGATCTCTAGATGTTTATATGATTATTATTCGTTGCATTACCCAGTCGTCCCCACAACTAATTTTGTTTAAGCTCTTGTAGGAAATGCTTCGACCAATTCCTGTAGCTTTAGCATCATGCACCCGTTTTTTTGAGGCCATGTCTGCAATGAGAGAATCATTTGCAACTCTTCAAAATTTGAGAGTGGGTCACTCAACTCAATCTAGTTCTGCATTCACAACACCAGCAAGGGATCCATCTCAAAGAATTCCTGGAGTTTCTGAAGCCTCTCACCTCTTGGAGAAATAAAGTCAAGATTTGATGTGTTAGTTGCAGAAATTTGCCCTTATGAGATTTGCTTAGTTATTCAGTCTAGTGGTCCTCTAATTGGGAGTGTCGAGAAAAGAAAAAAACAAATATACTTTCTTCCTCTTGGCTGAGCTTGTGGAGTGTTAGAAATTATTATGTAGTAAATTACTCTGCTGATGATACAATGAAACTTGCTAAAAACACAAATTTGAATGAAACTTCCTTCCAAATTAGAATAGACATTGCTAACAACATCATCCCATCTGATGAAACTACTAAAAGAACAAATTAAAATAAAACGCAAATTTGAAATAAGTCATACAACTATACTTCAATTGCAACTAAAATTCCAGAATACTGAAGCTTACACAAGAAATCTGATCTTTAAAGCTTCAAAGGCCTAATCTTACACAGCCTACCATCAAGTCCATAAAATTAAGTAGTACTTGAAAACTATGTCCACAAAAACCAATAGAGCTATAACTCAGATGGTTACACCACCAGTTTGGTGCAACATAGCATCAATCTCGTCGCCATCTTCCATCTCAAGCTGAAAATGCAGAAAACAAAGATGTTAACAGATGCACAACCAGCAGAAAAATGTGTAAATGAACACAGGAGGGGGAGGGGAGAGGTAGAGGGAGAGAGGACCTCATCTGGAGTCTGCTCCCCTCGGAGACGACGACCATCAAACAGGAAGGCAATTGAGTTGATCTCCACTGACTGACGATCACAGTAAGCATTCATAAGCTTCTTCAGTTGAGTACTTCTTTTGATCCTGAAGAAAACTTCATTTCCATCCTGTATAAAATTCAAGTCAATAAGTCCATCAACTCAAAAAGGAAGAAACAGTCCTAACATAGTAGTTCCTTCCATATCTTCATAAAATTTTTATGGAATCAATATTTATTATTATTATTATTATTATTATTATTATTATTAATTTTTTATTTTTTTATTTTTTTTTGGGGGTGGGGAAGAAAGTTGAGCATTTGTATCTCTTTAAAGTCCAGCTACTCTGAGTTCCGATCAAAAACTAGGAAAAGTAGCTTACAACAATAAAAATGAATACTATCTCAAAAAAGTTGATAGCAGACAGACACATAAGCAATATCAAGGATTAAACCCAGAAAATAAGACTAGTTAAATGAGCAACATATTATAACACACCCCTCAATATTCCACTTAATAACAATACCTTCACCAAATAGAAGACAAAATTTCCTCTTAAAGGGATGAAGAATGAACCATATCCAACCTAAATTTAAAATGATTCATACAAGCTAACTAATAATCCACAATTTCAAATTAAAATTTACCAACAAAATAATTTGTAATCTATGGTACCATTCAAAGCATTTGAAAAATCCTATGGCTCATGAAGGAAGAAGATACCATTTTTGACTGAGATACGAGCTGGTTTTACCTGAATGGATACAGTAGAACTAGAGAGCTACATTGATAAGAAGTAAACATAGTCAATGGAACAACTAACACTTAAAATTAAGTTGTTGGTATGCGTGTATTATAAAATTGTAGACCATTTCTCCAAATAAACTATAATTGGAAAAATGATTCCCAAGTTTTCCATATATTACTCTATTACAGAAATGAGTACAAAAGATTTTAGATCATCAGTTTATTGCACTCGTACAACCTACAAAGCATATGTTTCCAATGAAAGATTGAAAAAACCCATAACATGTTGAGCTATAAACTTGCAATGCTCTGGTTAATTTACTTGCATGTTTATACCTTAAAATAGATCCAGAGATGCATTTGAGATATTGTGCTATTTCATTTCACATATCACCTTAATCATTTTGTTCTATCAAATACCAAATTTTAAAAGTAGTTCTAATCATACTAAAGTATGTGGCATGCCAAAAGTGTGAGTTATTCCTATCATCCAAACCAAAAAACCGAAAAAGAAATAATAGAACACTAATTATACAACAAAAGATCAAACTTTTCACCCAAAATTTGCTCAATACAGTAAAATACAATCGCAACAATTACATCACCGTTTAATAACTGCAGCATATAAGTTAAAAATATGTAGAAATGAAGGGCAAATGCCATCTTCAGAAAACAAATAACAGCAGACCAAAGATGACAACTTTCAATGAGCAAATCTATGTCAGCAAATAGAAAAACGAAATCGAGCTTTAACACATACACATACATACAGACTGATGAAAACATTCTATACCGATTAACTAAAAATATACCAACGATTAAAGCCCTAGAAATCTAAAGAACACTGTTATCGAATCAAAACCTGGATAAAATCGCAATTCTCAAAAGAAAAAAATCCTAATCAGAATATGCACACATACCTCCATATATACATGTTGAATATATGAAGGCAAATATTACAACGTTAATAAATTTACTGAGACAGAGAAAGTGATATATATATATATATATATATATATATATGTATATACCTGTCCCTTAACCTTGAGATTGATGTGTGCCGATTGATCGGCGCCGGGCTTCTTGTCTTCCTCCGTCGCTGCCGGTGTCCCTGACATCTTCTTCGCTGATCTCTTTATCTACAGTTAGAAATCAGAACAAAAAAATTGAAGGTTTCGAGGGTTTTTGACGGCTCTTCTCCTATGTGTGTATTGACTGTTATTGCCTCGGAAACTCGCGATTTTCATGCCTTTTCCAACACCAAAATAAATCTCTTTTTTTTTTCTTCTAGCCTTTTCATTTTCCTTTTTTTTAAAAAATTTGTGCAATGATATTTAATTGCTAATACTGCCTAAAACTAAGACTGCGACAGACTTTTATATATTTTTAATACATCTTGCAATTTATATTAATTATTAATTAGTTCATGTGTACAACCTCTCTTTCTTTTTTCATGAACTAGAATAAATCTAATTATATTATTGTGGCATGACATTTTATATATGTTAAAAGCATTCACATTATTCTACTTATTTTATGATACATTTAGATATTCGGATACCAATAAAACTTTAGAAACTACAGACGTAATACAAAAATTAAACTCACTTTTCATTGAGTTATATATACTTTATGCATATGCGTACGCTTTTTACTAATAATTAATTGTTTTTTATTATTGATTGTGTGTGTGTGTGTGTGTTGATTGTGTGATTCTGTCAACCCAATTGTCCATCTTAACTGCTGCTAATTTTGTTTGATTGTGTGGACCTTTTTTATGCGCCTAACATATATCAAAGCAATGCGTTTTTTTTCCTTTTTTATAAGGGAAAGATAACAATTCTGTCAATTTGTCATGCAGAAATACAAGTATACAACCACATGTTACATTATTTCACTATGATACACCAAAGACACTTTAAGACGAATATAGAGGATTTCTCAAAAATTAACAGTGATTTTCTTCGTTTAAAATATCAGAAAACTAAAAAAAACATACACATACACATCATATATTTTCTATTTTTATATATTATAATACATAATTTTTACAATTGATATGAGAGTTTTATGATTTTATCTCACCTTTATTGAACAAATCTCTTTTCACTTTCTATTGGAAGCTTTCGAACCACTGTTTTTTCCCTCACCAATTCAGATTAGGTATAGTTATTTGTTTACTTATTAATATATCTTGTTAATTCTCTTATAATAAATTCAATTATTTTTATGGCCCAAATTTTACCAAATTATTTATTTTTATTTTAATTTTTAATTTTTTTAGCACATATTAATATTTATTAGCTCATATAAAATAAATAACTAATTTGACCCAATAAAAGATAAAGTCCAATTAATAACTAGTTTTATCAACCTTTGTATTTATTTGAAAGTCTTTAGAAATCTTTAGAGATGAAATGAGGAAACTTTGGATATGGAGTTGATAGTTATAATTTTTCTTCTAAAGTCATCAAAACTCTACCATTTGATAGAAATCTTTAAAATCTATGACTTTTTGAATACCAAAATACTTTTATAGACTTTGTAAAAATCTTAATTTAATACCACCTAACTTTTAAAGACATTAAAAAAGTTGTAATTGAATACCACTAAACTTTTATAAACTCTTTAAATGTCTTGATTGAATACAACCAAACTTTTAAAGTCTTTAAAAATATTTAAAAATCTTAATTGAATACACCCCCCTTAATAAAAAATTTATAAAAGTCTGTTACTTATTTCATGGAGTCTATAAAAGTAATTTTAAAAAAGTCTTTAAAGTTTGTGAAAGTCATTAAAATCTCATAAATTCTACAAAAAATTGTCACTTAAAAAAAGTCATTAAAAATTTTAATTGAATACACCCCTAAAATAGTACTAATAAAAGAATAAAACTACGTAGTTAGTAGTACCATTTTGATTTTTAACAATATAATTTATATACAAAAAATATATATGATGTGGCATAATTTTGTTTGACTCAAAACGACTCGTATTATTTAAAAATAAAATAATAAAATGATTATAATATTATTAATAAATTTAGTAAAAGACAAATATGTTATTAATAAATAAATATATTTATAACTAATTTTAATTATAACAAGCCACATATTTCATTTTATATATATATAAATACATTAGTAAATGACAAATAGATAAAAAAAGAAGAGAATAATTGAAAATGAGACTGATCACTGATGGAGTATAAGAAGATGCAACGAGGAAAAAAAATATCTTAGCATTCTTATGCTTTTAAATTCAATATATAATTACCCGCACATTACGTGTGTAATTTAAAATAATTTTTTTTTAAAAATAAGGGAGTGAAAAGAGAAACTGCATAAATAATAAATAATCGTTTATTTGTTATAATTAATAAGAATGAAAAAATAAAAATTCACAAAATTATTTACTATAATGTTTTTTCCAGCTTTATTAAGAGATTTTTTAAAGAGTTTTAATGGGGTTAAACTACTTAGGAAATACTCTTAAACCGCCCAACTTGAAGTCTTAACTCGAATGATAGATTAAAATCCCATGCAAAGCGCACGTGTGAAACTTAATGTGTTATTTATTATTTTATTCTCTTTATTTGAAAAATGCAACAAAAATTAATTCAATTAAGTATTTATAAATAATTCTAAAGGATAAAAAAAATCTTATATATATATATATATGAAGTTTGTATCTATACAATCCGTTTTACAGACATACCTCTTTATTTTACAAAACATGTTCATCGCTTTTAGCGATTTAACCCATGCTGACAATATTGATCCGTCATTATAAAAAGCGATAAAAGGTTTATATGTGATGACCTCAAAATAGGTCCATTCTATCCAATCCATTTTGAGTCGCCAAATCGTGGTCTGTAAAACAACTACAATTTTATTACAATAATTATCGTGTCAAAATCTGACAACACATATCTTTGTGAGTTTGGATACAAATATATACCAACCAGTAACTCTAGACACCAACTTTGGATAAGACGTCACAATGACACCTTACATAAAGGTATAGTCAAAAACTGTTTTAGAAATTAGAATCTTTGGGAAGTGCTCAAGAAAACCTTCGTACATGGGAGGACAAACGTCTAGGTTATGATAGATATCATATGACCACAGAATTATCCTTAGTTGACCCAATAGACCCCAAAGAAAAACGAGAAGATTACTATCATATTTTTCCCAATGGTGAGTCTTTTCTTGACATATCATTATCTCCACTGTCTCTAATTGGGTATTATACTCCAAACAAACACCAAGATTATATAGGTAGTTCTTGTAAATATACTCAGCAAGTGGATGAGCACAATAATGTCTTATGATGATACGAGGTTGTATGTCATTAGACATCTTGTATGATAGTGGCAAAACAACCTTCCAAGTTAAATTCACCTCACCCTCAACATCTATAGACCACCGTTCTATTCCCCTGTTATTCCCCGCTTGTCCCAGCAACACTTTTATTACCTGAAAGGAATTATGAAGCAAAAGGGTGAGCACAACTAGCTCAGTAAAGAATATCATGACTAAAGATAAATAAATTATCAATAGCTTTCAACAAAGAATAAATCGTAGATTTAGAACATAAGGTAGATGATAAAACTTTTCAACCATAGTTGCGGTGAACGAAGCGATCCATTAGAAGAGTCAAATAGACCATAAAATCTATTATCTTCTCCATGTTAAAAGTCCATCAACAATGTTTTATCTCTGTAACATTAATCAACAATTCCTGTCCACAATCACATGTATAACTCATAATCGTAATTGTTGTTCTAAATTCCTTTTCTCATCCAGGACAAAAATAATTTTCATCACCTGAAACATCAAAGATCATGGTTATACCAAATCATAGTTCATGTTCATAATCATACTAATAAATTCATCTTTGCACTACGGGCCAAAGATATTCATCAACAGACCATCTTTGCACTACATGCCAAAGATATTCATCAATAATTCATCTTTGCACTACATACCAAAGATATTCATCAATAAGTCATCTGTGTACTATGGGCCAAAGATATTCATATCTCAAAAAAATATATAATCATTTCAGAATTTATATAAACAATAATTATAACCATGTTGATCAATTCACCTTTGCACTTAAGCTAAAGATATTCAATTATAAATTCAATGGTCATGATCATACCAAATCCACAATTCAACTTTTCACTCTTGGCCAAAGAGAATCCTAGTCATGATCATACCAATAATCTACCTATCTTCACACTCCAAAGGAAAGAGAATTTCAACATCGTGGTTATAAAATGTTATATATGATAATAAAATCAATATAATCAATATATAGTTTTAATCTCCAGAGTAATATTCATAAATCAACTATAATTTGGTTAGAAAAAGAAACCAATTTTGTAGTGAATAGTACACGTGAATAGTAACTCATGAATAATAACTCGTGAATAGTAACTCATGAATAGTAACTCATAAATAGTAACTCGTGAATAGTAACTCATGAATAGTAACTCGTGAATAGTAATTCATGAATAGTAACTCGTGAATAGTAACTCCGACATGAAAAAGTTCCAAATTTGATAAAAAATTCAAACCAATATTTCGGCATAATGATATTGAAGAAATAATATCATTTATGAATAAAATAATCTCCCTTAAAATCCCTTATTATCCCCAACCTCAAAAAGCGAAGCATTAGATTTCGAATAATAACGAATCGAACTTACACATCCGTATATAAGAATACTCAAGATATCAAAATACTCACAAGAATACACTTCGATAATATAGAGAGAAATAGAGAAAAATTTCGGTTTAAATTGTGATTTTCAATTCTAATCTAAGCACCTATTTATAGGAAATTGCTTAGAACATCAAAGCAGAAAATTTAATAAAATATTAATATATAATTAAATTTTCTTACGCCCACTTTGAATTCTCTAGATTCAGCACTTTGCACATGTTTAATGAGGCCACAAAATATAAAAAACGTTTTTATTAATAAAAATAAATAAAACTTCCAAAAATTAATTATTCTGGAACTTCAATAATTTATAATAAATAGCCCTTTTATGAGAAAATTCGAATCTCGTGTTTTTTTATAAAAAATTCAATTCTCTACAACTTTGCAGAAGAAAATTTTTCCAAATTCCAAACAGAAATTGACCGAAATCCACATACGGGCGATTTTACAGGTTATAATCAAATTTCAGTCAAGAAATGGGTCCACCAACATATTTAACATGTTTTAAATAACTTTTGCAACAAAAATACTCTTCCTCCTCATATACTCATATATCCCACATTCATTGTAAAAATATCACTATTATTATATTATAATAATATAATAAAATATTATTTTATCAGAAAAGATAAAATATCGATTTTCAACAATTGTCACTTTAAAAATTTTCTCCATCTATATCCACATAAAATGAATATTTTTCTCATCATATAAATCAATAATTAATTATTCACAAATAATATTACAGAATTACAATAATGACAACCAGACAGTTCCCAAGAAAGAGGGGGCTTTGACCAAACCTCTCTTTAGACAGAACTTTCTAGACATTGCCAATAATGTTATCTAATAATATTATTCAGGTAATATGAATTATTGCTTCGATAATGGAAAATACTTGTGTAGTGATAATTATTAAAACAACAAAGAATATAAAATATCAACGCATCAATTATTGAATCAATAAAATAAAATATTGAATAAAGAATTCTTCAGTAATAATTATTGAGTAATGCCTTCACGTAAGAATCAATAATTTCAAAAATACTGTGCAATCTGCGTGTCTTCTTGTCGTGCAATAACGCGACATTCTTTGTATTTTAACCACCGAGTATTCCAACAAAGTGTTAATTAGTAATAACTACTGCCAGTTATTTATAAAAACTCTCATACTTGTGCTTTTCTTCATCCAACAAGCTTATTACATTATGGGGCCCACACAAGGTCACTTGCTATTGCATTTAATATTCCCCGACAACAATGAATATTTTATAACCACTTGCTTATTTTGAAATTTTTTTCATATATCACCCTTAACTTTAAAATTTTATCAATTTAATCATTTACTAAATAGAAAAATTGAATACTTTTATTTCATAAAATTCGGGGTCTTACATTATATGTTATGCCAACGGTTCGATGTGTGACGACCCCAAAATAGGTCCATTCCATCCAACCCATTCTGAGTCGCCAAATACATGGTACAGAAAATAACTACAACTTTATTATAACAATTATCGTGCAAAATAGAACAACACATATACTGTGAGTTTGGATACAAATATATATACCAACTGTGACTCTCATCCCAACCTTAGATAGCACGTCACAATGACACCTTACATAAATGTATAGTCAAAAACTGTTTTAGAAATTAGAATCTTTGGGAAGTGCTCAAGAAAACCTTCGTACATGGGAGGCCACGCTTCTAGGTTATGATAGATATCATATGGCCACGAATTATCCTTGGTTGACCCGAATAGACCCCAAAGAAAAAACGAGAAGATTACTATCATATTCTTCCCAATGGTGAGTCTTCTCTTGACTTATCATTATCTCCACTGCCTCTCAAATTGAGAATTATACTTCAAACAAACACCAAGATTATATAGGTAGTGCTCAGTAAATATACTCGTGAGAAGTGGATGAGCACAACCTCGTCTTATGATGACACGAGGTTGTATGTCATTAGACATCTTGTATGATAGTGGCAAAACACCCTTCCAACGTTGGGTTAAATCTCTCCCTATATGATTCACCAAATATAACTACTAAAAGATGTATAAGAAGACCCCAACTTTTATAAATAAAGATGAATTTTTATAAATATTATTTTTGAATATTATGGAATAAATTTGATATAATGTTATAGTTGTGGGTAATATTTATAAATTTTGCAAAGTAAGCAAGTTGTTATAAAATATTCGTTTGGTCGGGAATATTCTTTTTGTTTGGGATATTCGTCTGACGCTACTCAATCATTAATTGGACCCCATTAACGGAAGTATTGTCGTAGTTAGAAAAGCGACAAAATTATCTTTCTATAAAAATAACGGCAGAGGTGTTACCGTTAAAACCTGTTGAACTACCCGGTAGTAAAAGTACAAGAATACGATGTCTGGCGTAGTTGTATAGTAGCACGATATTGATTATTGATCTTTACGTGAGAAGTCACTCACCTATGCTCAATTATTGCTTTCTGATGAATTGCTTGCGTCATATCTCTTATATTATTGATTCAATTATTGTCACAAGATCATCTCAGATAATATGTTATAGTATTAAATCAATAATTGAGGGCGACAAGTTATAAATGATTAATAATTGTTGAAAGATTAAATATGTGTTGATTAAAAATAAAATGATTTGTGGTAATATTTATTCAATCCTTGATATATATAAAGAGTCATGTTATGAGACGTTTGTGGTAAGTTTAGGGGCCCATATGTCATCATCTAAGAGTCTCTTCGTCGATAGTAATTACCTTCATCAATAGTAATTACCTTTGTGAATAGTAATTACCTTCGTCAATAGTAATTACCTTTACCGACGTCAAACCACTTGTCGTTTCATATTACAGACGTCGAACCACTTGTCGTTTCACATTACAAAGCGCCGAACCACTTGTCGTTTCACATTACTGAAGCGCCGAACCACTTGTCGTTTCACATTACAAAGCGCCAAACCACTTTTCTTTTCACATCACCAATCGTCGAGCCACTTGCCTTTTCACATGGCGGTCTTTAGCTAGAAATCTTCTATAAATAGAGGCCTAGTGCTTCATTATTTTTCACTTAATTCATTCAAGCTATAGAGAGAAAGTATAGAGAGAATAAGAGAAAAGAAGAAGAGTATTTTATTACTACACTATCTGCAGTGATTCAATCTCCTACCAAAAAGTAAGAGGTGTTATTCTTTCTTATTCATGAAGAAGCTGTTGTTATTCCATTGCTTATTATTCTCGCTGGAATAACTTTTATGTATCATGGTTTACCCTATACTTGGTGATATTCTTCTATTATTCTGTTGGAACATCCTCATCTCATGTGTTTTACACCGGACTGGGTTCCGCCTTTATTATTATTCTATTGGAACATCCATGCGTATTTTTTATACCGCACTGGTTCCGCCTTTATTATTATTACTGCTGGAACATCCCATCATTGTGTTTTTACGCCGACCGGTTCCATTCTTTATTATTCTGCTGAATATCCTCGCATGCATGCGTTTTACTGTGGGACCGGTTCCGTTATTTATTATTCTCGTTAGAATAACCTCGCCTGTCTTGGCCTATCGCATGCATGGTGATTTCTTTTGTTATTCCATTCTTTATTATACCCAGTTGGTTAAAACTTTGACTTATATACTCCATGAAATTAGTGGAATATCCTTGATATTTGCAAGGCTTCATCCAAAGATCCTTTCATGGAAATATTCTTCTCGGTATTCTTGAATTTTACTCTACAAAGCGATGATCATGTTGATGATTTGGATGTTATTGGTTCCTAGATAAATTAATTCTTGAACTTGTTTTATTGAATTCTTATATCATTGTCATCATCCTCATGTTTATATTATGTTGAAAGTCATCTCGTGGCTGTAGTGCATAGATGGACTTGGTATGATTATAACCGAGACTATTCTATTGTAATCATGACCGTAATGTTACAAATGATGTGGTAAAAATCCTCAGTGGCCCGTAGTGCATTGATGGATAGTTGTTGGCATGATCATGACCATTAATGAATACACAAATATTCTTGGCCCGTAGTGCATGAATAATTGTGGTCGTGATACTTAAAGAATATCCTCGTCAGTAGTGCGTAATTTGAGTCTCAAATTATAACGGTGATGAAAAACCTTTTAAATCATAAAAGATAGTAGATTTTATTTTCTACTTGACTCTTTTAATGGATTCTTTGGTTCCATTGTAGTTAAACTTGATGTTCATTATATTTTATCGGTTTAACATTTGTTGTGAGGCTAATGATAATTTATTACGCATTATCTTAGTCATAATATTTCTTCTTGAGCTAGTTGAGCTCACCCTTTCTTTCATTGTTCTCTTCGTGAAATGAGAATATAGGCCGGGACGAGTCCTGGGAACGGAGTAATGGTCCGAGAGGATAGCATTAGTAGTCCTCACTATTCGTGAAATAGTGTGATAATAATTATAATGAGGACTCCTTTTGAGTTTGTATGATCTCTAGTAGACAATATTTGTATTCAAACTCACAGTTTATGTCGTATTGTACACGACAGTTATATTAGTAAGTTGTATTTAAATTCTGTACCATGTATCTGACTACCCAAGATGGGTGATGTATACCTAATTTTGGGGGCGTCACATGTATACAACACACTTGTCTATACTGTTTAGGGAGAACTCCACAGCTAGAGACCACCGTTCTATTCCCTTGTTACCCCCGCTCGACCCAGCTACACTTTTATTAAGGAATTGTGAAGCAAAAGGGTGAGCACAACTAACTCAGTAAAGAATATCATGACTAAAGATAATTAAATTATCAATAGCCTTCATCAATAACAAATCAAAGATTTAGAACATATGGTAGATGATAAAAATTTCAACCATAGTTGCATAGCGGTGAACGAAGCAATCCATTAGAAGAGTCAAATAGATAATATGATTATTATCTTCTCCATGTTAAAAGTTCACCAACAATATTTTATCCCCAGTAACATCAATCAACAGCTTCTTTTCCACAATTATATGAATATCTCATAATTATAATTGTGATTCTAAATTCTCTTCGTACCTGTGATTTAATATAATTTTCATCACATGTCTTTACACGAAACATCAAAGATCATGGTTATACCAAATCACAGCTTACATCATAATCATACTAATAAATTCATCTTTTGCACTACACGCCAAAGATATTCATCCATGATTCATCTTCGCACTAATTTGAAGAAAGATATTCAATAACATCATCTTTGCACTACGGGCCAAAGATATTCATTAACATTCATCTTTGCACTAATGGCCAAAGATATTCATCAACAATTCATCTTTTTGCACTACTGGGCCAAAGATATTTTCTCAACAGATTCATATTTGCACTCTGAAAGCCAAATATATTAACATCTCAAAGAAATATATAATCATTTCGAATTTATATAAACAATAATTATAACCATGTTGATCAATTCACCTTTGCACTTAAGCTAAAGATATTCAATTATAAATTTAATGGTCATGATCATACCAAATACAATTCAACTTTTCACTTCTTGGCCAAAGAGAACCCTAATCGTGATCATACCAATAATCTACTCATCTTTACACTCCAAGTGAAAGAGAATTTCAACATCAGGGTTATAAAAATATTATATATGATAATAAAATCAATATAATCAATATATAGTTCTAATCTTCAGAGTAATATTCATAAATCAAATATAATTTGGTTAGAAAAAGAAACCAATTTTGTAGTGAATAGTACCCGTGAATAGTAACTCGTGAATAGTAACTCATGAATAGTAACCTTGACACAAAAAGGTAGAAATTCTACAATAAAATCTATACCAATATTTCGGTATAATGATATTGAAAGAATAACATTTCTTAAACTTATAAACAATTTATTTTAATTGTTTACACTTTACTAAATAATACATTTAATCATCATAAAATGCCAAACTTATAAGATTTCATCACCAATAACCAAAACCCTCATCAAAAATCTGTATATACCACATATATGATTCTCAAGCCATAAAATCATATTTTCCAATTTTCTTCCTTCACATAACATATTTAACTCATTTATTCATAACTAGTCCATTTTCATAAAAAATACCAAATCAGTTCCAAAAATATTTCTTTTCTGGAATTTAGCAGAATATAGTCCCATATTGAACATATATTTTTCTTAGAATTTTTAAAATTCATTTACTATTTTTCATATGGCCAAAACCTCCGAATATTTAGACATTTATCATAAATTGTATTTTTATCCAAAAATTCCAAAATTCACAGAGTACACTGATATTATATAGATGTACTCCCAATAAAAATTTCATCAATTTTGGAGTTAACCATAAGTAGTTATAAGGCGTTACTTTTAAAATAGTCTTTTCTCATAAAATTCATATCTCTTAATCTATACATCCAAAAATCAGCATTTTTGGATACAATCAATAAAACTCATCAACATATCATTTCAAATTTTTTCAGAATTTTTTGAAGGTCAGAAGAAGTACGAACTGAAAAACATAATAACCCTTAAAATCCCTTACCTCAAAAGACCAGTACTTCTGACTAGAATATCGGATAAAAAATCGAAGAAAACTTCTACTAAATAGTAACTCTCAAAGTATCTAAATACTTTCAAAATATGCTTGATAATATAGAGAGAAAGAAAACTTGTTTCTGGTGTGATTTTCAATTCTAACTTAGCCCTCTATTTATAGGAAAATTTTAGCAGACTTGACCTGCAACCTGATGGCTTTACCTGCGACTATTCCCACCCACCACATTTGAAATAAATTCAGCACATTTCTTCACCAACCACAAGTGAGGCCCACTCAATTCTAGAAATACTTCAATAATTTCTGAATCATTCACCTCTTAAAATTCATAACAAATCATACGTTCATTTTTAACGGTTCAAAATTTGTGAACATATACTCAACTTATATATGTATAACATATCCAAAAATTACAACGATCCAACGGTCGGGATTAAAAATTATAACTCACGCATATATCTCTAAAAACACCGGTTTAATTTTTAATACCTTCATTCCGGCAAAAATACCGATAAAATACCTCAACATTAATTCCTTCATTTATAACCACATAAATACATCCATCATTTATATCCACATCAAATAAATATTTTCTTATCATATAAATCAATAATTAATTATTCACAAATAATATTACGTAATCACAATTATGACAACTGAAGTAGTTCCTGGAAAGAGGGGGCTTTCAATAAGAATTTCTCCGCAATTAGGTGACCAAACCTCTCATTGACAGAACTTTCTAGACATTGCCAATAATGCTATCTAATAATATTATTCAAATAATATGAATTATTGATCCGATAATGAGAAATATTGTGCAGTTGATAATTATTGAAACAACAATAATATAAAATATCAACGCAAAGAATTATTGAATCAATAAAATAAAATATTGAGCGATAATTACTTGTTACAATTATTGAGTAGTGCCTTTTATGTAAGGATCAATAATTCAAAATACTGCATCATCCACGCGTATTCATCAGATTTTTAACCATCTGGTATTTCAACAAAGTGTTACTTGATAACAACTACTGCCGTTATTTATAAAAACTCAAACTTGTCGTTTTCTTCATCCGATAATTATTACATTATGGGGCCCATAATCGATCGCTTGCGTCGTGCGAATATTCCCAAGACGAAAAGAATATTCCACGACCAAAACGAATATTCCCAACAACAATGAATATTTTATAACCACTTGTGTATTTTGAAAAAAAAAATTCATATATTACCCTTAACTTTAACTTTTAACAATTTAATCATTTACTGAATCATAATTATAAGAAAAATTGAATATTTTTATTTCATAAAATTCGGGGTCTTACACGATGCGTCGCTAAAAGTTAAGGCGACGATTCTCTAATATACACGATGGACCGAACCGTCGTGTATATCAGTCAACGATTCGGTCCGTCGCTAAAGGTGATGAGCTATGTATATTAAATAAAAGGAAATGCACTTGATTATCTCCGTATATCTACATACAAATTTGTATTAGAGTTCTTATTTATTATTAATTTTTTGGAGTAAATATAGTATATTAGAGTGTTTAGTTACTATTATATTTTAAATTAATATATTAATTGGATTGTTTAGTAATTATTAGATTAGTAATTTATAAATACATTATATTAGAGTATTTAATTAATACAAGTTCACTAATCCTGTGCATATCCTGTGCATAGCACATATGACATGGATAATAATTTATAATGACAACGACAAAAATAAATAATTGGATTTGATTTAAATATAAAAAGGATTTTTTTTCTTATTTCTATTAAATATAAAATGTTTCTTTTAGTCGTGTTAAAAAATTATAATAAAATTAGTAGACTTAAAAGTAAAACTTCGTAGTTATTTTTCCTATTAGGTACATGATTTTTTTTATTAAATGTGATTTAAATTTAAGTTACATACGTGTTGTTAATTTTACTAGTAAAATTATTAATTTATTATTCAATATACTTAATAGATAACGTTTCACGAACTCCCGATTAATATAAATAGACACGTGTTTGTTAATTTTACAAATAAAACTTAAAAGTTATTAAATCTATTATATAACATACTTAAAAAAAATGGATAGTGTTGGGCCATAATTCTTTTTCTTATTGGGTCAGACTTAATGGGCTCCTCTTTTGGATCATGTTATGCTAAGTCCTGGTTGGTCCGAATGGTTTGGGCCCAGTTACTTGATCATTTCCTTGGGTTCTTTCGGTTGGATCCGGTCACTCGTCATTTCCATTATTTGGGCTTAGTCGTTGAATTGGCCCATTATACTGAATCATTGTCACTTAACCCAACTTTGACCAATAATCATTATACCAAGTGACGAGTTGACTATTATGTTTGGCCACCTTCTGCGTGGCATTAATGAGGATGAGACTCGGATGGCCGTGGTGGAAAATAATGGCGGCGAGTGTGGAAGTGAAATTTACTTTCTACCGAAATAATAGGAAGTGGGGAAAAAGGTGTCGGGAAGTGATGAGTGGCACGATGATAACCCGAGAGTGGAGTATCGTGGGGCTAAGATCACATAAGAGGGTAAGTAACACATTCATTCATTATTATTATTCTATCTCTCGGCATTAGATAATATTTTCTCTCCATTGTTGACCTTGTGATCGCTGACTTGACTCTCACGCCGGAGCTATCCTCGACGGTCGGTAGTCGAAGCTTTTAGTGTCGACTTGTTGAAGCTGCGCGGGATATTGGACGCGTCTTGGTGATTGGGACGTGGAGAAAGATCTTGGCGTTAACATTGGCGCCAGAAGGAGGGGTGAGTTCTAGTGTCACGAGTATTTTCAATCACAGATCGTGTTTGTTCTACGTCGATATTCATGGTGAAGAGTAGAACACCTACACACGAAGAGGCGGTAGAAATTTGCCGGTGAATCGACACCACGAGTGTCTCATCGAGGATCGTTTGGGGCCGTGATAAGTGTTCATGCTAGCACGGCGTCAAACGATCCCCAAGATTTTCGATCGAAGATGGTGGGCAAGGCTAAGCGTGAGGCTAGTCTTCCCGACGGATAAAGCGTCTGCCACGGTTAAAGAAAATGAGTAGAAGGCACTTCGCTGGGAACTTCGATCTGAGAGAGGACCAGGGATGAAAAAGCTTCACGACCGCTAAGATGGCGAGATAAAGCGGATGATGGTAGATAATGGGTTTTCAGTAGATATTACGTATGCCCACGCTTATCGGAGGATGCACTGAGCGGCGAAAGATGGAGATAGGACGGAGGCTCCTTTATATGGTTTTAGTAACGACCCGGTCAAGGTGGTCGGAACCATTGAACTGCCAAATCATCTTGAACGGCCCCCAACAGTAGAAATTATTTGCAAATTTTATGTTGTGCATGTAGATTCTGCTTATAATGCTATTTTGGGAAGGCCTGCTTTAATTGCTTTACAAGCTGTGACCTCTATTCCTCATTTCAAAATTAAATTTCCTACGGTTCATGGAGTCGACGAGGTGAAAGGGGACTTGGATCTGGCCAGAAGGTGTTATAGAAACGCTGTGATTACTTCGGGAGTGGGAGTATCGAAGCAGAAGCAGACCATGGTGATAGAGATCGAACCCTTCACAGAGAGTAGTTCCGAACCGTTGGTCATGCCAGCTGAAGAAACGGAGGAGATAGAGCTTATTCCGGGCAAGGAGAACAAGATGGTGAAAATAGGTTCGGTCTCACCGGAACCTCTCCTGACGAACCTCATGGAGCTCCCGCAATGCTATGTTGATATTTTTCGCATGGGAGCCTCGGGATATGCCAGAGAGTGCGGGGATATCGCCGAGCATCATTGAGGTAGATCCGTCGAAAGAAGCTAGTCCGTGAAGAAGAGGAGGATTTTCGCTTTGAACGTCGGTGAATAATTGTGAAGAGATTGCAAAACCGTTGGCAAATGACTTCATCTTGAGATTGACTACCCACCATGGATGGCGAATGTGGTGCCGGGTACGAAGCAAAATGGTAAATGGCGAGTCTGCATCGACTACTGACCTCGACCTAAATAAGGCTTGTCAGAAGGATTTCTACCTCTACCCCACATCGACCAACTTATCGATGCCACTTGGGTATGCTTTGTTAAGTTTCATGGACGATTCTCCGGATATCATCAAATTTCCATGTGCGAGGAGGATATACCAAGACGGCGGCGTTCATTACGCATCGTTCGGTATATGCCTATAAGAAAATGACTTTCGGCCTCATCAATGCCGGAGCCACATACCGAGAGGATGATGAACCATGTCTTGAGGATATCAATTTGGGCGGGGAATGTGGAGGTGTCACGTAGACGACATGATTGTCAAAAGCATGTTGGTGCATAAACATCTAGATGATTTAGAAGAATGCTTTCGACAATTAAATCGTCTGACAATTTGAGACCCGAACCCCACTAAGTGCACCTTGATTCTGTGTGCCGCAAATTTTTGGGTTATCTTGTCGGTCGAGAGAATTGAGGCCAATCCGAGAAAAGATTCAAGCGATCCACGAATATGAAGACTCTCGGTCATTTAAAGATATTCAACGTCCCGATCGGGAAGGATTGCGACTTTAAGGAGGTTCATGTCCAAGTCGGCGAGAAAGATGTCTCTGGATTCTTTGATACATTGAAAGGACCAAGAATGCAAAGACGTTTGAATGGACTTGAGTGTGAGGGCGCCTTCCAGAGCATCAAGTCCTACTTATCTTCGATGCCTTTGTTGGTGAAGCTTCGCTCTCCTTTGAACCCCTATATTTGTACTTAGCGGCTAGTTCGTTGGCGATAGGAGCGCTTTTGGTGCGTGAAGTTGAAATAAGTAGCGACACCGGTTTATTATGTAAGCCATGTCCTTCGGGATGTTTGAAACAAGGTACCGAACATTGAAAAGTTTGCTTTTGCTTTAATAACGCTAATCGAAAAGCTTAAGCAATACTTCGAGGTAGATTGGTAATAGTATATCTGATCGACCTTTGAAGAAGATTATGGGCAAACCCGATGTATCGGGGAGACTAAATTGCGTGGACGATGGAGTTGTCCCAATTTTTCATTGAATATCATCCCGAACCGCCATCAAAGGGCAAGCCATGGCTGATTTTGTTGTTGAATGCTCGTTTTGAAGTCGGCGATGAAGTTGTGGCGAAAGTGAAGGATCGAACGACGATTCTTGCTTCTTGATGAAAGCGAGTTAAATGGACGCCAGTATGCAGATGGGTCTTCTACCACGGACGTCGATGGAGCGAGGATTATTCTAACGAGTCCTGAGAGGATTCAAGGTGCGGTGAGCCATCGATTTCGATTCAATCGACAAACAACGAAAGTTGAGTATGAGCGATACTTGCGAGGTTACGACAAAAGAGTCTTGAAGTGCAAAGAATAATCATCTTCAGTGATTCTCAGTTAGTCGTTAAGCAACTTTCTGGGGAATACGAAGCTCGAGGCCCAAAAATGATCAAATATCTAACAAAATTGAAGGAACAACTTCAGCATTTCCAATCCTACAAGTTTCAAGGGGTCGAGCGTAATAACAATTCAATTGCTAATGCACTCTCCAAATTAGCCACTACGGATGTTAACGTCTTTGATAGGTCGGTTTATTTAGAAACTTTGCAACATCCTTGTGTCCATTATGAATCGGTAATGTGCATTGACCGAACCAACTGCTGGTTGACTCCATATATAGAGTATCTGGCAGATGGCGTCTTACCTTCGGATCGGATGCTCGCTAAGAAAATCAAGTATAAAAGTGCTAATTATGTTCGATTGATGGGGATCCATTCAAGAGCTTTCTCATCTCCACTACTAAAATGCGACTCCATCTGAAAAGTGAATATGCTTCTTGGGAAGTGCGTGAAGGTATCTGTGGCGACCATATGGCGGCTAAGTCACTAAGCCTATAAAGTACTTCGACAAGGATACTCTTGGCCTACCATCTTGAAAAGCGGCGAATCGCCAAAAAGTGCGAGAAGTGTCAACTCAACAAATCAGATCCACATCGACCACCGTAAGAGCTATACTCGATCTTATCTCCTATACCCTTCCATTTGTCACGGGGGTTGATATCTCGGGTCCACTCAGGAAGGCAAAAGGTCAAGTCGACTTTGTTATAGTTGCCATCGACTATATGACCAAGTGGGTAGAAGCAAAAGCCACTTAGGTTAATAACTTAATAGGAATGCTTGAAATTTTGAAAGAATCGATTAGTATTTCGTTTGGGATTCCTAAGGTGGTAATATCGAGACAATGGACGTCGGGTTTGTGGGATTGAAATTTGAAGCATTTTGAAAAGAAGCTGGGGATTCAAAGACGAGAAAAGACTTGATGTCTCATCCATCCAATGGACAAGTCGAAGTGACCAACGAATGTAACTGCTTGAATGGGATCAAGCGCAGATTAGGCGAAGCGAGGCGGAGATGGCGAGGAGCTCTTGAGCGTGTTATGGGCTTATCGAACTACTCCGAGGACTACAACGGGGGATTCACCTTTTAGACTGGCCTATGGTACTGATGCCTTAGTCCCAGTTGAAATTGGATCTCCAAGTCTTCGGGTTAGTCAATTCAGAGAGATCTACAATGAGGAAGGGCTCAAGGCCAATCTTGATTTGCTTGAGGAAGTAAGAGAAACAGCCTTAATCAGATTGGCAGCCTATCAGCGAAGAGTGGCCAAGCATTATAACAAGGGGGTAAAGTTTCGAAGGTTCGAAGTAGGAGATTTTGTCCTCAGAGAAGCCGAAGCATCTACTCGAGAATCTGGGAAAGGCGATGCCAAATCTGGGAAGGAATGTATATGAAGTCGAAGTCTTTGGCCGGGACTTATCGGTTGAAGGCATTAGATGGGTCAGCAATTAAGAATACTTGGCACGCTGGCAGGCTTAGGAAGTACTTTCAGTAAAAATGATGTCAGTACACTGGAAGTCTGTAAATATTTATGTCATCATCAATAAAAGTTCCCTTTTTTCTCAAACAAATCTTGTCTTTGTTGCTGATCAGTTCAATGGTGTTAGGAGGTTCGGGTGGACTCGCTGACCATTCGATGGTAGCCTTTTCGGTGGTCCTTATGAGTTTGTCAGGCCCTTCGTGGTAGGCAAACGCCATTGGTGTTAGGAGGTTGGGTGGACTCGTGACCATTCGATGGCACCCTTTTCGGGAGGTGGTCCTTATGAGTTTGTCGAATATTCGTGGTAGGCAAACGCGTCATTGGTGTTAGGAGGTTTCGGGTGGACTCACCGGCCATTCGATGGCGATCTTTTCTGGCAGTGGTTCTTATGAGTTTGTCGGGCCCTTATTGGTAGTAGCAAGCGTCGTGATGTTAGGAGGTTCGGTGGACTCGGCGACCATTCGATGGTAGCCTTTTCTGGCAGTGGTCCTTAAGACCTTTTCGAATGCCCTTCGTGGTAGGCAAGTGTCATCTTTAAGATGTTGTCGGAGCCTGCGTGGTAGGAAATTGTCGATACTTAGACCTTGTCGAGCCTTTCGGGGTAGCAAGTGTCATCTTTTAGACCTTATCAGCCCCTTCGAGGGCAAGTGTCATCTTCGGACTTTATCGCCCTTCGTGGTAAGCAAATGTCATCTTTTGGTTTTGTTAGGCCTTTCGGGGTAAACAAATCCCTAATGAAGCAGATCTCATCTCACACTTGATGGCCCGATAAGTATCCCTTTACTTTATTACCTAAATTTTTCTAAGTGTTGAGTTCGGAAGCTTCATTCTTAAACTTCATCTTATCATTATATGACATGTTTAGTTGTTACTTAACAGTTCGGGTTCAAATTTATGAAGGAGTTTGTGCATCTTTTCACTTAAATAAATATTGGAGTATTAGCGTAAAAATAAATATCCCAGAAGTCATAAGGAATGAAGCCATTTTTCATTAATATATAATCTAATTTTAGATAATTTTTACAAATCTTATAAATTAAAGAAAACAAAAACAAGAACATCAACTTCAGGCGCCATCTTCGTCATCCGAAGAATCGAGTAAGGATGGATCCAAGTTGGCAGCAGACAGCTTCTCATTGCCACGACTTCGGCAGAGCTCGTAACTCTTAGAATATATCTTCATTATATCCTGTTGATTTAAATCCGAGTTAAATTCTCTTTCACATATTTGTTTATGAAGGTCGTCGGTTAAAGGAGGCCCAAGGTCCCGAAGAGCCTTGAGTTCTCGATTTCTTCTTGAGTTTGAGCTAGCTTATTCATATGACGAGTCTCTCTGCCGCCTCCGACTTATGGATGGTCTTGGTCAAGATCTTAGCATCGACCTTTAATTCCTCGATCTTCTCCATCCTTATCTCGCCTCCTCCGAACCAAGTCAACATTCATTTTGACGATCTCCTCGTCTTTGTGCTTTGGTGGACTTTAGTTCTTCATTGGAGGCCTTCACATCTCCCTTGGCTTGGGCTAACTCTTTTGAAGACCTTCATTTGTATGAAGAAGCATTCACGTTGAGTCTTCTCTTTGCCAAAGCGCAGACTTGAAGGGCATTCTCCTTCCTCGTGGCCTCTTTCCTCGATTCGACCGAGGGACCTCGGGACGAAGACGCCTCAACACAACAACTGGCCATGTGTTTCCAATATTATTTGATCGGTTTTTCGGATATATAATGTGAGACCCCGATTTTATCAATAAAGATTTAAATTTTGTTGAAATAATTTTTAATATTATGGTGTGAATTTAAGATAATATTATAGTTGTGGGTAGTATTTATAAATTTTGCAAAGTATCACGAGTGGTTATATTATATTCGATTGGTGGGGGAATATTCGGGTTAGCGAGGAATATTCGTATAACTACTCAATCATTGGTGGACCCCACAATGTAATTATTGTCGGATTGAAGCGACGACAAAAATATTTTATTGAAATAACGGCGGAAGTTTTACAGTAGTTCTTTGTTGAACTACTCATCGTAGTAAAAGTACGATGTCAATACGGTTGTCGTAGTAGCCTTTACGGTATTGATTATTGATGCTTATGTGAGAAGTCACTCAGTTTGATTCCATTATTACGATTAATAATATGAATTATTATAATGCGATAATGACGTTTTTGTTTTATTCAGTATTATTAACGTAACAAAAGCGAAAACATCTTTTTATATAAATAGAATACTTTATTAAAGTTATTACATAAATAGAATATATTATATTTTATTATGCATAGTGTTGCATAGTATTTTGCATAGTGTTTTGCATAGTATTGCATAGTAAAAATGTTTTTATATAAATAGAATATATTATATTTTATTTAAAAGATTTTGCTTTAAATATGGACCGTCGATTAAAGTAAATCAATACTGGACCGTTCATGGATTAATTACTATGCATTCTATTTTCCTATAAATGAAGCTCATTCCTTCATTATTTTCTTACGAATTCATTGAAACTCTGAGAGAGAAATTATAGAGAGAAGCTATAGAGAAAGTTATAGAAAAGAAGAAGAGTATTCGCTACTTCACTACTTCTATATTCAGCCTCTTTTACGGTGAGGGATGTTATTCTTTCTTCTTGAAGAGAACTTACATTATTCCATTCATTATTATTACATTGGAATAACCTATAAAAGTGGTATACCCTATACATAACTTTGTATATACGATACCTATACTTGGTGAAATCCTTATGTTATTCCATTCATATTTATTCTGTTGGAATAACTTTTGTATGTCTGCTGATTTACCCTATACTTGGTGACATTCTTCTATTATTACATTGGAACATCACATGCATGTGTTTTACACCGACCGGTTAAAATCTTTATTATTCTCATTGGAACATCCTGTCATGTGTTTTTACACCGGACTGGTTCCGTCTTTATCATTCTATTGGAATATCCTATCATGTGTTTTACAGGATGCGGTTCCCATCTTTATTATTACGTTGGAACATCCTGCTTGATTGTGAATTTCACGACACGGTTCCGATTATTATTATTACGTTGGAATAACTTGTCTGTCACGCACCGCATGCATGGTGATTTCTTTTGTTATCCCATTCTTTATTATACCCAAATGGTTAAAACTTTGACTTCATACTCCATGAAATTAGTAGAATATCCTTGATATTTGCGTTTCATCCAAAGATCTTTTCATGGAAATATTCTTCCGATCATTCTTGAATTTTACTTCTCTGAAACAAAGATCATGTTGATAATTTGGGCGTTAATAATTCATGGATTAAATAATTCTTGAACTTGTTTTATTGAATTATTATGTCATTGTCATCATCCTCATGTTATATTATGTTATCTTTG